>CAMZMU010000108.1:36650786-37028891 GCA_947311845.1 Poa pratensis | reverse complement strand
AAATGACGAGCCTGCTGGACTGCAATCCCTTAAGGTACTAGAGATTGACAGCATGCCAAAATGCGTGGAATGGGTCGGACTGGAGGGTGAGAACTTATTGCCCAACCTTGTAACACTAATAATTCGTAACTAAGAAGTCTGCCAAGTGTACCTATCAATGTTCAACATGTTGAAATCCATCTTGCTTCACTATGCACCATGCCGACATTTTTTGTGAGCCATTATACAAGTTCGATCATCATCGTCATTAGACCTAGCTCTTTCTAACCTCACACTTTCTCACTGCCAAATCCTAGAAAATTTATGGCAGGGGTGCTCCCTATCTGCAGTCGAAGAGTTGTCCATCCAACAATGCGCAATCTTGTCGTGTCTGTCGGAGAATTCATTTGGTTCACTAATCTCCCTAAAAACCCTTCAAGTTGTGAAGTGCCTCAAGCCATGTAATATTGTATATCACCAGATGATTCGGAGCTTGCCACGGTGGTATAGCAACAATACTATACTATACTAGCAGAGGAAAGAAAAGGGCACACGTAAATAAAGGTTGGTGAACATGCTCCTCTCCTCCGAACTGCTTGCCGCACAGAGGAAAACTCATTCGAATAAAGTGTGTACCATGTACCTATACAATCAATTACGCGCTGTAGTTTCCTCATTGATTAGATGTCATCGATCACACCGGCGGCAGCTGCTCTAGATAAATTACCAAGCGAGCCTCCGCCTCCACACATGCATAAACCTCCAAATGTAGATGCACTTGCTATGGAAACAGACAACCATTCAGCCTAAGTGGTGTGAAATCACTAGTCCACTAACATTTGAGATCGTGGGAAAGGGAGGCTTCATGAAATGGGGGGATAGAGAATGGACAACGAAAGGTGCAACTAATTTATGCTCCCCAACCGGCTGTTATCTTCACAACTAACTTCAGATAACGCTTCGCAAGTTCTCGAGCGCCGTCTTGGCATAAGAGACGTACATACTTGGCCCAGTGAATGATCCTGTAGCAGTGTGGGATGTCCAACAACGAGATCTTAATTGCGCTACTGAGGAAGGACTGTAGCCACAAAGGATTAGACCAATTAACTAAGGCTGTAAGTCCACTGCTCTACGCTGCTCCTCGGGCTATCTGCCGATTTATGACTATGCCAAGTGGGCCACTGCATAATTTTTTACTGTCAGTGCATCCCCGCAGCCAAAAGAAAAGAAAAACTCTCTAGGTCTTGTTCGTCTCTCCGGACCTCCATGCGTGCCTATTTAGGAGTACTAGGTTTCCGGCCGGCCGCCGACGCCCAGCCCCGAGTAGCGGGGCTGCTCCATCGTTCATGATTCCTCCCCTTTCCATCCCACTTGCTTCTCCATTTTGGCAGCGTCCTCTCCGGGAATTAGTTTCAGGGTTTTTGATCATCGGCTCCATCCCCTTTCTGATATCACAATGTGCCAAAATGAACTTGACAAAGTTGTAAGGCAAATGTAATAGCAAGTCATTGAAGATACATTTAGTGAAGGTTGACAAGAATAAGTTTAGTGACGACATGACAATGATAGATTTAGCGAGACGTGTGTAATTCGCCATGTTGTGATGTCATGTAATGGTGAGATTTGGTATACGTTATGAATGAATTACTATTATAATTTTTGTGCTTGTACTATGATGTTTTAAATATTCAGTGAGATCAATATTCTTGATATAGTCTTATGAAGAAACCTCACTGCAAATAAGTAGAACTACATACTCAGTTATTGATGTGGTCGATAAATCGGAAACAAAGATATGTGGGTAACCATCGTAAAAAACAAGCCTCATTGGCGACGTTTAATGCCTCCGTCACTGATGTGGCCTTCACATCAGCAGCGGGGCTCGGTCGTTTTCCCTTTCCGACAAGGATTTTGACCCGTTTACGTAGTCTCATTTTGCACTAGGTCTTCGCATTTGTAACTTTTATTGGGTTCCCAGTGTTCCATGTTCTTTTTTGTAATCTAGTTCGATTGGAAGGTTACTGAAACTACTGTTTGGTCATGTCGTGGCTAGGAGTACTTTTTTGTGTGCGGTAAATCAGGTATTCAGTATTGTGTTCGGAGTGGACTGAATTTGTTTTGAACCTGAATATCAGCCCCCCTCCCCCCCCCCCCCCCGCCCCCCCCCCCCCCCCCCAAAACCAAGTGGCGATGGCAAGCGTCGAGTATTAGTGTTCCTAAGGCACGGGGACACGGGAGGAACTAGTGTTCTCCAATTATTTCTTTAGTTGTTGGTCATTTTCTTGCAACAATAGCACACAAATTATGAGAGATATACCAAGTAAATTACTATTGGTTAAACATGCAGTAATCATGAAGTTCATTATTTAGATATTTATGGTAGGGAACATCAGTATTACCAGCAAGTGAACGTTAGGCATGCGATTGGAGATGTCCTCATTGTTGTATGTGTGAGTGTACTAGGAAAATACAAGACCAGTGTTTTGTAGCTCGTCCTAAATGTAGCCCTTTTTTAAAAGTGTGAAAAGATACTTTAAAATTTTAGACAATTATAAAACTAGTTCTAAATGTGGATTATGATGACTTCTAGCAGTGACGGCGTCGAGCTCACGCCGGGGACCGCGGACCGTCTTCTTTGGAAGTGGACGGCTGACGGGGTGTACACAGCTAGCTCCGCCTACCGTGCGTACTTCGTGGGGCTCGAATTTGCTCCGTGCGGGAAGATCATTTGGAAGACGTGGGCGCCGGCGAAGTGCAAGATACATATCTGGCTGGCTTTGCAGCGGCCGTTGTGGACGGCTCACAGAAGACAGCGGCATGGGCTGAATTCTCACACAAATTGCCTGCTGTGCGACCAGGAACCCGAGACCTCCGATCATCTTGCACTTGGATGTGTTTTTGCTCGGGAGGTGTGGGTTAAGGTGCTTCGCCGTTGCAACCTCGACCTCCTTGCTCCTAGCGCTGGTGACACCCTAGTTGAGTGGTGGCCAGACGCGCGTCGACGGGCGCCGCCGCGTTCCAGGAAGGGTTTCGACTCCCTCGTCCTCCTCATTGTCTGGTCGCTTTGGAAGGAAAGGAATGGAAGGGTTTTTCAGCGTGTGGCCGAGATGGTCAACCTGGTCTGCCGGAGGATCGTCGACGAGGTTGAGCTTTGGAAGCTCTCCGGTGCTGTTGGGCTGAGGCAAATTTGGGAGTAGTCTGTTAGTTTCTTTGGGCGTTGTTCTCTGTTTCTTCCTGCTCGTTTGTGGCTAGCCCGCCGCATAGTACACGTCTGTACCCGCATCACCGATGCCGGAAACGCTGTAGCCCGATATTCTTTGTTCCCTTCTATCAAAGTCGACACGCAAGTCTTTTGCGTGTTCGCCAAAAAAAAAAAGACTTCTAGCAGTGTGCAAACACTCAATCCGAAATACTTTGTATTTAGGGCTGTGTAGAAATGATAAATTTGTAAATCTGAGACGGTAAACCGTGCAAATTTTGAATTATTTCAGATTTATCAGAATTTGTCATTTCTGTGTAGACTGAAATACAAAACATTTCGAGTTGAAAATTTTCAGCACATTAGAGTATGTCATTGTCAATCTCTATGATTTATGTCCGATTTTTTTGTAAACTTTAAACTGTTCCTTTCAAAAAAAATGTTACTGTGGGTGAGTGGGGAGTGGTTTGGAGAGATATGGTTGGCTTAGCCTTTTTTCCATTTTTCATAAGAAAAAAACTGAAGAGTATAATTGCTTGGGCTGCTTCTTTGTTTGCTTGCCAGTGACGAAGATAACGGTGGGTTCTATACTTCAACCTGTTTACACTGGCCCACTTGCCAGACTGACAATCTAGCAGACCTAGCCTCTGCCACTGGGTCCACACTTACTCTGGCGTAATCACAAAATCGTTGCACACATAGCCGCCGCCCTAGCGTAGCCGCCGCAAGCAGCGCTGCAACGCGGGGCCGACGACGCCTCCCAGCGCAAATGCGCAATGCGAGGTCGAAGACCCTGTTTTCCCCCGTCGGCGCGAGACGATGTCTTCAGGAATTCGGGAAACCCTTGCTCGCCGCCGACGGTGGCACGGCCAGATTGGCCATTCCTTATATCTGTCTTCACGGACGGCGGTGAAGAAGAGAAGCTCACCGACAACATCCTGGCCGACACAGACTCGCGCGTGCCGTGCAGCGGTACGGCACACGCCGCCGTTCAGTTGTCGCTTTTCATAGTACTGACAGATTGAATCAACAGAGGCACAATATCGCTAGCGAATTCAGTGATCTTTCCAAAACTTTGTAGGTTCTTCGTTTCCCAGTTCCCACACGGATGTGAACCAAACTGTCGAATACAGCAAACGCGTTTTGAGCATATATAGAACGGCCTTGGCCATGGTTGACTGAGATCAGCTCTTCACAGCCACCCATAACGCCAAATCTTTGCAGCTTGCCATTCTTGATATCAAGGCCACCGAAGCACCGAGATTTCCCGATAGTGTTCCAAGCTCTGCAAGGCACTGGCCACCATCCACTTCATCGGAACCAGCCCAAAACACTCGAGTCTCAGCCTGAAAACTAACAGTATGCTACTACCTGTCCATGAAATTTCCAGCACATTTGTGTGCCGACTTTCCCATGGCACTAGAATTAATAACATCTCACAAATTCTTCAGGTCACAAATTACAACTTAGATTTCTCAAAAAAAAAAAAAAAAATTACACCTTTATTTTCCCGGTCTGAATTTCATCTTCTTTCAAGAACCAATTTTTGCCATGTCTCCTGAAATCTGAACACACGTATGGATACATATTCAGAAAAGAACCAAGGTCTTAGTCACTCTTCATGTTGATCTGATCCTTCTAGAATAAATGGTTGACGGTGAGACACACCACCCCGGTGGACAAGCTCACTGACGACGTCTCGCGCGTGCCGTACAGGCACTAGTAGAAAAAGCACCTATGGTCCCGGTTGGGCTTGGACATCAGTCCCGGTTGCCCAACCGGGACTGGCCAATCGGGACCAATGCTGGTCCACGTGGCCAGTTCTGGCTGGGCGTGGGGGACTCATTGGTCCCGGTTATTAATACGAACCGGGACCAATGTGTGCCTTTTTTTTGTATTTAGGGTTTAGGGTGCCCCCTCTCCCTCTCGCCGGTGCCTCCATCGTCTCCCCCTTCTTCGCATCGCCGACGTGCTCTCCATCGTTTCCGTACGCATATTATACGCTCTACTATATACACAGTACACGTTGATGCATATATAATTAATATTCGATCTCTTGCGAGAATACAAGTATTTAATTACATGGAGATAGATCACATATGTAGTTCATCGTCCGAAGCATAATGTTCTCCCTTTTCATCGATGACCTCCCTAAGCAGAAATCCCGCCAATTCCTCTTGAATTGCTTGTACGCGCCGTTCTGGGTCGAGCTTCTCCCGCATTTCGCTGAAAGCAGTTGTTCTCCGCTCAGTGGTCAACTCGCGAATGAACTCGCAAACGTAGAATCCACATAAATTACTCCCCGGTGGCTGCTGCGGACTTTTCACCGTTTTATAAGTTAGCTCATCTTTGAATGGACCTTCTACCTTCTGTTTGAAAATTGTCCAACACCTGCTTTGGCAAAGAAAATGAACAAAGGAGTTATTAATTACTTGACATCAGGGAACGAACGAAAGAGGGCGATATAATGCGATAATGATTGAAATTACTTGTTGAGCATTTCTTTCATGTCGGACCACAACGCTTGGTCCCAACTTAATGAGTCGTGGACTTCAACTATGGACTTGTCAGGTTGAATGCTTAGCAGAATCCAGTGGAACCTGCGGACGTTTACATAAAGCAGACATGCATAGCTCATCAATTACACTTAACATCGAGAAAGCCAAATAAAAATATGTACAAGACAGAAACACTCACCTGAAGTTGTAAGGAAATAGTATTTCCGTACAGAAATGTTGCATGGTTAAAAAGGTGGTCAGGTCATGCTCCACGTCTTTGGGGTGATTGACTAACGTATGTGAATTCACGATATATGGGTCAACGAACCCAACCTCAAAAACTCTAGATCTTTTGCATTCCAGCATCTTCATTCTGCATAATAGCGTACAAAAGGATATATATATAGTCAGGATAATATAATACAGGCAATGAACGAGCTGAGCTAGAGACTTAATTACGAAAATAAATCACTTACAGACAATAGCAAGAGAGGATAGATTTGTCGAGGGCGCGCTTTTGGAATAACTGGAACAGTTCAGTCAGTTGAACCTGTATAATGTAACGTTTGAAGAAATGCTCCACTCTAACGTCCAGCGGAAACCACTCTTTCGCGTCCTTCTTTGATGTGTGCACCAGGTACCAGGTATGCAGATTTCGCATATGTGTTGATAGACCCGTCAGCTCCTCATTACTGACCATAGGCTCCCCTTGGACATATTTCCGTGCCATCTCTAACATTGGCGCATATTCATAGCCTAAAAGTTGACCAAGGCTCATACCCAAGGCGGTAGCCTGTTCCTTGGCCTGCGATACAGTGACACCAAGTTCTTTAGCAGCAGCTATGGCTCTGGGGTCCAATAATTCCAGGTCCTTATCCATAGCGGCTCTGAAGTCCTTGTCGACATCGGAACACACTATGAGCGGGGGACCGATTGATTTTTCTGCTGTCCGAGCTGGGCAATTTGTTTCCCGCTTTTTGCACTTCTTCCCTTGTTCTGCTCAGACTGGGCACGTGCTAGCTTAAAGTTCACGACCATAGTCAGATGGCAGATTCATCGATATCTGGGATGGCTGCTCAAGGAAGGACTTAGCCCACTTTTTGGTTTTTGCATCATATACCTTCTTTTGCTCGGGCTTTTTTGGTGCAAAAAAAGCCTTATTGTAGGCAGCCACTACCTCGGCGTTTTCCGCTTCAGTCCTGTCATAAGGTCTCTTGGGAGGAACCGACGGGATGTCGACTATCTTTGAGTGCGACCTCTCTTCTGAGTGGGGAGCGGGGGAGCGGCGTTGGTCCGTTTCTTCTGCTGAGACGGCTGCGCTGGAGACTGGTCACGCGGCGGCGGAGACGGCTGCGCTGGAGACTTGTGAGGCGGTGAAGAGGACGGCTGCGCTGGAGAATGCTGAGGCGGTGAAGAGGACTGTTGCGCTGGAGACTGGTGAGGAGTCGATGGCCTTGGCTGCCAGTTCGGAAGCACGATGAATTCCTTTGGCCATAGAATTGGCGCTTTCTTGGCTTCTCCAAGTTCAAGCACCTCCCCATCTTCACCTGCAGGGTGGTGCAGCTTCAGCTCCTCAAAATCTTTCATCACTGCATCCACCCCGACAACAGCGTAGCCATTTGGAACCGGAGCAAAATGGTAAGTTGGATTAGGTCCAATTGGTAGGGCATAGCCGACCGCCACCTTCACGGATAAGTTATAAACTTTCACATGCAGCTCACAAGGTGTGCTCTCCGTGATATCATCCACTGGGTAGCGACGAAGAGGAGCCACTGCATCATCATTACCATCCTGGAGCTCCGTGGAAGCCACGCTGCTTTTCCGATTCGATGGGCCCGGTACCATCGCATGCAGCTTCTACCATGTGCCGCTGAGATTGGCCGCTAGTACCTTGCTGGCTAAGCGGCAATTTGTTCCTTGCAGCTTTAATTCTTCTTCTATATTACGCAGCCGGTCTGCAGCAGCGCGTGCTTCCATTGCCTCCCTTTCCTTTCTCCTCTGATGGCTTCTATCAGGAAATTTCTTCCTGTGCTCGGGAATCGCAATTGTCTTGGGCTTGGAGCCTATCACGCCTCGTAACCGTCCGTCGTGTTCCTTATTCCCAAGGGCGCGTGTGAGCTCGTCATCCTCTCTATCGGGAATGAACCGTCCCTCTGCAACATCCTTGAATGCATTTCTAATTTCTTGGATGGGTAGTAGGGGATTATCTTTGTGTCTCTGTTATATATGCACTTCCCTTCTGCGTCCAACGTGCCCCCATGCCCGTAAAACCAATTTCTTGCCCGTTCGGTCCATGCGAGTGGCTCTGGAGTGATCCCTTTAGCCAGCAGGTCCGCCTCAAGTTTCTCCCACTTAGGATGTTATGCGTAGCCACCAGGCCCCATAGTATGGTGGTACATCTTTAGAGCAGCATTTGCCGCATTTTTTGCAGACTTTTCCAGAGCTTCCTCCGATTTCTTGTACGCCACAAATTCTTCCCAGTAGTCCTTTATCTTCTCATACCCTTTATCGAAGTCTGGAGTCTTATTTTTCTTGACAAACAGGTTGTTCAATCTTTTCTTCCAGTTCTTGAATAGCTCGGCCATCTTCTTAAGTGCCCAGTCCTTGACTTTTTGCTCCATGATTTTCCGGGCAATCTTTTCTGCCTCATCTGGATCCTCCTCATCTGAATCCACCTCTGGCGCCGGCAGGGTGAAATTAACCATGAGCTTTCTCCAAAGTCTTTCTTTGCCCTTATCGCTGACATATAGCTGTCCTTTCTCCTTTGGCCGATGCCATTCTCGAACGGTGATCGGGATGAAGTCCCTAACAAGAACTCCGCATTGCTTTACCATTTTTTTGCAACACCAGGGGGAGCAGTCGGTGTGCCGTCTTCAGCGACTCTTTCGATCCTGTACCTTTCTTGGTCGCCCAACTTTTTGGCTGGGCCTCGTTTTGTCCTTACAGAAGATTTGCTCGATCCGGAGGGCTAAAAGAAGAAAGAGCGTTAATATATGTATATAGACAGCAGAGGCTTAATTAATACAATCTTCGGCTTCATTAATATATGTATATGCACCTCGCCGGAGTTTGCAACATTTAATGTTCCACCGGAGCCTTCGGCTTCTCCCTCGTCGGCTTCTCCCTCGCCGACTTCTCCCTCACCCCGGCCGTCGGGTTCTACCTCACCGGAGCCGTCTCTTCGGTTGAGAGACTCATCTCCCTCACCGGAGTTGTTCAAAAACTCCGTGGTGACATCGACAATATCTTCCGGCCCGCGGATTATATCCTGGAGATGTTTTCCTGATCTTCGTCTCGTTCCATAGTTTCTGCAAATTAAGAACAATGCACAAAACTTTATCGTAAACTCGTATCGTAAATTAGCTAGTATCGTAAACTAATTTTTTTCCCTAACACAAAAAATCCTAAGTGTTTGAATTCCTAAGTATCTAGAAGGCAACACAATTGAATTTGACTCAAAATGATCTACCAAATTCTCTACACCAAGTTTTAGTCCAGAATTCTCTAACACTTTAAATATTCTTAAACAAGCTCTATTTCTTAATTGGAGATACTCTAAAATATATAATGAAAACATATTTGAACATTCGAATTTGGATTACATTCTAAATGAACTACAATCTAAATTTGGATTCAAACATATTTGTAATTCCCAGAATACAAAAAAATCCTAACACTAACCTAAAATGCTATTTCCTATACAATAAAATTCTAACACTAACCTAAAATGCTATTTCTAAAAAAAAAATCCTAACACTAACCTAAAATGCTATTTCCTATACAATAAAATTCTAACACTAACAAAATTTTCCTATACACTAACAAAAAATCCTAACACTAACAAAATTTTCCTATACAAAAAAATCCTAACACTAACAAAATTTTCCTATACACTAACAAAAAATCCTAACACTAACAAAATTTTCCTATACACTAACAAAAAATCCTAACACTAACAAAATTTTCCTATACAAAAAAATCGTAACACTAACAAAATTTTCCTATACACTAACAAAAAATCCTAACACTAACAAAAAAATCCTATACAAAATGCTAATTCTAACTCACCGGCCGCGAGAAGCGGTGGGGCGGCGGTGGGGGACGGCGCGGTGGCGCGTGCACGGCGGTGGCACGTCTGCGGCGGTGGGGGACGGCGGTGGCGTGTGCGGCGGTGGGGGACGGCGGTGGCGGTGGACGACGGCGCGGGCTGCGAGCTCGGCCGGGCGCATGGCGCGTGTGAGGGGAGGAGGGCCGGCCGCGTCGTCGCGTGTACGGGGAGGCGGCAGGGCGGCGTGTGGGGAGGCGGCGGGGCGGCGCGTGGAGGTCGGCGGCGAGGCGGCCTGACGGCGTGGTGGCGGCTCAGCTCCTTCGTTCTTGCTCCTCGTCGATGAACCGCGCGTCTCGTGCGTGAGAATCAGGAAGGAGAAGGGGCCAGGGCAGTGTTATAGGGTCATTGGTCCCGGTTGCTGGCAAGAACCGGGACCAATGAGTCTTTGGTCCCGGTTCTTGCCAGCAACCGGGACCAAAGAGTGGGCAGTTAATGCCAGATCAAGCGCGGGTCCACAGACTCATTGGTCCCGGTTCTTGGTAGAAACCGGGACCAAAGAGTCATTTTTCAAAATTATTTCGAACTTTTCAGTTCTGAAATTTTGTTCCCGCCTTTTTTTCTTATTTAGGTGTTTGGATATGAATTTCAAATGGTTTTGAATCTGAAAAGACTTTCAACATGAAAAGTTTTTAAATTTGAATAAATAATCCAAAACCATTTTCTGTTTTCTAAAATAATTATTCTAACTATACAAACTATTAACCATTTTGCCATTTTCAATTAAAAATGCATTAACTTTATTGCATATTTTGAATTGACAAAACGTTCAACATGAAAAGTGTTTGAATTTGTATGAATAATCCAAAATCAATTTTACATTATTATTGTCATTTTCAATTTAATATGGATAAATTCATATCTTTAAATCCGCAAGTCGAAACTCGACTAATAATATGTATAAATCGATCAAAAATGATTAAGTAAGATTTATGATTAAGTAATAATAATTATTAATTCAGTTAATTCAATTTTTGGTGTTGTAAAATCCCATGGCAAGCAGAAGTAAATGCAGAACAATTTCAGTGAACCTATATTTATAATATGTAATAATAATTATTAATGCAGAACAGCTTCCCGCGCAATTTTACCAACCGGGACTAAAGGGATTCCCACCAATAAGGAAGAAGCACATGGATCGTGTGTTTCTTTCAAACGCTTGTGAGCCGTTGGATCAGGGGTGTGTTTCTTTCGAGAGCTTGTGAGCTGTTGGATTTTTAGAACTAGTCCCGGTTGGTAACACCAACCGGGACTAAAGAATCACACGGATCGTGTGTTTTTTCAAACGCTTCTGAGCCGTTGGATCAGGGGTGTGTTTTCTTTTGAGGGCTTGTGAGCTGTTGGATCAGCACTCCCATCACCACCACCACTCCCACCTCATCCACAGGTACACTTTCTAATCGCCTATAAATAGCGACGTCCTGCAGCGAACGGCACACAACGAGCGTCTACCTTCGCCACCGAATCCAATGGCTCGATTTAGCCTACCTGCTGGCATGTTCCCTGGCATTATTGTGTTCGTCCTTGTTCACCGGCCAGCCATTGGAGCCACCTCCTGTAGGACGGTGAACAATGATAACACAACGACGCTGTTGGAAAACAAGCCTTCAGGTAGGTTGAATCCAGCCACTGGATTAGGGTGACGCAATGATGAATTGCCGAGGAGGTGGGAGTGGTGGTGGTGGTGAAGTGGAAGCCATGCCCCTCGGTCCGATCCAAGCAGCGGCAAGGCGCTCTGATGAACTGCGACATTCCCAACACTTTTTGAGACGGTCGTAGATCATCAGAGACGTCTTGCCGCTGTGATCGA
This sequence comes from Poa pratensis, assembly GCA_947311845.1. Classification (NCBI taxonomy): domain Eukaryota; kingdom Viridiplantae; phylum Streptophyta; class Magnoliopsida; order Poales; family Poaceae; genus Poa; species Poa pratensis. The sequence continues at coordinate 37,017,300 of CAMZMU010000108.1, read as the reverse complement.
AGGCCGATTTGTCGTCTCACGACCACGCGATGATTTGCAGTATACAAAGCATTCGGATTCCCGTCATACAGCCCTACGGTGCATTTGATATGCAGTCACTCACGAGGCACCGTAGGGCTGTATGACGGGGAAACCGTGTGTTTTGCTCCACACCGCCCTCCGTCCCCTACCCAGGGTGCTGCCCTCTCCCTCCCCTACCTAGGTGTTTGATCAAATTCCCCACTCATTTTTTCAGATCTCGGCGACGATGTCCGGCCTGTTGGATGCGAGGGGCGATGTCTGGGACTGGGCCACACTCGTTCCAGAGGGAGCCGGTCCCCGAGGAGGTGGTACATCGCCGTATCAGGCAGGAGGACGAGCATGTCAATCGCTATGTGTTTATGTTGGATACGCCAGGGGTGTATAACAGTTTTCACCACATAAAGTTCGTGATGTATAATGGTTCGTTCTTGTAACAACCAAGATTCTTGAGATCCACTGTTGTCATCCCGTACAGCTGGTCTACCTTTATCCCTTCTCCATTCATGTTGACCCAACTGCACCGAAACAAAGGGACCTTAAAAGTAGGTCCATAGTCAAGTTCCCATATCTCCTCTATGCGACCATAGTATGTGTCCTTTTGCCCATCGTCGTTTGTTGCATCAAAGCGGACACCACTGTTCTGGTTGGTGCTCTTTTTATCTTGGGCGATCGTGTAAAATGTATTCCCATTTATCTCGTACCCTTGGAAATTCAATACAGTCGAAGATGGTGACGCGGCCAACAAGTAGAGCTGATCTCCGACAGTGGTGTCATTCATGAGCTGTAATCGCAACCAACTGCCGAAGGTCTCCATGTGTTTTTCTTTAATCCAGGAGTCATCCTTCCCCGGGTTCTTGGAGCGTACATAATTCTTGTGTTCCTCGATATACGGAGCCACGAAGGTGGAACTTTGTAGAACTGTGTAGTGTGCTTGAGTTAAAGAATGCCCGTCCCTACATATCAGTGCTTTCTTTCCTAGCGTGCCTTTTCCACTCAGTCTCCCCTCATGCCGCGATTCAGGAACACCAATCGGCTTAAGGTCAGGAATAAAGTCAACACAGAACTCAATGACCTCTTCTGTTCCATAGCCCCTTGAGATGCTTCCTTCTGGCCTAGCACGGTTATGAACATATTTCTTCAAGACTCCCATGAACCTCTCGAAGGGGAACATATTGTGTAGAAATACAGGACCGAGAATGGCAATCTCGTCGACTAGGTGAACCAGGAGATGCGTCATAATATTGAAGAATGATGGGGGGAACACCAACTCGAAGCTGACAAGACATTGGACCACAGCCTTCTGTAAACTTGGTAGAGTTACTGGATCGATGACCTTCTGAGATATTGCATTGAGGAATGCACATAGCTTCACAATGGGTACTCGAACATTTTCCGGTAGAAGCCCCCTCAATGCAACCGGAAGCAACTGCGTCATAATCACGTGGCAATCATGAGACTTCAGGTTCTGGAATTTTTCTCTGCCATATTTATTATTCCCTTTATATTTGACGAGAAGCCAGCCGGGACCTTGATACTGCTCAGGCATTCAAAAAAGATTTCCTTCTCTGCTTTGGTAAGAGCGTAGCTGCTTAAGTATTGACGCCCTTTATCCGTCTGCTTGTTGTATGGGTCTTTCATACGTTGCTGGTCTGCCCGTGCTTCCGGTGTATCTTTTGTCTTCCCATACACGCCCAGGAAGCCTAGCAGGTTCACGCAAAGATTCTTCGTCACGTGCATCACGTCGATTGAAGACCGGACCTCTAGGACTTTCCAATAGGGTAGCTCCCAGAATATAGAGCACTTCTTCCATATGGGTACGTGGTTGTCAGCGTCATTCGGAACAGATAGACTGCCAGGACCCTTTCCAAAGATTACTTCTAAATCCTTGACCATGTCATATATAACATCACCATCAGGGAGGTTAGGCTTCTTCCGGCGATCTGCCTCACCGTTGAAATGCTTGCCGGGCTTTCTTACGGCATGACTGTTCGAAAGAAATCGACGATGCCCAGGTACACATTCTTGTTTCCCAAATGTATACTTTCAGTCTTAACTAAACAGTGCGTGCATGCATTGTATCCCTTGTTTGACTGTCCTGAAATGTTACTAAGAGCAGGCCAATCATTGATGGTTACGAACAGCAACGCTCGTAGGTCAAACTCCTGTTGTTTGTGCTCATCCCACACACGTACACCTGGTTCGGACCACAACTGCAAAAGTTCATCAACTAATGGCCTTAGGTACACATCAATGTCGTTGCCGGGTTGCTTCGGGCCTTGGATGAGCACTGGCATCATAATGAACTTCCGTTTCATGCACAACCAAGGAGGAAGGTTGTAGATACATAGAGTCACGGGCCAAGTGCTATGACTGGAGCTCTGCTCCCCAAAAGGATTAAAGCCATCTGTACTTAGACCAAATCTTAAGTTCCTTGCGTCATCTGAAAATGTCGGGAACTCTCTGTCGATTTTTCTCCACTGGGACCCATCGGCGGGGTGTCTCAACTTCCCGTCTTTCTTACGCTCTTCTTTGTGCCATCGCAACAACCTGGCATGCTCTTTATTTCTGAACAGACGTTTCAACCATGGTATTATAGGAGCATACCACATCACCTTAGCAGGAACCCTCTTCCGGGGGGGCTCGTCATCGCCCTCAACATCACCAGGGTCATCTTGTCTGATCTTGTACCGCAGTGCATTGCATACCGGGCATTTATCCATATTCTCGTACTCACCGCGGTACAGGATGCAATCATTAATGCATGCATGTATCTTCTGCACATCTAATCCTAGAGGGCAGATAGCCTTCTTTGCTTCGTATGTAGTCTCGGGCAATTCGTTATCCTTTGGAAGCTTCGGCTTCATTATTTTCAGTAACTTCTCAAATCCCTTGTCAGAACAACCAGTCTCTGCCTTCCATTTCAGCAGTTCCAGTGTGGTACCGAGCTTTGTGCTGCCATCTTCGCAGTTTGGGTACAGCAACTTTTTGTGATCCTCAAGCATGGCCTCCAACTTTAGCTTCTCCTTTTCGGTATCGCATTCTCGCTTTGCATCAGAAATGACCCCACCAAGACCATCAGCGGGCTCATCTGATGCCCGATGTTCACCTCCTTCTTCTTCAACGTCTTCCATTACAGTATCACCGCATTCCTCAGGGAACATAGGATAGTTGTCATTATCTTCCTCTTCTTCATCGTCTTCCATCCTAACCCCTCTTTCTCCGTGCTTGGTCCAACAATTATAGCTAGGCATGAAACCTCTCCGAAGCACGTGGTCTTGAATGGTTCTTGGGTCAGAGTACTCCCTGACGTTCCGACACTTCTCACATGGACAAGTCATAAAATTATCCACTTTGTTTGCCTCAGCCACATCGAGAAATTTATGCAGGCCTGCAATAAACTCGGAACTGCGTCGTTCGCCGTACATCCATCGCATCCGTGCATCCATCTGCATCATATATATAATTAAGTTTATCAAATGCCATTACAATAACATCTTGAATAGTGAAATGACCACCGTATATCGACACGTGCAATATTTCTGTATCAATTACAGATGAAAAGGATAAAGTTGCTAACCTCGGCCGAGGATATCATCTTGTGTGAACTTAAGTATGGCTCGGGCATTTCATCGAACACATCTTGTGCGTGGCAAAGGAAAAAAAAACTAGCACCCACTTCCCACCAATCCAACCAGAAAAAAAACACAGAGGAGAGAAGGGGGGTGGAGGTTATTTATAGGCAGGGGAGGGGTATTGGTCCCGGTTCTTGGCACCAACCGGAACCAAAGCTCCGCGGCACGCCACGTGTCCGGCTATGGAGCTTTGGTCCCGGTTCCTATCTAGAACCGGGACCAATGCCCCCAACCGAACCGGGACCAATGCCCCACGGGGCCCTGGCAGCAAGAACCGGGATCAGTGCCAGACACTGGTCCCGGTTTTTCTCTGAACCGGGACCAATGGTCTGGACCAAAGACCTATTTTCTACCAGTGAGGTCCATCTATTCTCTTTACTGACAGACTGAATCACCAGGGGCACAATATCGCTAGCCAATTGAGCTGACCATTGATCCAGAGATCTTTCCAAAACATGGTACATTCTCCGTTTCCCACATGGATGTGAACCAAATTGTTGAACCCAGCAGACGCACGCATGAGAATCCTTGAGCATGGGAAAGCCTTGCGATGGTCGACTGAGATCGGTTCTCTGCAGCCACTTCCACCGGACCCGTAGCACCAATCCGTCTAGCTCGGGATTCTTCATGCCAAGGCCTGTAGCATATACTGTTCCAAGCTGCAAGGCACTAGCCACCATTGGCTTTATTGGATATAATAAAAGCCACCAACTCAATTAGAAGCTACTAAAATTCATTGGAACTTTGCTCCCGAACCAGCCTATATGTACTCCAGACAGATATAAAACTCACAATTCCTCTATGCTAGCAACAAAGGCGGAAGTGAACTTTCAGGGTTAGCATACCACCAATTACCTTATATGAGCTCACATAAACTATTTATGCCAGTGTTAGAAATGGTAGGCACATGGAAATCGGATGAAACTATAATCTCATAAAAAGGAACAAAACTGTCATGGTGTGCGCTCCCTGTACGATGATAATCCAGTGAAGTGCAGCAGTTTAGTCCAATGCTTGGACGTACAATGTTGTATAAAATCCGACAGATTAATTGTGTCATACGTATAGCTGCACTCAAACTATAAACATCTGTTATTTTAGATTTACATCCATATTAATTTCTAGTACAGGTACATTGTGCCAACTCATTGCTGTGTGAGCTCGAAGGGACACATGTCGCAAATAAAACCACTTAGACTCCTAACTTGGCACACACAGCCCCTACCACTGGGGCCACACTTGAAGTCTGGGATAGCCTACTTGCTCCAGGTTAAGTTGGTTAACGAATAGAATAAGCATATCTAACCTTCTTTTTTTAGATAAAAGGAGTCTTTATTACTTAAAATGTTTAATCATTACACCCAGACTCTGCATAACCAAGATGCACACAGCCGATATCTAACCTTAAAATATCTAACCTTATAGTAACTTGCTAGGTGATCTCTTTCATTGTCTCATGTCCAACAATAATCTCCATCCATTGGCACGGTTTGCAAACAAGGAATGTTGCTGGATGTGGCTGCTCTGTTATATTCTTACATTTAATTGATGTATGTGTGTGTTTGTATGTTTCCTAAATAGTTAACTAGATAGTTCAGTTCCTATTACGTGGAACCTAGCTAGAATTAGAACAACCATTATAAGATGATATAAATTCCTGGTTTCAGATCCAGAACAAACTAATGATTGAAAGGATAAACATTTCTCACAAGAAGGACTGGAACGATGTGAATATCAAATGCAAGTAAACCCTAAGATATTTGTAAACCATACTCAATGAATATAAGAATCAGAGTTAAGATATGGATCTTGATAAAGAGATTGGTTTCAGGCCCATCACATGACTAGCATGAAGAACTAAATATAGCATCTAGTTAATGATTTGGGTATAAATGTTTTGTTCTACTACCTCCGATCCATATTAGTGGGCACAACTTTGTCTAGATACACATGTATCTAGTCTAAATACTTAACTAGATACATATGAATTTAGACAAAGCTATGCCCACTAATATGGATCGGAGGGAGTATTATTTTTGTGCCTCAAGTTGCAAACTTGAGCACAATAGGGTATTTCATAGTTATGACGATTGGACAACAAAACATGCCAATTTGGGTATGGTTTAATTCCTTTTTTTTAGAAATGGGGGCGGATCCCCGGCCTCTGCATCGAGTGATGCACACAGCCATCCGCAATTATTCAATCAACACCTTACAAGAGGAATACAAGAATCAACCCGAAGTGAACCACCAAACTAGCGACAGCTCGCTACACCTACAACACGGATGAAGGGGGGTGATACATACCAACGCACATCATCAAAACACCGAAGGCCACACTAAACCGCCCGATAGCGACCAAGGGGCACAACCAGTCCAGCAGACCCTCAGCGGCACCGATGCACCTGCTACAGAAGTCGCCGCCACCGTCTTCCTCAAAACCCATCATCTTCAGGACAAGGACCAAGTATTAACCTTGTCAGGCATGTCGTCAATGTCGCCACGACGCCAGACAACATATCCGATCTGCGCGTTACCATCATCACACGTCCAGCGCCGAGACTCCGCTGCGCCGCGTCGCCAAGACTCGCCGTCGACGACGTGTTAGATGCCTCAACACGCCACCTCTCCTTCCCCGTCCCAACCAGCAGCTGCTCCAAAACGATGCCCCAAGGAGGGAGAACGACCCTGAAAAGGCCGTCATCGTCCGATCCAGGAGACCCAGATCTAGGGTTTTCCCCGGAACATCCCGAGCTTGGTGACGTGACCTTCAACGACGATGCCTCGAGAAGGGAACGACGTCGGAGACGCCGCCATCGTCCGCCAAGACCGCAGTCGGCGCGGTTTTCACCGAAGGCCGTGTCACCCAAAACTCACCGCTGGATGGATCAGCGAGAGTCGTCGCCGTGGAGACGGACGACGCCAACAGCAAACCGGTAGAGGACCTCCGGCCGCCTCACACCGGCCTCATCTCGCATCCCGGCCGGCCAAAGCCGAGCCAAGATGGATCTGGCCGAGATCTAGATCCACGACCACCGCCGCCACCCATGGGGCCACACCGCTCGCCATCGCCCAGCCAGGGCGCCGCCACCACCGCGGCCAAGGCCGACGGCAGCGGCGGCAGGCTTGGCCGGCAGAGAGGAGGGGGGGGGGGGCGAGGTTGGATTCCCCCCGGCGTCGCCCTGGGGCGGCAGCGCGAGGGGGTCGGGTGGAGCTGTGTGGTTTAATGCCTACATTTATACCAAGTTAATTGCGTACTATCTGAAATCTCACAGTATTGTCAAATAAACATGTGACATTCATTAAGATCTTCAGGTGTATTTAAGTTCATGAGCTATGTACCGTCGGTTCCAAACTTCTCTGGTTCATTTTATGGTGCCAACTCTCTTGATCTAAGTAACATGATACAATAAAAGCCACCAACACCATTACAAGCTACATTTCAGCTTGCTCCCGTACCATACTCATCAATGTATGGCTATATATACTCCACAGATGCAGAAGTGAACTCTTAGGGAGCATATCACCAATTACGTTATAAGCGGTCAAATAAAATATTTAAGCATCGACCAGTGTTGGAAATGGGAGGCACATGGAAATCGGATGAGATTATGATCTCACAAAAAGGGACAGAATTGGCATATCCTTCAGCATAGGAACTAGCATGCACAATCACCTTCAGGAGGCGCTCCACAACCTGTCAAGCACGCGTCTAGGCTACCGTTCTGTTAGGGCCGTGAATTATCCAATCAATCCGTGGCGCTTGAAGCCGAGGTGGTGGTGAACGAGGGTAATGTAGATTGCTGTTACGTCCTAGTTAAATGTGATAACTGAAGCAAGCTCTTTATCACACCATAACTGAGTCTCTTCTTGCGGCTCTGACCAATTGACTCGTCATTGCAAATAAGCCTTCCTTACTCTTTTACTGTACGTCCATTTTTTGCTTGATGCAGCAATGCGAATAGTTCAGGAGGTCACAAAATCAAACCCTTAGTTCAGTGCGGGTTGAATAAGTAATGTAAGTCAGTCATACCATTTTCTGGATAGAATACGTGCACGATGTGTAAAAATAGCTTGTATGCTCGTATTCTTGTTAAGAAGGTGTACGTCGGTGAGAGTTTTTTTTTTTGCCATAAACTTCGGGAGCTTTGTGTATAACTCTAAACATCTTCGATATAGATTTCTTTCTCTCGGGCACCAGTGATCCCTCTTGTTAAAACTAAATAAATAAATAAGTCATATTTATAAGGTTCAAAAAATTCTGAAAACAATCATGCGTGTTATCAATATTATGTCCCACAAACGTGCAAAATCTCGGTTTGAAATATTTAATATTCTGTTCTATACAAAAATGACAAATGTGTGGATCTAAGGGCACATACTTTCAAATCTTCAAAATATACAAGATTTGTTATTTTTATGTACACCAGGATATATGGTATTTCTAATCCAAAATTTGCAGGTTTGTGGGATACATCATCAGCGACATGCATGATTTCTTTCAGATTTTTCTAAAACTTAAAAATATAATTTTTTACATTTTTTAATCACAGGGAGCACCGGTGCCCGGGAGTAAAAGGTGTTTTTCGTAAACATATGTTGTTTTAGAGGTACCTCCATATATTAGTTTCTAGTAGATGTACTCAGAATTTAGCACGCATAGCCACTGTCACTGGGGCCCACACTTGAAGTGTGACGTAATCCCAGCGTCGTTGCCCACGTGCTCTGCTTCCTTTGCTTTGTCTGGTGGCGTACTGTAGCCCGTCGTGACACCTAGTAGGCGCGCCGCCGCTCGCCGCCCTAGCCTTAGCCGCCGGAACCAGCGCCAGCGACGCGAGGCCGACTGGACGCCTTTGAGCACAGCACGAGCCGCCGAAACACCCTGTCTTTGACGTGGCGCGACCATGTGTTCATGAATTCGGGAAACCCTCGCTCGCCGCCGCTGGCGCTGGTGGCAGCAGCCGACACGTCCGCTCCTCGTTGCTGGGTCCGCCGGGGCAACCGCCCGGGTGATTGACCCTTATGTAGAGAAGAGCATGGTTTAAAATTTTAGATTCATTGACTTTTGCCTGTTTATGCAGCGTGAAATTCTAGAATGTCGATCCAACATATCTCTAATGTCATTTATTTGTCTCGTGTGCAATTTTGTTTGTTTAAATGTTATGTTGATGAGAAATACGAGCATATGCCGCATTATGAAGCTACTTGCTGATGGATCGAGATCTTTGGTTCAAGTCTAGGATAACCTACTTGCTCCACGTTAACGAATTGAATAGGCATATCTGACCCTTTAGTGGCTTGCTAGGTCTTCATCTCTTCCATCGTCTCATGTACGACGGTAATCTCCATCCATTGGCACAGGTTTGTATAGAAGGAATGTTGGTCGATGTGACTTCTCTGCTCCATTCATACCTTCAGTTGATGTATGTGTGTGTTTGTATGTTTCCTAGTAGATAATTAACTAGCTAGTTTAGTTCCTATTACGGTGAACCTAGCTGGGATTGGAGCGATCACTATGAGATTATATGAATGCTTGGTTTCAGATCCATCGGAACAAACTAATGATCGCAAGGATAATCATTTCTCACAGAAGGACTCTAACCATGTGAATATCAAATGCATACATACCCTAAGATATATTTGAACCATACTCAATGAATATAAGAGTTAATATATTATATATGGAGGTCGGTTGTAGGCGCATCACATGACTAGCATCAATAACTATTTATATATAGCACCTAATGTTTTGTCTACGATCTGAACATAGTATTGTCAAATCAAGATGTGACATTAATTAAGATCTTCATGTGTATTTAAGTTCATGGGCTATGTACCGTCCGTTCCAAACTTCTCTGGTTTATTTTATGGTGCCAACTCTCTTGATCTAATTAGTAACATGATACAATTTAAAGCTACCAACTCCATTACAAGCTACTAAATACATTGGAGCTTGCTCCCGTACCATACTCATGGATGTGTGGCTATACATACGACCCACACAGATATAAAACTCACAGTTGCGCTATGCTAGCAACAAAGGCAGAAGTGAACTTTCAGGGTTAGCATAGCACCGATTACGTATCTTATATGATATCACATAAACTATTTTTGAATCAACCAGTGTGTTGGAAATGGGAGGCACATGGAAATCGGGTGATACTATGATCTCATAAAAACGAGCATAATTGCCATGCTCTCCCACATGGGAACTAGCATGCACAATCACCTTCATGAGGCGCTCCACAACCTGTCGAGCACCCGTCAGGGCCACCATTCTCTTCTGACCATGAATTACCCAATCAATTTGTGGCGCCTTTAGGGCGAGGTAGTGGTGATGGAAGCTGACAATGTAGATTGCTCTAACTTCCTACCCAAATCCGCTAACTGAAGCAAGCTCTTCATCACACCATAACCGAGTCTCTTATTGCGGCTCTGACCAATCCACTAGTCATTGCAAATAAGTGCTCTTTACTCTTTGATTGTATGTCCATTTTTGCTTGATGTAGGACTACGAACAGTTTAGGAGGTCGCAAATCAAACCCTCAGTTCAGTGTCGGGTTTATGCTTTAAGTCACTCATACCATTTTCTGGATAGGATACTGGATACGTGCATGGATGTGTAAAATAGGTTTTATATCTGTATTGTTAAGAAGATGTACTTTGGTGAGAGTTGTATGTAACTCTAAATAACAGAACGCGAATTATTTGCAACTAGTTGCGGGTGCAACCCATTTCCGGATACCCCATTTTGAAGTTTTCAAAAATTACGAAATAAATCATACACATAGATTATGTTGAATCTTCTACACCCAGAAAATTTCATCCAAAAATATGATCACACGTGGCCTATGCAAAAAAGACAAATGAAATTTTGAATAGTATCACTACTATTCAAACTTTCATTTGTCATTTTTGCACAGATCGCAGGTGATCATATTTTTAGATGAAATTTTTTGGGTGCACAAGATTCAACATAATGTATGTGCATGATTTATTTCGCGATTTTTGAAAACTTCGAAGTGGGGTATCCGAAAATGAGTTGCGTGTGCAACTAGTTGCAAATTAGAGTTTCCCTAACACTGTGTTTGGATGTAGGAAAGTTTGCTGGGAATTGAATTGGACTAGCAATTCCATTTCTCAAATGGAAAGGAAATGGGCTCCAATTCAAATTCATCTGTTTGGTTGTGAATGGAATTTATGTCTGGAATTAAAGGGTAGCACATGATTCCAATTCCTGTTTGGATGTATAAACTTTGGAATTGGATGTTTTGTTGAGTTTGGACAATATAAACTTGTTACATATATAAAAATTGTATGTGTATATTTAACTATCGATATATTATTTTGCACACATAATAAAATTAAAAAAATTCGAAATCAAGTCACCGAAATAACAAAAGTAGAAATTAAATAGTTTTCAAGTACCAACAACACATGGATTATTCAGAACAACACAAGTAAAAAATCTATAGTGCACACACCATTTGCGACATGAATTATTCAGAGCATTGAAAACAGGAAATAAACAATTTTTGACAGGAACACAGTTATTCCATTAAGACACAGCAATATCGTTGGCCACAAGATTGATTACATCGTTCGGGAAATCCGACAGCCACATCTGATGTCCGGCCTGACGGTTCCTCATACCCAACTCTGCTAACAAGTCAGCAGGTTTATTACAAGCCCTTGGGCAATACAGAACATTGTAATCAATAAACTCAGTTATGAGATGGTACTTGATATCTAGAAAAAGCTGGCCCAACTTCGATTGATCAAGGGTGGATGACATAAGTGCATGCTTTAGTGTCTGTGAATCCATTTCCACGACAAGGCGCCCAATCCCCAGCTGGTCAGCTATGTTGATTCCATTCCGTTCTCCCTGGCCAAATGAAATTTTCCTCTGGACACTCCCAACGTGGGTTTGAGCTCACTCTAATCTTCGGTTTTGGTTTATAAAACTGCAGCCATTCATCAGTGCTCCGATTGGCCAAAGAAATGAACTCCTCGACAGATAGACGTTTCACTTCGTGGTTGGCCTTATTTCGTTCTGACCACCATTCCCAAAGCAATGCTACCGTCTTCATCTTTTTTTCATAAGGCAAACATAGTATATGTTCCATAACTTGGAGAGGGCCTCGGCTGTTCATCAGGTTCATCCTTTGCACACGTCTTTGTATCAGGTTACTAATTTCAGAGAGTAGGCACACATCAACTAGGGATAGAACGAATACCTCACAAACACAGCACAAATTGTTCAGATCAGCTCCTGCAAATCTCCTGGATTCTGCAATTTTCGAAGCAGTCCATCAGCTTCTAGAGAAAAACAGGGGAAAAAGAAGTGGAGGCCGGCCATGGGGCCATGCCCCCTGCCGCCGTCATGCGCCTCCGCTGCATCCATGCCCCCTGCCGCCGCCATGCTCCTCCGCTACCTCCATGCCCCCCTACCGCCGCCAGGACTACCACCGGAGATCTAGGGTTCGAGCAGCCAGGGGACGGGAAGGACACGGTGTAGGGAGGAGGACGGGAAGGAGGCGGTGTAGGGAGGAGGCCGAGGTAAGGGAGGGAGAACTAACCTGCGCTGCCTTCGCCGGATTCCTGCTGCCCTCGCCGGATTCCTGCCGCCGTCGGGCCTGGAGTACGAGGGACAGGCGAGGCACAACCTCTTTTCCCGAGCGAGCGAGCGAAGAGGTGCAGGGCGAGCAAGAGAAATCTTCCGAGCCTTTCCCAGGTGCGGGTCTCGGAAACGGTGAGAGTGGGGCGCGCGCGCGGAGGGATCTCGCGTGGAATTGGATGGAGTTTCCAGCCTCCAATTCCTATGCCACTCCAAACGGTGGAATTTGCTGTCCAATTCCAGATTCTTCAATTCCAGCCCTACTTTACTACATCCAAACACAGTGTAAATATCTCTGTTGTTTTAAGCTACCTCCCTTGGGCCCACATAGCCACTGCCACTGGGGACCCACACGTGTGACGTAATCCCAGCATCGTTGCCCACTTGCTCTGCTTCCTCTGCTTTGTCTGATGCCGTACTGTAGCCCGTCGCGCCGCCGCTCGCCGCCCTAGCTTAGCCGCCGGAAACGTCGCCTACAACGCGAGGCCGAGTGGGCGCCTCCGAGCGCAGCGGGAGCCGCCGAGACACCATGTCTTCCACGTGGGCGCGAGACGATGTCTCCATGAATTGGGGAAACCCTCGCTCGCCGCCGCCGGTGGCAGCAGCCGACATGGCCGCTCCTCGGTCCGCGTGGCGACCACCCGGTACAATCATGTCTTCGACCCCTAACGCTCTCCTCGCCGCCGGGACGGATTTCTAACCACTCCCCCCTTTCCGGAGATTGGCTGGCCGCTCCTCGTCTGTCTCCACGGACGGCTGCTATGACGCCGGGCTCCAAGAAGAAGATCGTGAAGAAGAGGTGCCCGGTGGAAAAGTTGACCGACGACATCCTGGCCGAACATCGTCTCGCGCGTGCTGTACAGGTGCGTCACCAGGCTCTGGCGCGGCCTCATCTCCCACCCCGACCCCCTCGAGAAGATGCCCCAGTCCCTCGCCGGTTTTTCGACACTTTACCAACATCAATCCTTCGCGGTTACAGTATTATCTGAATCCACATAGAACAGAACATAGTGTGATTTCATGGTCTGTGGGTACCTGAAGACACTAACGTCATTCGACACTTACACGGATTCATTTTAGACGACAACTTGGAGGGGATTCCTTACGTTCCGTATGTTCCATTATTCTCAAATCCATTGGCAGATGGGAATTACAAGTCTTATTTGCATGACATTTTCTTCTTGTTATGTGGAGAATTCCAGTCCTGGTACGTACATGTATCTCCTTCTGCTGTTGTCATGCTTGAATTTCTGAAACTGTGAATCCCATCATTTGAATTCTTCTGTCAATAATGAAATTATCTATGCGTGGTATGTTATTTCCTAATTATATCATTTTGTCCAGTTTTGGAAGTCCAAACTTGATTTATTTCATTTCTAGATTTTTATGATGTATTTTCATGGTTCATTACTCCAGCATTAGATCTTCACATCTGTAGGGAATGCCCTTTACGAAAAGTGCCGATTTCATATATTATTTCTTGATAGAATTCTGCTAATCCGTCTTTCCTGTATTGAGAGTTTGGACCTGATAAATCAGTCTCATGGAATTCCATTGTTTCTTATCTGGTTTAGTGGATGCAGGATATCAGTTTTTGATCCATCTGGTCCATGATTTCCGGTTTGATGATTTTTCCTTCCTGGTTAGGTCACTGATGCTAACATACCTGATTTGGTATTTTTTGTATTTTCGTTTACAGTAGTTAAGTGGATTTTAGAGCAATTGGTAAGGTGATCTGAAGCTTATGGTTGCAAAAATTTACGAAAAAATTCTGCTTACGGTATGCTTTTCTTTGCATCTCCTTTTGACTCTTCAAATAAATTTCTTGTCAATGTTCTTTTATTTTTGCTGCATCCCCTCTTTCTTGTTTTCATAAGCAATTCATCACTCTCAAGATAACCGATGTTGGAGTTTCACCTCTACTGAGTTTATGTCTTTATGTTTCGTAGTGTATACCCTCGAATTTTTGGGATGGAGCTATTTTGCTGAGATTATGATGACTGCAATTTTGTTGTTTCTGATTCATCATTCAATTCCTGCCACCTGTTCATCAACACAGCATGTTTAGAACTGGGTTATCCAGAAACAAATTCAGTACTTTGAGGTTTTGCTGATTTTATACTAGGGTGTCATGTGATGAATAGCCAAGAAGAAATCCTAGCATTGTTGGGATGATCTGCAGTCGTGGCCTGTTCACTAATACAAAATAGCATCAGATACTAACCATTACCTTAATTACGTCAACTACTTGTTCATTTCAAGAAAGCTCGGCATTTTGAGAGTTCTTACTGTTTTGCAGGTAACTGAACGGATTTAGATTGTGATTATTTCTTGTTGCTGTCATACTTCTTGGGATGTGGGATAACGGAAGATTGGTTCTGTTTTCTCTGCTGTTTAGTTTGTTAGCGTAATGGCAGCAACATCACCAACCTGCCAGACACAAATACTCCTGGTGGTGGGAGAGTCATATCTGCCCAAAAAATTCAAAATGCCTCTAGGAGAATCTTGAAGGTAAAATATGTTAACTTGTTGATCTATTCGTGTGCTGTTTCCTTAGATGTCTTATTACTTTGGATCATAGAAACTGAGTGTTTCTCAGATTTCAGATTTCAGATGCTGATCTGGCACTCGAATTATCATCCTGAATCTGCAAACATAAGCAAACACACAGGAATAATTGAATTCAAAATTGATGGCTAGTTCCTCTATATTCACCTTTTAGTAGAAATTTAAAATGATATTCTGATTGTTAATTCGAGGAAATCTTAAACATCAGTAGATTATCCAGCTGAGTGTCATTGCTTAATTATGTCAATCACCTTTCTACAGTGGTGCCGTTTGTATATGGTATACACATCGATCATATCTGGGTAGGGGAAAGAAACGTTCACAGATATATATGCATCTAGTAGTAATTAGTTATACTGAATTAAGGAACTGCAGGAATTCGCTGTCCCAGAATTAATTGATGTTTTTATGTGGGACGAAATAGCAAGAAGGGAAGCAAACAGACTAGCGAGCTGCATTCCTCTGTAGGGCTGGCAACACAAACTGTATTAGAGAGTCAAGAACCAAAATGACCTGTCGTGCTGATATTTCCAAGACACTAGAATTAATCAATATCACCAACATTCTTCATATCACGAATTACATCTTTAATTTTCCCGATCTGAAATTCTTCATTCTTCCAAGAAACCACTTTTGTCATGTCTCCTAAGATCTGAAAACACACAAGCATACACATTCTTCAGATAAGAACCAAGGTCACACACTCACTCATCATGCTGATCATCGGCTGATCCTTTGGCATTGGAGTATTGATGATCATCATCAGCTGATTCTTTGGCGGCATCAGATGGATACTCGACCGTCTTCTTGTACGTGTACCAGCTCGCGATGAGAAGGTAGACGGCAAAGTTGACGAGGCTGAGCCCGGCTAGCAGCCAGAAGAAGTAGTCGATGTGGCCAACGTTGAGGTTGTCGGGGATCCAGCCTTCCTTCCCTCCCCTGGTGGTGATCTTGGCCACCACCGTGACGAGCAGCGTGCTGAGGTAGTTCCCGAGCGCGACGGTGGTGAGCGACAGAGCGGAGCACATGCTCCTCATGGCGTCGGGCGCCTGGTCGTAGAAGAACTCGAGCTGCCCCACGAAGGTGAACACCTCGGCGGCGCCGATGATGAAGTACTGCGGCACCTGCCAGAAGATGGAGATGGGCACGATGTCGTCCTTGCCGTAGAGCGCGTGGGTGGCAATGGCGCGGAGGCGGATGACCTCGAGGACCCCCGCGGCGAGCATTGCGAACATGGACACGACAAGGCCGATGCCCATGCGCTGGAGCTGGGTGAAGCCGCGTGGCCTGCCGGTGATGGAGCGCACGGCGGGGACGAGGAGGCGGTCGTAGACGGGCACCCAGGCGATGACGCTTAGGGTGTCGAAGATGGAGAGCGAGGCCGCGGGGATGGCGAAGTGGGGCCCATGGAGGCGTCCAGCGTGTTGCCCTGGAGCACGAACATGGTGTTCATTTGGCTGTACACCGTGGCGAAGACGATGCCGCTGGCCCAGATGGGCAGGAGACGCACCACGCTCTTGAGCTCCTCCACCTGTGTCACTGTGCACAGCCGCCATGCCGCTGGCGAGCTCGCCGCCTTATCGGCCGGAGTCTCCACGGCCGCCTTGTCAAGGAACCTGAACTGCTCCGTGTGCTCCAGCTTGCGGCTGCCCTCGATGCCGGACTCCTTGTCCGCCGTCTCGTGCAGCGCGTCGCCAGACACAGCCACGCGCCACTTTCGCGTGGCGGCAACGAGCACCTGCGCGATGCGGGTGAGCGGGCTGCCGCCGGGGCGCTGGTGCCGGTACAGCGGTGTGCCGACAAAGAAGCTCCCCACGGCGATCGCCATGACGACCGCCGGGATGCCGAACCCCCAGCCCCAGCCGACGTGCGTCTGCACGTACACCAGCACCGACGACGCCACCAGTGCGCCGATGTTGATTGAGAAGTAGAACCAGTTGAAAAACGAGCTCTTGCGCTTCCTTTCTCCGTCGTCGTGCTCGTCGAACTGGTCGGCCCCAAATGATGACACACAGGGCTTGATCCCACCGGTCCCGAGCGCAATGAGGTACAACGCGACGAACACCGCCGCCGACTGACCCGCCGTCGGGTCGCACACGCCCTTGGACGCGCAGAAGGGCACGAGGCCAGGCACCGAGGAGGCCATGGTGAGTAGCGCCAGACCCTGAAAGTCATTCGTGCACATCAGATGTTTGATTTCACAACATTCAATTGATTTTGGCGGTGAACAGAGCAAGAACAATGGCGGGTGGATGAACTTACGATGATGTAGATGACCATGAAGGAGGCAATGGTCCAGAAGCGTCCGAGGTAGGCGTCGGCGAGGAAGGCGCCGATGAGGGGCGTGATGTAGCAGGTGCCGGACCAGTTGGTGACGTTGTTGGCCGCCACGGCGTTGGCCATGCCCATCCGGTCCTTCATGAAGTTCACCAGGTTTGTGCTCATGCCATAGTACGCCAGCCGCTCGCAGCATTCGTTCGCTGCAATTCATCACCATGAGCAGCGTGAGCTTCCATGGATGAAATGGACATGGAGAACAGAGCAAAACAGAGCAGCAATGGTGTGTCCGTACCGAGGATGTAGGGGCAGGCGCGCCAGTTGCCGGTGTCTTTCTTGAGGGCCGGGTTGCCCTTGATGTCCACGGTGCCATCCTGGGTGTACAGCTCCGCTGGGACCTCCCCCATGGCTGACCTTGCCTGTTTGCTCGCTGCTCCTGTTACTCACTTCAGCAGCTCAGACGAGCAACTGCTTCCTGCAAAATGAATTCGACGGGCGATTAGAACTGGAGTTGCAATGGGTGAGATAGTTGTACATGATGTAAGGTTGAGACACTGCTTTATACTGCCTTGTATTACAGAGAGTATAGAGAAAAACACAGGCTCCGTCAGAGCAGGAACTGGACTGGGCTGCTGCAGCTCAAGAACCAAATCAGGATGAGAACCGGTGCAGAACTGGTGTCAAATTCCATGGAAACAACGGTTTTTACCAAAATTAGAGCTGGGTGGCCAGTGGCCAGTTGGTCACCGAGTCTCAAGAACACTTCAGAACTACAGGAGTATCTAGCAACTTCCTTTTTCCCAAACAGAAGCAGCAAGACAAACAGAGACAGCAAGAATTTTCCCAGAAAAAGCTCACAGAATCGCCATAGATTCATGGCATGCATCACAGAGCTTGAGGAATCACGGGATTCACGAGCACACAACGGGAAGAATCGGGAGAGAGGGAGACATACCTGCTCAGCTCAAACCACCAAAGTAGAGGAGCTGGAGACGGAGGTAGATCCGTAGATGTGCACGCATTTGGGGGCTGGATTGGGATAGGCACTAGTGTCCCGCTAGGTAGGCAGCCGAGAAGGAAGAACTCGATGAGATATCTCAGAGCTTGGAGGAGGAGGACAGCTGCTGCTGCAAGGACCGCGGCTACACACCTACCTACTTTTCGTCGACTAAAGAAAATGACGGGAGGAAGACGACGACGGACGCTTTGAGCGGTAGGATCTTCTTCTCCAGCGGCTCGTGTGGCGGCAGTGCATCGTGGCCCAGTGGAATCCTCAGAACAGCGGGGAAGGAGGTTGTTCTAGTGGGCACTGCATCTTTGTTAATCATTTGCTGATGACTTGTTTAAGTGTCACTCTGATCCGTGGATGATATGATGCTACTACCTATGAATGATTAGCATGGCCCAGCAGCAAGTATGCGAAAGATTCTTCTCCAGTAGTAAGACCATTTTCTATTAGTGTATCTGAACTTTACTTGTGCTGTCTGACTTACAGACTGCTTGCTCGAATCAGGAGATCGAGGTGCAGGTGAAGATTAAGCCACGTTCTTTCTGTGTCAGCGAAGATTGTGTGTGTCGGCTGATCACACTCTTTCTTTCACACTGTTTGGTTAGCTCAAGCCATGGTGACCATCAGTACAACACCATATCATTCAGACTGAACCAACACTTAAAAATATCCCCATGTTTAGATCAGGAGAGGTAAATACATGTGAATCTAATATTTTAAAAGTTTAAGGTAGCATAGTTCGTATCATATCAGTGACGGTCGACGGTGTGACAAGGTAAACCACCTCCTCATTGTGCACTGATGTGAATTCGAGAATTATATAGTACCAACGTCGTCGGTCGACGTTGGTTGGACACTAATAATCCAAAAACGTTCTTTTCCCGAGAAGAAGAAAAACAATATCCCTTGACGTTGAAGGGTGGGTTTAGTGGAGTATGTGTGACTTGTGAGATGGACAGCGTCCATGACGTTGACCTTCCAAGAAAAGAAAGGTACTAGTTGTTGTCTTTAATCATTGTCATTCACTTGTTTAAGTGACGCCTTATTGCTTGGATGAGGTGATGGCATGAATGATTAAGCGTGTTGTGTGATCACACTCGTCTGTGTGGCTTTCGCCCAGCTTTATAAATAAAGCAAAAGATACAACCAGCACGCTGGGGCCGCAGCACAATCAAAGCCCAAAAGAAAAAAAGAAAAAAGTAAGAGAAACAAAAGCCAACAATGGCAGATCGACGAAAAAACGAAGAAGCCTCGCAACCGTTGCGCCCTCTCCGAAGTATTCCCACCACGAAGCCTAGCACTCCAAACCGCCGCGTATCAAGCAACTCCTTCAGGAAGGAATGCGACGATAACGACGCTGCTGCCCGGACTAGTCCTAGGGTTTCCCCCGATATGCAGAGGGAAGTGGGGAAGGGGTACTCCCGACGCCCTTCAAGAAGGACCGGCAACACCCGTAGGCGTCACCACGTCGGTGTCGACCGGAGAGCCGACAAGGATTTCTCCCGACCCCCAAAAAACCACAACCCGGACGATCCTTAGTGCTCCACCCAGCTTGTCACCCACTAGCATGCGCCACTCCAGTCTTGAGGACCTCTTCGTCGTCTCTCTGTGAACAATAAGGCGTCATGTCCACTGTCTGTGTCTGATAAGCTCATGTCATGGCGTTTGATTAGCTCAGGAGTACTACTGCTTAACAAGCAGTCAGACAGAGTGAAGGGGCACGCAACGCCACCCTGACGCCGACGTGCTCCGGGACGAAACGAGAAACGGTGCTCTGCATCCACGACAGTCGGGGAAGATGAGATTATAGTCCGCTCCGCTTGTGTTCTTCTGGAGCTCCGGTCCTAGAAGGAGAACGAAATAACAAAATTCTCCACCTGGATCAGCGGATTCATTCACATGTCGGCCGGGACAAGTGGTTTCAGTGATATCTACGTAGGACGAGTCCGTCAAGTCGACAGTGACCTTCCAAGTAATAATCAAACTGGTACTGTTCCCTTGATGGCTATGGCAGGAATCCTTTGGTCAAACTAGCTAACTAACTAATCGGTGGTTCGGGTCACGCAATCTGTTGCGGACACTCTTCGGCTTTGCTCTACCGGTCTCTGTCACCTGAAATCTGGTTCCGAGTGAATTAGATTACTTAATTATCATCATAGCTACCAAGGAAGCTAGAAAAAGATGGAGCTAAAGAAGGAACAAGAACACGCATTGAACGGTACGCAGTGGTGAGGCTTACACGATGGGCCGGGGAACCAACAAACAGCGCGGAAGAAACCAAGCCGGCTCGATCGGGAACAGCTTGCAATGGCGGACTTTGAGAGTTCAGACTGAAAGCTACACTAGCTGGCCGGTGTCTAAAATACAGTCCTGCACTCCTGCTAACACTGCAGCTGGTGCTACTGCCCCGTTAATCGGGCTAGCTTATTGGTAGAACCAATTCTAAAGTACTATCTAAACCAAGGCAGATTAGTGACGGAGCAGGAGACGGAGGGTATGGGTTGGCGGGTGGGTTTCAGCCTGAACCTCGACTGAGAGGTTGCCACGCCGATCAATCGCTACTCTGTGGATGAGACGGAAAAAAGGAGGTTTTTGTTGTGAACATCCTTTTCAAATCGTCGTTATACTTAAAGACTTTTTAAAGTGCGTGCCACTCTGTAGCAGTGGATGAGATAGTGATCGATGATGAGAGCAAGGGCCAGCAGCATATCCATTGTTTTGGGTTACCATGTGAAAGGTGCAGCTGGAAATCAAGCATCTTTTTTTCTAATTAACGCTGTCAGCAGCATCTCCAGTGATTCGGAAAGAACAATCAGCATAGGTGCAGCTGGAAATCAAGCAACCTTTTTTTTCTAATTAACAGGTTAACAACCAGTCAGCCAGCCAGTGAACACGCACGCTACGCTACGCTGACACTGATACTGATAGCGTGAATGAAGCTCGATGCTGCGGGACGAAACGGCGCTCGCTGGTTTCCCAACGTGAGAATGACAATGGTCATCACTCATCAGACTAGTCTTCATCTTCTTCCTGGCTCTCTGAATCTCCAGTTCAAGAACGGTCTGCTCAAATAGTAGTAGAATTCTCCACCGCTGACCAGCGTGATCGCGATCGTATTCCGGATCAGCCGGGATCGCGGATTCAAATGTTGATGGCGCCGACAGGAATCTTCCGGTCAAACTAACTAACCGGAGGGTATCAATCACGCGGTCTCTTGCGGATACCACTGTAAATTATTTTTCGGAGTAGCTGTCCCTGATTTATAGTGTTCTAATGGCTACTGTATATTTTAGTGGGCTTCATTTGTAATGGTAAGCGAGGACCACTCTGAATGTAAGATACACTATACTGTTTAACACAGCAGAAACCGGTAACACTGGTACAGCTGGTTCTTCATGCATGGTTAGAAACGAGATTAATTTACACAAGGTGGGCTCGAACTGCATAGCTATCACCGATCCACGACGGTTGTCCCTCCCATAATAGTTTGTTAGTTTGGTAGCTGGTTGTTTCGTAGTTTAGGACGGAAGTGCATGGTTCTTGTTTCTGTCGTACCGGAATTGCAGCAGTGGTTTGTATGGATTGGCAGAGACAAACTTGCATGTCCGATCACCGAGCGAGGCTCACGGTTTTCAAAATTGTCTGATTCATCGCGACTTGGATGGAACGATCGATGCGGCAAACAGTGATGACTGGTGAAGGAAGGATTCAGTTCAGGGTAGTCTCCCGTTACGTACCTCCCGGCAGATGCACGGCGTCGTCGTCGAAACTCGGAAGGCTGTGGCGGCGGCGGCCGGCGGGGGGGGGGGGGGGGGGGGGGGGGCGAATCCGCTAGCTGAGGGGGGAGGATCTCGCCGATCCTGTGGTGCCCTCACTGGGTGGTGGCGAGAATGAGATGTGGGTCTGTGTCTGTGTGTGATGTGCGCCACCTTTCGAGGCCCCTTGCTTTGACCAAAGCATCCCAGGGTATTTGTAGACAGCAAGACAGGAGGCTTTTGCGTGGGCGTGGGCGTGGCTAATCAGCTGGCGGGGAACAAGAAGTGAACGCAACTATTGAGATTGTTTGATGATTGAGTGTAAACTACTCGGCGTAGACTATTAGTAGCAATTGATTTCTCCTTGGTTTTGATCAAAATCCATCCAAGCTACTCCCTCCGTTGAGTGTAAACTACTCGGCGTAGACTATTAGTAGCAATTTAACTAATATAATAAAATAATTAAAATATAAAAATTATACCATTAAAAAATATAAAGTCTGAATTTTCTAATTATATATTTTCTACAATATATAAATCATATTATGTTGCTCAAATTTACGACCTAGAAATACGTAGAGGACTTATAAACCTAAACGGAGGGAGCAGCGCGCGCCGTGCATGTCGCCCTGGTTTTTGACGAAATTCACGCATCCTGTACGTGCTGTGTACACTAACAAACTGATCGTGATCATACTTAGGCATGGTGTGATGGATCGAAGAGGATGGGTATACGACGAGTGAGATCTACCAAATAAAAGTAGAACGCTTGTACAGTGTCACTACTTATCGCTAAAATTCGGCGTATATCACTAGTTTTCGTTGAATTACCAAATGGTTACTAACTCTGGTGGCTCTTCTATTTCAACTTGTAAGACACATTCGATCGCAAAGAACAATAAATAATCTTGCCAAAAGTAGAGTTAATACTCTAGAAGTTTCAAAAAAAATATGGTAAACTAATTGTATACTAGAAACCACTAATAAGATGTTTGTCAATTCATCAAGTATAAACTATGTATATGCAATTTTTCAAATATATTTCATATTAACCACAAATCATGTTTATTTTAAGGTATACATTGCAACGATACGATAAAGAATATTGTCGTTTACTTTTAACAAAATTGCAGTGTGGTTAACTATACCACTGTGTAAGATGAATTATACTCCGTCAGTGCCATATAATGTGGCAAATGAATTGTAAGAAGTACAAGAGTTCAGTATAAATTGTAGTATATTGCCATTTGCCTCAGATCAAAATTTTAATTCGGTTTAATTTATTGGTCGCCAAACTTTTGTCCTATCACGTTGGTAAGTCCTTCTGTCATCCGATGACTGTGATGAAAATCCATCGAGACGCAACGGATCAATGAAGTGTCACGGGCTCCTCATTCACAATTGTTGGTTGCTTGGTAATATGCCGGCTCGAAAAAGTGCGACCGCAGTGAGAGCACACATATTGATGAGATGGCAGATAAGGTCAAGGTAAAGGCTCTCAGAAAGATAAACGCCGCCCTTCAGCGCGCAAAATCAACGGGGGCCTTCAGCACGCCACCGACAAGGTCGAGGGTGTCAGGAGAAGGCCACCATGGGTGGGCAGAATGGTGGCAAGGCTGCTCAGGGACCCAGCCAGGGCGACGGCCGCGGCCGTCGCAAGGGCAAGGGTGGAAACTAGTAAGGGTACTTCATTCCTAATGTGTAGTACTGTTTTGTTTGCCTGGCTGAATTCCTCGCTTACTCCCTTCCATTGGATTTGTCTTCCCGCACAGATCCGACCGACTCAGTCAGTCGAACTGCTAGTAATGATCGATAAACGGTTTGTGCTAAAAGCATTTTGAATTTTCGGATTTTACAATTAATGTCGATGACATCAGCAGTTTTGTCATTTAGTGCATGCATGTGAATTTGCTTGTCGAGGAGGTCGATTGGGGTAAAAAAGCGGGACGAGCTGCACATTTTGCCGTCGGGACATGTTGCTGTCCTAGCGTCTACACTTTTGCCGAATGTAAGGCGTCTTACACGTAGTCATGTCTTAAATGTAACTAAGCCTTGCAAATTAGTGACTGAACAAGAGGGGGAGGGCCTGAAACCAGTGCCTGAATCTTGACTTGACTTGAGGAAGGTTGCCAGGCCGATCAATCGCTTGGGGAGCGCGTGTGGAATCATCATGAAAAAAGGGTTCTTGTTGTGAACATCCTTTCTCAAATCATTGTCACTTAACGACTTTTTAAAGTGCGTGCCACAGTGGATGAGATATGGACGATCGCATGGGCTAGCAACATCCACATTGTTTTGGGTTACCACGTGAAAGGTGTCGAAACCAAGCAATGATTTGGTGATGACGAACAGTGGTTCGGAAAGAACAATGAGCATAGATGCAGCTGGACATCAAGCTACCTTTTTTTTCCAATTAACAGGTTAACAATCAGCCAGTCAGCCAGGCAGTGAACACGCACGCAACGCAACGCTGACACTGACAGCGTGAATGAAACTCGGCGCTCCGGGACGAAACGGTGCTCGCTGAATGACAGATGGTCGTCAGACTAGTCTTGTTCTACTTGGCTCTCTGAATCTCCGGTTCAAGAACGGTCTGCTGCTCAGATACTACTCCCTCCGTTCGGAAAAGGATGTCACAAAAATGGTCTACCTATAGTTCATTTTTGTGACATCATTTTCCGAACGGAGGGAGTAGTAAAATTCTCTACCGCTGACCAACGTAATCACGATCGTATTCCGAATCAGCGCACCGCGCACGCGCGTGCGGCTGCCGGGATCGCGGATTCACATCTCTCTGCCTATCGGCAGGGCCATCGATCGCTTTCAGTGAGGAGTCCCTGATGCTGACTGATGCTATCCCGTTGATGGTTACGACAGGAATCTTTCAGTCGAACTAACTAGCCGGTGGGTATCAGCCACGCAAAATCTCTTGCGGATATATACTCTCTGGCTTTGCTGTAGCCATTTGGAGCTCCTGACTGTAGACATATTCTTAGCTGTTCTCAGTTTATGGCGTTGCATATTGCAATGGCTACTGTATATTAGTGCGCCGGATTTATAGTATGGGCTCGAACAGTCGAACAAAAAAAAAAGAACTGCATAGCTATAACCGATCAACGACAGTTGCCGGCCCGACCAGTTTGTTTATTTGTTTGGCTAGCTGGTTGTTTTTCAGACTGGTTTAGTTTGCACGTCGAATGTCCGCTAGCTAATCGCATGTGCTCTAGCTCCACCGTGCGGATTGGGTCTTGTTTCTATCGTACCAGAATTGCAGCCGTGTTTTTGTATGGGATCGGCAGAGAGAGAAAACGTGCCTGCTGTCCGATCAACGGTGTTTCAGTTTAGAGATTGCCGCCGGTATAGACTGCGGAGGTCACGGGAAATAATCACAAAACCGCAGATAAAGGATAGATTGAGCTGACATGTAGTATGATTTGGTACCCGCGATTTAAACAAAACAATCGATCCCGAATAGAAGAGAAACTCAACATCATTCATTCACTGGGAGTTGGATCGATCGATCGATGCGGCAAACAAGACGTACGTCGCCATGGCGTGATGACTGGTGTGAACTGTGAAGGAAGGATTTAGTTCAGGGAAGCGTACGTACCTCCTGGCGGATGCACGGCGTCGTCGTCGGAACTCGAAGGACGGCGGCGCCGGCCGGCGTGCGAAATCCGCTGAGGGGGAGGATCTCGCGATCCTGTGGCGCCCTCGATCACTGCGGTGGTGGCGAGAATGAGATGTGGGTCTGTGTCTGTGTGTGGTGTGCGCGCTAGCCACCTTTGGAGGCCCCTCGCTTTGACCAAAGCATCCCGGGGTATTTGTAGGCAGCCAGACAGGAGCCTTTTGCGTGCGTGGGCGTGGCTAATCAGGCGGGAAACAACAAGTGAACGCAAGGAAGCGTGTTTTTTTTTTTTTGTGGTATTGAGATTGATTGATGATTGAGTGTGAACTACTCGGCGTAAACTACTAGCAGCAGTTGATTTCTCCTTGGTTTTGGTCAAAATCCATCCAAGCTAACGGGCGCCGTGCATCTCGCCATGGTTTTTGACGAAATTCACGCATCTTGTACGCCCTGTGTCAGTCTCGGTAGCGGCCAGTGTGTACGTACATAGGCGGCGGTTTTGGAAATGATTTATTGTTTTCTCCTTGGTTTGGAAACACGCATGCATGCAGAGACGAACCCAAACTGATCATATCGCGGTCATACATAGTACTTACGGAGTACATACAAATGGTGTGAAGGCGCCGGCCGCGTACGTACAAATGGTGTGAACACACCTACTAGAGTACTAGTCCTAGTAAACAGAAATAGTAGTAGAGTACTAGTATGCGTGTGTGTATGTAGATCAGCTGGATGGTCCGGCGTCAGGGCTACGGCGCCGTTACGACAAATAAATTTCTCTTCGAAAGGAGCACCCAATCCTCTTCCTCCCGTGCGCAACTACAATTGCAACTAGTTGCGACTACGCCTAGCTAGTCGTCGGATGCCCCACTTCGAAGTTTTTTTAAAATTGTGAAATAAATCATGGTCATATATTATGTTGTGTACTGTACGTGCACTCACAGATTTTTATAAAAAAATAAGGTCATATGTGACCTGTTCAAAAAAAAGACTAATAAAGTGTGAATAGCGCATGATATACTATTCACTTAATTCCTTCTATTTCTTGCACGGGTCACGTGTGGTCATGTTTTTGGATGAAACTTTATGGGTGCATATAAGACACAACATATATAATCCATGCATATCCATGATTTATTTCAAATTCAAAACTCTGAAATGGGACATCCGATAATAGGGTACGGGTGCAACTAGTTACAAAATATTCGCACTCCCCCGTGCGCATACGCTTCTTCTTACAGTATTCTTCTCCCAACGATGGCGACGATGGGATCGGAAATTAAGGATAAAAACGGAACAGTCTGCGACACCGAGGTTGCGTTCCGTTTTCCGTCCCGTGCGTGCGACGACGACTTGACGTACGTACGTACGTATCGAGGCCATGGTTTTGGACAAGATTAACCCAATCTATGCGCCATACGTCACCCCTAAAAAGTGAGGCATTGTTCTTGGCACGCAAAAGCACGCATGGACTAGCTAGGAGCACATCTAGGCGTACCTAGGAGTTGACGAACCATAGTTGCAACAAAATATGTGTGAGAACAATATAAACCAAAAAAATGATAGTAACCACATCTTTCGTGTGGGAGAGAAACCAATAGATCGCCCTAAACCCTAGTCGTGGCGCCCGGCGGCGTTTTAGCGCGTCAGGATCGCGTTAGGGCCATCGACGGTGCCGATGACCGCCGCCCGCTCGCTCGACGGGGTCGAGCTAGCGGTCCCAGTTCGCCTGACCGTCGTCGTTCTCGGGGAGACGCTGCTCCTCCCGCGTCATCCAGATCCGGCGGTGAGTGAAGCGGCGGAGCTCACCGTGAGAAGGACCGATGGACATCAGACTAGTCTTTTTCTTATTTTTCGCTCTCAGAATCATCCGCAATCGTTGGTTGCTTGGTAATCCGTTGACGATAAGGGGCGACACGCAGCAAGAGTCCACAAATTGATGAGCTTCCGGAGAAATCTCTATTAAGATATTTGTTAGGTCGAGATATTTATAATTAAGTAAATATCTATATACAATATGGTTTAGGCAATTGTTAAATAATAATTCGAGGAAGAATCTTTTTTACAAATACAATTCAAATTTATCAGAAAATCAAGTTTATTTGACTATAATTAAAATAAATTTTTATACACAATATAGTTCATGCAATTGTTAAAGAATAATTAAAGGAATAGAGTTTTTATAAATACAATTCAAATTCACCGCAAAGCAAATATATTTGAAGATA
The DNA here is from genome assembly GCA_947311845.1 of Poa pratensis. NCBI lineage: Eukaryota > Viridiplantae > Streptophyta > Magnoliopsida > Poales > Poaceae > Poa > Poa pratensis. The sequence goes on along the minus strand of CAMZMU010000108.1, from coordinate 36,989,565 downwards.
TATTGCGGCCGTGTAATAAAGAATGCTACAACTAACTTTTAAAAACATTATTGTATGCCAAATATATAATATTTAATGTACTTGCGAGAGTACTGCACAATGTGGGAAATGAATGCTAAAAATCATGAAAGATAGTACAAATTGCAACTAATTGCAGTGTGTCTCTGATCCTTATTTTACTTCAGCCGGACTTATTCAGTCATTTCACGTAACAACTATGGAGCCTGGATCAAGCGTCTGTGTGTGGGACCTCATTTTGTGACGGTTGGGATGCTCGTGCCCGATCATTGGATGCTTGTTAATCCGACGGCTGCCTCCGCAGAAGAGGCCACAGATCGGTGACGTGGTGAAAACCATTTGTTCACGGCAGTTCGTCCTTGGTAATCCAACGGCGAAAAGGGCAATCCGCGGAGAGAGCCCCTAGATCGATGAGCTAATAGCTCGCCTCACGTGCATATAAAGAGCCCCACTTTTCTAGATATTGTCATTCTTAACCGGAGAAGAGAAAAATGAAAATGATCACTGGGCAATTAAAGATAGTTATAATAATTATCACAGCCTTTAAGATAACTGAACGACCAAGATTACCAAGTCATTGTCAGACATTTGATTTCCCCCAAACACGAGCACGCAACCGGCCCTACGGTGTCCCCGGCGCCGCCCGGCAGTGACATCATAATCAACCGCACTCAACGCCCTCGTTCAGCTGTCCTCTACTAACCACTGACTCACCCTCCCCTCGCCACCGCCATACGGTGTCCCCTGGGCTAAGCCTGAGCATCTTGCGATCTGATTATGTTAGTTCCATTTTGGTTCTTACTGAACAGACTTACTCGCAAGTCAAGTCATCTGATTTTTTCATGGTAATTGGTTTGTTTCTTATTAATTATGATGTAGATCTTGGAGAACAGAATGAATCTTATGAGTTTATCAAATAATAAAAACTAGCATTGATTGATGTTAACACAAACAAAAAATCGGTAAAGAATCGACACCAAGATGAAAGAGGCAAATCTTCAATACTTACATTTTTCATACGGCGTCGAAGGGACCTTGATCCAAGACCGTTATTTAACAAAAAGAAAGTTTATTTGAAGAAATACACAACAACTCTATAATAAAGAATGCTACAACTGACTTTTAACAACATTGCTATGTGGTTAACCATACCAAATATGCAATATAAAATTAACTCGTCAGTATTGTAGGATCCGACAAATAAATTCCAAAAAAGTATAAAACTTAAATAGAAATTGCTTAGTTTGCATCGGATATAAATTGTACTTCCATTGGACCTATTAGAAGAAAGTGCCTAGAACTTTTATTCAACAACGAAAACCTAAAACTTTGGACTTCAACTAGGATAAAGCATAAACAGAATCACACGTGCTAGAGATAATTATTGTACTCAACTATTATCAGGATATTATTTAACTACTATTGGGATAATTATATTATTGAGATAATTATTGTACTCAACTATTATTGGGACACATTATATTACTCAGAAAACGCGTGCATAATTACTAGCGAGTGCAAGTGTGAGCGGTTTATGTATTTCCAAGCAAGCGAACAAGATTTTGGTCGTTTTTTTTTTCTGTCGGGGCCTCCACCGCTAGGCCTTACCAGAAGATACATGGCGCAATTTAACCAATTCAAGGCAGATACCCGAGTGCATGAGTAAAACTAACTGATTAAGGAGTGGCCTAACTTTTTTTTTTAGCAAAAGGAGTGGCCTAACTGTGGAACGCGAGCCAGACGAGGCTTTGAAACAAACTGCTAGGAGGCAATTTGTTTCCGTTCACTGGACCAAAACACACCCAGGCCCCGTGGCAAGGGAATGAGAAAACAGGTTTTCGGGTCCAGCTCGCCAACGGCAGGCCCAATTAATAGTACTCGAAACCAGCCCACTCTACCCTGCCATCCTTGATTCTCCCTATTTTCCTTGGAAAACCAAACGGCATTAACAAATCGGAGATGAGATGCCCTAATTAAGCAAGGACCTAATTATAGATGGTAAGCCAAACCAGCCTTTGGATGATTTGGCAATCATGAGAGGATATTCCGCGACAATGTTGCAAATGCACAAGTATAACCTTGCATGTGGGACTTTTTTTTTTTTTGCAGTGCCAGAGGGTCTAGGGATCGTCAGTTTAAGCCAAATTTGACGTGGCTAAGAAGACGACTAATTAAGAAATTACTTCAAGAGATTGATGCCTAGCGCTCAACTTTTTTTACGCTCTGATAGGAGGCGAGATATACATTGAATCGAGGAGACTAACACCAAACATCCAAGAATGTACGAAACGCAAGACGGGACTCGATCGACATACGTCGTCACCACTACAAATATAAACAAAAGGTGGCAAACAATGCAAGTTGGGGTTAACTACACGCACACTACAAGCAAATCAAGACCGGGCTAGACCGTCGCCACCTTCTTGGAGCTTTAAGGAGACCAAAGCACGTAAACAAATATTTGATGCCCTAATTAAGCAAGGAGCTTAGGAGTTGTGGCCGGATTGTGGAAGGTAAGCAAATCCAGCACGGGTAAGGTGATTGTGGCTCATGGTTGTATGGAGGAGACAAGGTTTCCGTGATTTTGGGTGATTTTTGGCACTCGGGGAGGGAAACGGCAATATTGCAAACACAGGAGGAAAAAATGTTGAATATAGGACATGGTTTTTGCTTGGCAGTAACTGGATGTCTTACGATAGTGAGTTGAACCCAAGTCAGATGCCTAAGAAGAGGGCCGATTGAGAAACAATTTCAATCGGCTAATGCCTAGCGCTTGTCTTTTTCTTTACGCGCATAGGTGGCAAGATTTAATTACATTGAATTGAGAAGACTAACACCAATCATAAAAAACGTGCACTGTATGACGGTGTTAACTGACTCAACATTACCACCACCACAACTATAAACAACAGGTGGCAACCAAATCAAGATCAAGGTACAGTGTCGCCACTTTCTCGGAGCTGGAAGGAGACCAGAGCGCATAAAAACGTGAGATGCCCAAATAAGCAAGGAGCCATGGCCTAATTAGGAATCTAAACGTACGGGAGGGCCACGCTAGGAGTAAGATAACAATGGCTCATGGCTGTACGGAAGAGACGCTGCCCTGTTTGGCCGCTACCCAAGAAACGGCCCTTGTTTCTTGATTAGTTTGACCCCTAACCCCTGCATCAGCAAGCGAGCGTTCAAACCAAATATGAAGGCATGAAGCCATTAGTTTAATTACTGGAACGATGCATACATAGAACACGCGTGAAAAAACTGTTCAACAATTTTGCGTCTCTCTCCATGCTCATTCCCGCCCTGTCCATGATGCGCCTACGTGTTCTTATATGACTGGTTAGAGCTCAAAAACAGAGCACATATGAAAAGGTTGATGGATCCCGTTGGGTTCAAATCAAAGCGAGGCCGTTGCTCAATTGTTCCCTTCATACACCATTTTGATTTGTTGCAGATCTTGACATGTGCGATGGTCTTGTTCCTGGTCAGGTTCAGAGCAAAAGCTCTTTTTCTTAAAACGGGACCAAAAGATTTAAACCAATCTATTAATTAATAAAAAGAGAATTGCCCAGTTAAGGACATTGGTGCAATTTAAGGACAACATTGGTGCGAGGAGTCACTAACAGGCCTGCCCCACATATGTGTATCGAGTATCTCGAGATTAAGTTGGTGTATATTTAAGCATATAGAATAAGCTACGCTTGTAAGACATTTGTTTAAAAAGTAAAGAATCATGTAAGAAGTACAATTCGTACTTTAGAAGTTTTAATAAAAATGGTTCACTAGTCATATACTAGAAATCGTAATTCAAATAAGCTTTAGATATATTGAATATACAGATTATATAATTTATGCAATAGTTAAATAATAATTTAAGAAATAACTTCTTCGTAAATAGAGTTTAGATTGAGCACCAAGCAAGTTTATTTGAAGATATACATTACAACCATGATATGATATTGTTAGAAAAGAACATTAATAAACACAATTATACTCGCCCATGATAAATATAGAATACAAAATTTTACTCGCTAATAACAAAAAAATACAAAACAAATCTAACGTATAATAGCTCAGTATAAATTGTAACTTATTTTAGTTCGTCATGGAAGCATTAAAAAATTGCGCCAGACTCTTGGGGTAGATATAAATATTAGCTATGGCTAAAATTTAACAACATTGCACGCGGTAAGGTTAAACCAACCTTCGACAACTCTAGGAAGGTTGGCTAGGAGTTCAACACGATTTAGAAGAATATGAACTTCAAGGCAGGGTTGTGCTACGATGCGCGATTTTATGTGAATTGGTATAAAGATTATATGAATTTGATATAGCTACTTGGCGAGCATTTTACGATTAAGAATCAATTTCTTCTTGCACGGTCGAATACATTTTATATCCGTTTTCAGTAGCACGGTCAGGATTTTTAGTATGGATATGCGAAGTTAAAATAAGAAGGCCATTTTTTGCATTGCCTCGAAAATCTTAGCCATATGTTGTGTATCCAACTAAGGACGAGATTCATTACCTTCGCCAAAGGGCCAGTCACATAGATTGAGGGTCGGAACCTGGATAATCCCGTGCCCATGGTGATCCGCACACTACTGACCTGAACGTGCCTCCGCATTCAAATATACTTTATAATATTTTGATCCAAATTTTTATCCTTAACAACAGTGTTTCTCTTAGTTTTCTTCTAAAGTTGTGAGTTTTCTCTGCCTACGAGATGTGGAATCATCTTCATTAGAGCTATTGACCCTCTCAACTCTCTACTACAGTACTTCTTTTAAGGCCATGGCCATGCTACCAAAGCAACGAGGCTTTTATTTTCCAGGGGCTGAAGACATTTCACTTTATGATGCAGCAGACCGGCCCAGCTTTGCCTACTCAAATCCAGCCACTCTGCCCGGCCAGCTTGCTCCCTCTTCTTCAGTTTCAGGAAGTGAGATTTGTTTTTGTTTTTGTTTTTGACAGTGCTGACTGCTTAGTGACTGAGATATGGTTCATTATTCATGCATGCATGAGTCATGATTACCCATGCAGGTTGGGCCGTAACGACCATGGGGGCCCAGATCCAGCATCCCTTCGTGGGACCACTCCCTCTGTTGCACCCTACTGACAGAGTACGCCAGTACGTATCGCTATGCTATGTTCCACCACGCTAACACGCTAGTCAGTTGTTCAAAGCATGATCATCCATCCAGGTGGCAAAATTCTTACCAGATTGCATCTGCAACACCACCAATTGAAAACAAAAGGATAGCTTAGACGATCCCCTAGAGTTAGAATCTTATAGGCGACCTTAGTGGGTTGTCTAAGGTTCAGAATTAACCATTGTCAATATGGTTCGCGGATTCACTCGTTGCCATTGCTGTGGGCCTGTCAACAGCCCAGTGCGTGCACATGCTCAGCATTGGTTCGTTCCCTTGCTTTTCGTTGCCAGGGGTGTCCATATTGTCGTTCTATATTAGTGTAAGCTTAATTAGTCCTCTTGTTAACTGTAATGGGTCGGCCTGTTAACTTTAATGGGCCGGCCTGCCTATGGGTCGGCTTGTTAACCATAATGGGCTTATTGGGCTTATTATTGTCATGTCCTCCCAATTTTCATAACTGTCACGTCACATATTCAGTCTCGGTGATGCCACGTCAACGGTATGACGGTAGAGTTCATGTTGTTACCGTCGGGTCTGCGCTATACAGATCTACCATAGAAGTTTTCTGTCGTTGATGGGCGACCATCTATCACAATTATCGGGGAACCAAGGTTAAAAAATCAGCCACGCCCCTTCTGCCACGGTACCCATGTCGTGGAGAAATCTTTTTAGGCACAAAAGATCGGCTTTCTACCCGAAATCGAGCGTGGCAAAAGAAACTTTTTGTTCTAGCGTGTGCATATGTTTTCTACCTATTATTGAACTTCGCAACTTGTAAGACACGTCTGATTGCAAAATAGCAAGGAATAATCATAAGAAACATTTAATCACAAACAACCACTAAAGAATCATTCCGAAAGTTCAATTCATTCTCGGGAAGTTTCAATAAATATGGTTACCTAGTCATATACTAGAAACCTCAACTAAGATGTATGTACAATTTTAGATATATTTATAATGGATATATATACACTAAATAGTTTCTACACATGTTAAAAAATAATTCAAGAAAAAACTTTTTGTAATACAATTCAGATTTAGAGCAGAGCAAGTTTATTTGAAGATACATATTATGATTGTATACTACCTCTATTTCATAAAACAAGCCATATAAATTAGGTCAAAAGTTAAAGCTTGTAAAGTTTGACCAAACATATAAAAACAAAATATGAACATGTACAACATTTCTTCAATATACTATAAAAGTATATTTTGTGGTACATCTATTATTAATTTGGTACTGTAATTTTATTTTTATCCAGCAGCATGGTCAAACTTAGACAACATTGACTTCTGACTAAATTTATATGCCTTGTTTTGTGAAACAGAGTGAGTTAAGAACATGTGCAACAACTAAATTTTAAGAAAAATGATATGTGGTTAACAATGGAAATAATGTAATATAAATTCAATATTGTAAATTGAGTCAAAAAAATTGTATAAGGTATAAATTTTTGATATAAATTGGTTTATTTGCATCAAATCAAAAATTTATTTTGACCTGCCCTATTCGGCCATTGCACGGCCGGTGGATGCTTGGTAATCTGATGATCGATGACGTGGCACGTTTCGTGCAGCCTCGACATCGTGACCACATTACGGGGCGAAAAACCTACCACCTAACCTACAGGTTCACCAGCAAATCAACACATAGTATCGATAGTTTCAAACGGGTAAACAAAAAATATCCACAATACACAAGCCTACTATCGTGTGACTTTTATTTTGTCTACATGTCTGGACCATCGAAAAGCCGCCACATGGTACATAAACCTTCTCTCGTGTGGCTGAATGGAAGGATTTTCTAGTGGATCAGATTTATGCATGGAGTGTAATTTTTTTTCCTTCTAAGACATGTTAATTTTCTCATAGCCAATTTCAAACATTCTGCCTTTACCTTTAATGTGGCATTCACCGGGACATTCGGCCCATGCCAACAACAAATAAAGGGTGAAGAGGTTACAATTGCTCGGTCGGTGTCGTATTGCTCCGTATTTTGCCAGGTAGAGCGCACCATAACGTACTCGAATGGATTTAGTCCACGTGGTTCACCAGAAGCACGAACTTTAAGAACAAAGCAAGATAAATAATAATTTAAGAAATTATTATTTTATATATAGTTTAGATTACACACAAAGCAAGTTCATTTGATGATATACATTACAACCATGATATAATATTGCTACAAAAGAACATTAATTAACATAACTTTACTCGCCAATGATAATTATATAATACAAAGTTATACTCGCGAATACCAAAAAATGCAAAACAAATCTAAAGTATAAAAGCTTAGTATAAATTATAAGTTATTTTAGTTCGTCATAGAACCATAAAAACTTTGCGCCAGACTCCTAGGGTAGGTACAAATATTAGCTATGACTAAATTTAACAACATTGCACGCGACAAGGGTAAACCAATGTCGACAACTCTAGGAAGGTTGGATACGAGTTTCAGATGATTCAGAAAGATATGAACTTCAAGGCGGCATTGTGCTACGGAATGCAATTTTATTTGAAGTTGTATACAGATTATTTGAATTTGGTATAGCTACTTGTGCATGAATTTTATGATTAAGAATCACTTTCTTCTTGCACGGGTCGAATATATCCATTTCAATAGCATGGTCAGCATTTTCAGTATGGATATGCGAAGTTATAATAAGAAGACCATTTTTTTCACATTGCCTAAAAAATCTTAGCCATCTGTTGTGTATCCAACTAAGTAGGGGATTCATTGCCTTCGCCGAAGGGTCAGGCACGTAGATTGAGGGTCAGAACCTGGATAATCACTTTATTGTCTTAGAAGGAAAAACACCGCTCGAAATAAAGCGCCATGGAAGGATGCGACTAGGCTAGCTGGGCCGGACTGCTGCATCACAAACTGCAACGTCTCCAGCCCTAAAATTAATTATACAATCCTCGTTGCTTTGGTAGCATGGCCCTAAAATTTGAAAAAAAAAATCAACAGTAACAAGTTGAGAACCAATGTCAGATTGTGTCTTTGGTCGACTCCAGATAAGAATTTTGTAGTGGGTAAGGAGTTTTTCTTACCCCCTTCCCTGGCGATTTATTGTCGATCGGTCTTTAAGGGGTCGTAGCAGGTGATCTGGGTTGTTTCTTTCTCAACTATGCAACTTATCTACATTAATCTGAGTAGTCTAACACGAGACATCTGAGAAAAACAACATGCATTTTCTTTTCGTAAATGAGATGTATGGCGGTGTTAACCAAGTCGACGTACAGCGCAACCGCAACCATAAACAAAGATGGGAAACACCGCAATTTCGAAGTTGGGGTGGATACACACACATCTTGCAACCAAATCAAGATTGGGACGGGCGTCAATCAATCTAATTAATCCGTGGCCACTTTCTCGGGGTTCAAAGGAGACCAGATGCATAACAAACGAGAGATACCCTAATTAAGCAAGGTGCAAATGGTCTAATTGTGGAAGGTAGGCCAAGCCAGCTGGGATACTATTGGCTCATGGTGCATAAAATAAACAAACGAGAGATGCCCTAACTATGCAAGGGGCACTGGCCAAATTATGAAAGGTAATCCAAGCCAGTAGGGAAGGGAGAGGTAAGGTAACGGTGGCTCATGGCGCATAGAACAGACAATGTTGCAATGATTTTGGGTGATTTTTGGTAGTCGCCAGAGGAAATCCCATTAGAATGTTGCAAACGACTAGACAAATGTTGGATGTGGTAAAAAATCAATGACCTGAGAGACAAACCCAACGCTAAGAAGATAAGTGGCTAGGAAACAATTTCAACCAAGTAATTTCTCTTGTTGGTCTTCCTTTTTCCATGGTTATAGGTACAACTATATTGAAACCAAGAATCCATAAAGTACGATACGCATGACGTTCTTAACCAACTCGAAGTGTGGCAGTACGACACAACCACAACTATAAACAAAACAAAACAAAACAACTCAACTTGGAGTTCATATACATGTGCAACCAAATCGAGATCGAAATGGATGTGAATCGCCACATTCTCGGAGTTCAAGGAAACCCGATACATAAACAAATCAGAGATGCCCTAATTAAGCAAGATGCAATGGCCTAATTGTGGAAGGTCAGACAAGCCCGCAGGGGGGTAAGGTAACAGTGGCTCATGGCGCACGGAAGCGACAGTGTTGTTGCTAAGATTTTGGATGATTCTTGGGTGATTATGGGGAAAAGGTTGTGACAATGTTACAACCAGAGGAAAATGTTCATGTTTTTGTTGTTGCAATGTCCGGAGTTTCTAGCATCGTGGGTTTGCGCCGACTACCAGGATGATCGACTAGGGAAACACTTTCAACCGACTAATGCATATCGTTGGGCTTCTTTTTTACACGGTAATTAGTGCGACATGTATTGGACCGAGAATTCAGTAAATACGAGACACACGTGACGGTGTTAACGAACTCGACGTACGGCGAAACCACGACCATAAACAAAGATGAGAAACAACTAAACTTGGAGTTGATATACACATACAGTGAAACCAAACCAAGATCACGCCGATCGAACGCCAGATTCTCGGAGCTCAAGGGAGACGTACGAGAGCGCATAAACAAACATGACATGCCCTAATTAAGCAAGAAGAAGCTTATGAGCCGTACGTGGCCTAATCGTGTAAGGTAAGCGTACGGAAGAGACGCTAAATACGGAGTATATAGCTAGAGGCAAGGCAACAGTGGCCTGCGGCTCATGGCGTACGGAAGAGACGCCGCTCTGTTTGGCCGCCACCCAAGAAACGGCCCTTGGTTCTTGATTAATTTAACCCCAAACCCCTGCATCAGCAAGCTAGCGTTCAAACTCCAAGGCATTAGTTTAATGGAAAAGTGCATGTGGTTTAGAACTGAGTTGCTGACTCGCTGTTAACTTAGCAAACCTTTTGTGTGGAATATATACAAGGTCAAACTCCAACGTGCAGAAACATTAGGTTTGTAACTAGTTAGGAATCTTATTGTACCCCTGATGATGCATGGTTAGTATTTTGATCCAAAAATGTATTCGAAAAGTGAGCATGTCATGAAGGCAATCATTTGTGGTCCGTACCATTGTGTATATTTCTTTCCTTCAATATTCAGCTCTCCAAACACGCATCGACCGCAAGTAAACGAACAATACGATAAAACTAGAACAATAGAAAGACCGAACGCTCGATGCTTCTTTTCGAGTGGCTAATTTTTATAGCCACCTTAAATGATCCATGAATTGTAAATTTTGATAACTTTGGAGTTTAATAATGGCGGAAAGCTATGTGCATCTCTTTGATGCATCGATTGAGAGTTAATTGCGCTGGAGGTCACACATCTCGTCACGTACGTGCACATTGGTCACACATCTGGAAAACGAGATTTTTTGGTCACACATCTCGACTTTGCGTGCACATTGGTCACAAACGGGAAGTGTCATCCCGTTTTGGATGGTAAATTTTCAGAAAACCCCCTGAGTAATATTAGAAGGACCATTTTGTAAAATTAATAAAAAATAGGAGGACCATTTTGTAAAATTAGAAGGACCATTTTGTAAAATTAGGAGGACCATTTTGTAAAATTAATATTTCTCCAGGGGATTTTCTAAAAATTTACCATCCAAAACGGGATGACACTTCCCGTTTGTGACCAATGTGCACGCAAAGTCGAGATGTGTGACCAAAAAATCCCGTTTTCCAGATGTGTGACCAATGTGCACGTACGTGACGAGATGTGTGACCTCCGGCGCAATTAACTCCATCGATTGATGCAGAGGCTGGGGCTTTGCCTCCTTTTCTAAAAAAAAAATCTCTTTGATGCAGAGGCCGGGGATCCGCAACCCCTTATCTAAAAAAAAGAGCGCGAACGAGCAATTGTTCAAATTTTTGGATTTTTTGGGTGTCTTTCCTCACTGTTTCTGCAGCATTTCTCCGCTGTCCATGATGCGCATACGTGTATATGTATGATTGGTCGAATCTCCAAAAGGAAAAATGTATAAAAGATCGTTGCGTCCTCAGCATGCCTGCGTCGCGTTGCTTGAAATCAAAGCGAGGCCGTTGCTCAACTGTTCCCTTTCTTTTTCTAATACGATGCTCATGGTCAGATTCAGAGCTTAGAGCTGCTCTGTTTCAGCAGCGTTTTTATATATATGGTTACCGCTCCTGATTTCGGGGCGATCTCTTCTGGCCTGGACACCTGATCAATGACGTCAGTCAAGCAAGCATCTGCCGCAAAATGAGATTGCAATATATGGAAGACTACCAGTAGTAGAGGAATATTTCAGATGTATTTCCATGCTGATGAAAGTATAGCGTCACTTTTTCTTCTCCCTCTTTAATTTGCTTTCAAGAAGAGAGAAAGAGATGTACAAGGATTCTGTAAATTAAGTCTGCCGTGTGGCGGTGTAAGCTGTAGTTTTCGGAATCTTGTCCCATGCAATTGTAAAGGTACTTTGTGGTAGCACCGGTACGTTATGAATAAGAACTTCGCTCGTGAGGTTTTTCCCGACCACAATGTGTTACGCTCAGCCTATGCATCGCAATCAAATTTATTGAAAGAGTAGTAATACAAGTTTCGGTAGTTCCGCGTCAAAGTGTCAAGTTGCATTCATTATCAACGCAAAGAAAGTCCGAACTGATAGAAAGAGCTAAACAATTCACATATATATTTAAATACCCCCTCTCACGGGTGACGCGGAAATTCAACAATTGAGAAAGAACAATCTCACGTATGACCGAAAAGGTCTATACATGGACACAAAGGGGGGAATAGCAAATTTTTAGATAAATTGTGAAAGGCAGCACTCAAATTCGAGACCTACGGCTCTTATACCATGTTAAGTTTCACGCACTAGTCAACACAACCAAAAGTCCGAACAGATAGAAAGGACTAGTGAATTCACAGAAATAAAAGTACAAAACTATCATGCATGAGCCTGTGTTTGGTTGACAGCCTAGCAAGTTTCGAGCTACCGTCTCTAATGGTTTCATCTAGTAGAGCATGACCCATGCCTCCTCTTGCCACTGCATCAAGGACCACTATAGAGGAAGTTGGTAGACATGCGAATAACACTCACTTTCAATACTTGATCTTACGAATCAGTAGAGTAGACGAGTTTACTGCAATAATAGGAGCCAAATCTGAATTATGCGAGAGTAAATGTTAAATGAGAGATAAAAGTTCCATTCTTCGTGTGCATCGGACGAACATGCATGGAAGAAAAATGAGTAATCTGTAACTAATTAGCTTGAGTGTATGAAAAAATAACAAGGTCAAATGCCAACGTGCCGGAACATTAGCTTGGTTAGTCAGGAATCTTATTAATTATACCCCTGATGATGGTTAGTTTTTTTATACAAAATGTATTCGATTTATGAGCATCTCATGAAGGCAATCATTTGTGGTCCAAAGGACCGCCATTATGTATATTTCTTCCTTCAATATTCAGCTCTCCAAATACACATTGATCGCAAGTACTAACCTATTATATTTCGACAAAATATGATAAAACTGGAACGTTACAGAGAGCACGAACGAGAGCAATTATTCGACATTTGTTCGATTTTTGGGAGTCTTTCCTCGCTGTTTCTGCCGTCGATGACGCACATACGTGTGTATTTATGATTGATGAAGTCTCCAAAAGGGAAAATATATAAGCGATCGTTGCTTCGTCGGCATGACTGGCTTGCGTTGCTTGAAATCAAAGCGTGGCCGTTGCTCAATTGTTCCCTTTCTTTTTCTAGATATATACTTTATTGGATCTGCAGATCTTAATTGGCATGTATGTGATGAGCTTGCTCATGGTCAGATTCAGAGCTAGGGCTCCTATGTTTCAGCAGCGTTTTTATATGGTTACCGCTCCAGCTTTCGTGGCGATCTCATCTGGACTGCACACCTGGCTATGATCATTTAGGCGGCCAAACAAGCGAGCATCTGCCACAAATGGGTTAAAATATATGGAAGACTTGTAGGAGAATATGCCAGCTGTCTTCAGATGCTAATTAATTAAGTTGTTGCTATGAGCAAATTATAATTATGGAAGAGCTCTCAGGAGCCAGGAAACTGAGCTCTAGTCAAGAATGACAAGAAATGCTACTCCATCTAAATAATTTCCGACTTGATATATATATAATTTCCTATTGGTGAAACAAATGAGGTGATGTGATGAAAGTAGCGTCACTTGTTTCCTTCTCCCGCTTTATTTTGCTTTCTAGAAGAGAGAAAGAGATGTCCCATGCAATTGTAAAGCTACTTTGTGGTAGCAACGGTACGCCATGAACAAGAACTTCAGCGGTGAGTTTTTCTGGACCACATAATTTAGGCAGTCAACTTTTATAGAAAGGGTAATAATACAAGGTTCAGTAATTCTCCATAGGAAGAAAGGAACAAAACAATCATGAGCCTGTTATTTGTTGGACATCCTAACAAGTCTCAGCTACTGTCTCTAAATGGTTGCACCCGGTAGAGAACGACCCACATCTCCTCCTGTCACTGTATCGAGGACCACTAGAGGAAGTTGGGAGCCGTACGAATAACTTGAAAAAAAAAAGAATAACTTGAAAAAAAATGTTGACTATTTCAATACTTGGTCCTACGAACAAATAGAGTAGACGGGTTTACTGAAATAATGGGAGCCAAATGTGAATTATGCGAAAGCAACATGTGCATCCGATGAATGTGCATGAAAGCAACATGGGCAATCTGTACCCAATTAGCTCCCAAGTGTACTTTTGCAGGGTTTTCTCAAACAATGGAAACACACTCTATAATATTTAGCCAAGTTACTATATCATGATCCCAGCTGGGTCATGAAATTTTGGTTAATTAACCTCGGTCACCGCATCTGTTGATACACATAACCAACTTTTATTAAAGGAGTAATAATACAAGGTTCAGCAAATTAAAAAGATACATGAGCCCTCATGCACACAATTATATTGTTAGGCCGCCACCCAAACAATGTAAAAAAGACCAAAGCTACCATCTCTAGGCAGTTGCACCTAGTTCGATCTTGATTCACGTCTCCTCTTACCAATACATCAAGGATCATGAATATAGTTCAAAAAAAAAAAAGGATCATGAGTAAAGGAAATTGGTAGCCATGCGCATAACTTTCCAAAAGAGAAATAGAAGTTTTTTATTTTTAGGGCACAGAGAACTTTGGTTAGCTGACTGCAATGATATACTCCACTTGAAAAAATAGATATTGACCTCATTAAATTTAACTTTTAACATATGTTCCTACACCAGAAGAGTAGAATCAGCTTTGCCAGATGTCAATTCTACAGAAGGAATCCAACAAGGGAACCAAAAAATCCATCCTTCAATGAATGATCGTACATGCATGACAGCAACAGGAGTAATCCATACCTAATTACTCCCTCCGTTCCAAATTACTTGTCATCCATTTGTCAAAAAGTGGATGTATCTAGTCATGTTACAAGTATAGATACATCCACTTTTGGACAAATGGTAGATACATCCACTTTTTGACAAATGGATGACAAGTAATTTGGAACGGAGGGAGTAGCTTGCAAGCGTACACTTTGATGTGTTATTTTCTCAGTTACTGGAAAATGCTCCATGATGGAGCCGAATATTAAGAATTGTAAGAAATGTGATTAATTCATCCCATGTTGTGGAGCAGGCTGCAACCATTAAATTTGGTTAATTAATTAAGGTATAATTAACATAGATGAATACAACCATGTAGAAACAAACAAGCGACACCAGCTGCTAGCTACATGTCGTAGTAGAAAGCAACATGTTAATTTGCATCATGATTCCATAAAACAATGACCGCCCAACCCCCTCCCCCTCAGCCAGCAAATCATATTTCGTTTGGCGAATGCTTTACCAAACGCCTGATAGCAACATCAAACATTCATTTCCTTGGCCATAGCTAAGCTACTTGTCAACGGCGACCAATCATGGCCACAACTCCGCCACTTCCAAGCTCCAACTAATCATCATAAAACTCCACCACAACTTAAGCACCCAAGTTGAACAAGAAGGAGGAGGTCAAGGAGTGATTGATATCGTCGTTACTTAATTGTAGTTTAACCACATGGTTAGCCGAGCTTATCGATAAGCGTGTTTGATCGAGTAGACCTCACTGACAGGCCTGCCCCGCGAACACGTAGCAAGCCTCTTGAGCTAAGCTTGGCATATTCGTTATTTGTACTCGCTCGACGGCGGCATTTATTCTTAGTTCATCAGATTTTTACACGTTGTCATTACATATATGCCATTCAACGAGAACTATTAACGCGTGTCGAAGGAAAGAGAACAAACATATATCACGTATATTCAGTTAGGGCACGTACAACGCAGCCGCTTGTACGGGCGCTAGGGAATAAATTCCCTGCCATTTGCGTTGATCCTGGTCCGATCCTGGTGAGAGGCTTGGCGTCGCTGCTTCCTTTTGCGTCGGCGCTTATGCCCATTTGTTTAACCTGTGGGTGGATGAATAGGTGGGCCCTAACCTAAATTAGCGCTTCTATTTAGCGTCGCTGCATTGGGAGCTAAAGCTCTTATGCAAGCGCTTGATTGTTTTTCTTTCTTAAGCGGCTGTATAAGCGTCTTTGCATTGTAAATGCCCTTAGGCGGACACATGCATCGGTCGATGCAGAGAGGTGTTCTCTCATTTTCTTCTGTGTGGAATCTCGTAGGCAAAGAATACTTCATGAGACAAAAAAAAAGGTGTCCAATTTGAGAGAAGAAGACAAATAGCCCAAGTTTAGCAAATGCTAACAAATATCTATACTATTATTAAAAGAGCAAATTTGTGTTGATACATTAAATCAAATCCCTACAATATTTAACCAATGGTCCAGATTACTCCAATGTTTGACAACTCAACACACCTTTTCAGTTTCAACTAATTACAGGAATTGCCACAGCTAAAATAAACAGTTCGTTTCCGTCCGTTTCACGAGCGCCGGCGACGCCATCACCGCCTAGCGCAAGCAAACTCGCTGCCCCACCTGAGATAGTTCCCCTTTCTTTCTAAAAAAAAACCTTCCCGCATTGCTGACCAGCACGCCGCCACCACGATCCTCCTCCACGCGCCGCCGCTTGCCTGATGACCACGGCCGCGGCCGGCCGGCCTCCATGGCTCCATCCCTGCCTGCCCACCGCCCCGCCGGCCGGAGGCGCACACATGGCAATGGCCGCTCGTGCCCACGCCCGCGTAACTCCTCTGCGGCCTACCAAGCTGGCTCCTCGCCTCGGTGACCAGGCTCCTTCTCGACCCCTGGGAAGCCCCATGAGAGCTGCGCGCGAGAAACCTCACCGGTGGACGGTAGTGCGTCGATGATGCACCTGCTGAATCGGCCTGGTATGGATGCTTTCCCTATTTTTTCTCCTTCAGTCAGTCAGTCTGCATCTTTTTTTGTCAGGGTTATCAACTCCCGAGGTTAGTCTACCTGCTTCGGTGTTAGTAGTAGATACTGGACCATGAATTGTAGTAGTAGCTTGCATCATGCCCTGTGTGCTACCGCCAGTTTGGACAAACGATTCTCAATCTGGGCTTGTATGTCCTATATGCTGGATGAATTTTCGGCATAATTTAAGTTACATTCAGTCTTTTTTTACTCCGCATAAGGTTTAACATTCAGTTTGGCAGACTACATTATCTTATCTGATGTGATTTTGTACTTATTGGGATATTCCATGCCTATGTTTAATCATAGGATCATTTTTAGGTACTTGAATCTGGGACTAGCCTTGACGGAGTACAACTTGTTGGCCTCCTCACAGATAGCATCGCAGGTGCAATCTGATGTGCTCCTTGGCATGTATGTCAAGTACAGCCGCTTAGAGGATGCTATGAGGGTGTTTGACGAATTATCTGATTTCAATCTTTAAAGGAAAATAGTTGATAAATTCCCCATTAAAGCCTTTAACTACATGTGTGTGCGAGTACATTGTGTTCCTGCTTGTACTGTTATTCAGCTTCGTATCAAAATACTGGTGATACTACTAATTCTCCTATATTTCTAGAGAAGAAAATAATTAGGTAATCAACGTATGTCAGTACAGCACTACAGCTTCAGTTAACCCTATTAGACCTAAAGCATCTGTAATGTCATAGAGTTCTTGGTATTCCTGTATAAGCATATTTTACAAGATGATAGCTACTCGATGAGGTTTTTGTTATAATCAAAACCATAAACTTCGGAAGACTACTATCTTGTGTTTGTACTCTGTATTGAACTGTTGATCACACACTATTACCGATTCATCAGTTTTATACACTTGCACTGCATTTTCTAAATCTCTTCTTTGTTTTTCCTATTTTAACCAGAAGCACGTCACAATACATACTACGAAGATCCATATGATCAGAAATTTGGCATAACAATTGATTAGCGATTTGTATCGGTTGAAACTTGTGTTCTTGCTCTGCCAAGGGTAATTATTTTTGGTTGCATTACACAATACTTGATTTATCATATTGGGCGTATGTTGTGCATGGCAACTCACTGCACCTTTTCTAATGTAGCTTTGCAACAGTTGGAATACTCAATTCGTTGGTTTGAACAAATGTACCAAGTAGTATTGCGGCTCATGTAATATATTCTTTCCAAATCAGAGGTCTCCCTCACTACAAACAGATTTGTAAATATAAGGATGGCTTGTAAACTTGAATAATATGATTACTCCCTGTACTCTAGGTCAAATCATTGGACCTGGAACACATGGAGGAGGAAGGAAGCATATGAGAATCTTATGTGTCCAAAAATTGGCATTGTATTTGGGTCACACTTGATGAATTTGTAAGCTAATAACTATGTATCAAACAATTGCATGTATTTTCTTGCAATGTTTTCTTGCTTGTAATTTGACCAACTAAATTTCTAACATTTGTACTATGGCCTAAATGGTTTTTATTTTCTTTCATTTATGTTTACTGTTTGCAATGGTTGGTTACGTGCGTTACACGTGCAGGTCAACTAGTGTGAAAAACAATTGAGCAAATAGAAAAGGATATAATAATACCATAAGATGAAAAAAAAAAGGTGTCCAAATAGAGAAATGCTTCGGGGGCAAGTAGCATATGAGCAGTGAGTGGTGGAGGTAAAAAAGGAAAGCCAAGAACAATTCCGAGTGTGCGCGCACAAAGTTGCCGTCGCTGTCTATCCGGGTATATATACACCGCCAAAAGTCGGCCACCCAATCAGCAGCTGACACTCCCCCCTCTTCCTTCTCCCTCTCTCCCGAGAACAGAGCTCTCCCCTGGAGATCCGGTGCTCAGAGACAGAGTCAGAGAGAGAAGCTCGCAAATTCACGAGCAAGATCGCCTCTTTGCTCTCCGGCCGACGTGGAGCAGCCTAGCCGCCGCGGGAGATCGATCTGCGAGAGGAGGTCAGTGGTTTTGGATTCCTTGCAGCTCCTTGATTCTAGTCTTAGTTTCTGCTACTGTGTCTCTGGTCCCTGCTGCTCGAGGTGAAATTCAAGTTCTTTTCTTGCGAATTCGACGCGATTTTTTGTTTTTTTTTGGGTGGAGTGATTATGTGGAATTTGGGGGCGGGCAGTTGGTGTGGTACTGTTCTCCAGTCCTATCTATCCAGCTTGCTCATCTCATCCCACAGAGAGATTCCACTCGACTTTTTTCTTCTTCTGCAAATCTCTCGTCCAATTCCGCGTCTATCGTATCTGATTCTTCGCCAAGAGATCATACCAACAAAATCCTGAGCTGTTATCTGAATCCTATTTTTTATGTAAGATGGCCAAGTAGATAAGAATCTGAGTATCTCTCTGAAAGGCGTGTGATTTTCTTGCAGCGAGCCGAGCTGAGCTGAGGCGATGATGAGGGACGCGTGGATGGAGGTGCTGCCGCCGGGGACGGGCCACTACGCGTCCTCCCGTGCCGGCGGCGGCTGGTTCATGGAGCCGCCGCGGGCCTGGACGGCGCACGAGAACAAGGAGTTCGAGCGTGCGCTGGCCGGGCTGGACCTGCGCTCCCCGGACTGGGAGGGGGTGGCGCGCGCCACGGGGAAGACGGTTGGCGAGGTCGTCACCCACTTCAAGGACCTCGAGGTCGACGTGCACCAGATCGAGTCCGGCCTGGTGTCCTACCCCGTCTACGCCCCCGGCGGCGTCGCCGGCGGGGCGGCCGCGGCCGCGGCGGCCTTTACTCTGCAGTGGGACGGTGGGCACGGCGGTGTGGCCGGGGACTTCCGGCACGGTTACCGGTTCGGCGGCGGCGGGAAGCGGCACGGCGGCGGCCGCACGCCGGAGCAGGAGCGGAAGAAGGGCGTGCCGTGGACCGAGGAGGAGCACAAGTGAGTTTTCTACTGACCACCACCTCAGCTCCAGCTCCAGTTGTGAGAGCGATTGCTCTGCTCATCACTAGTGTGATAAATGTTCTTTCTTGAAATTCACAATCATTCAGTAGGCTTTGCATCATCAGATGGCTATGCTTAGCTTATAAAATCTAGGAAATTGGAACGATTCAACCATCAACAACTGCAATCTGAAACTGAAATTGTCTTTGTTCACTAGGATTTCAGACAGTCTTGTATCTTGGTCTGTGATCATTCTAGTTTCTGAAGAATTGTTCTTCTCTGGCCAGGTTATTTCTGCTAGGCCTGAAGAAGTATGGCAAAGGGGACTGGAGGAACATCTCGCGCAACTTTGTGCAGACGAGGACGCCGACGCAGGTGGCCAGCCACGCACAGAAGTACTTCATCAGGCTCAGCTCGGGGGGCGGCAAGGACAAACGGAGGTCGAGCATCCACGACATCACCACCGTGCACCTCACCGACGACCGGCCACCCTCGCCATCATCCATGATCAACCAATCCAGCGCGCCGACCCCGAGCTCAGGGCAATTCTCGCTGCCGGCTAGTGACACCAAGCAACATCACGGCGGGGCGAATGAGCCATTCAGTTCGCCGAGCCGGACGCTCGGGATGCCGAATTACGGCATGGGGTTGCAAGATCAGTCTCTGCAGTGTGGTCCTCTGCATGATCAGCTGGCCGCGAACCGGAGTATGTTGTATTAGGTGCGATCCCACTCGACGCCGCCGCCACGGGTCAGATGTCCAGTGTAATATGGCCTCGCTGTAGCTTCTTCTTCACTACTACCTGTATTATTATTATTATTGGAGTAATTAATCATGGGGATTTTTCGGAACATAGCAGAGGGTGATGCTTGGTACTACTGTAGTCCATATAATTGTTGGTGCTAATACTCAGAGAGAATGTAAGGAAAAGGTTGTCAAGAACTTGATGCTGTAGTAATTTCAGACAGTAACTGCTCAGTGCTGATCATGTACATTATCAAGTAGACTTATTGTCAATCTTCTCTCGGGTCAGCTCAGGCAATCTCATGCTGCAATCTCACAATTACTTATCCACAGGTATCAGCTGGTGCTTGCACCATCCCATGTTTGCCCATAGACAGATCTCTTCAGATAAACCAAAATGAGTTTGTGGTGAGTCATTCAGCATTACTTAGCCTTGCCTCATCTGGTCAACTTTCTTCTTGATTGACCTTTGGCATTCTTTATTACATATGTGCAATTCAGTCCTTATACAGATGGTCTAGTACAGATGGTCTAGTAATCCTTCTCTGCCTCTGCTGATGACGCTGCTTCCACCAGACTATTGTATGAAACTGGGAAATGAGTCAGACTTGCACTACATTTGGCATCTCATGCTTTGGCTGCCTGCTTTTTTTCCATCAGCTTTTACAAAATATTTTCCCACTCCTTTTTGGCACTGTTCTTTGCCTCATTGAGAAAGGCATCCATCCACCACAGATCTGCATGAGGCAGATCCTTGAGACAACGGTGTGTAGAATAGTACGAACAGAGAGCAGCACTTGGGCATTTTTTTTGCCAACTTGTGTGGGTGCTTGTGCTTTTCTGTGTCCGCACTTTCTGCAAGTTGCGGTGCAGAAACACAAGATCACTCAGTGAGCTCTCTGATGATGATGTTTATGATGGAGGGAGGCACTGTGGGATAGAAGCTTCTGGGTGTGAATGTGTGATGGATGTGGTTGCTGCCAGGGGCGGAGCCCAATAGCCTCACCCTGATGCACAGGAATACGGGTGCAGGAATTTTTTACTCGTACATACTACCAAAAATTGGCGTGGGCATTAGGTTAGGCCAGATACGGTGCACCAGGGCCCATCCGCCACGCTCTTTCAGCCTTGAGGCCGTTGGCATGCAACCACGCTCGCATCAGGTTGGGCCACGATTGCACTTGATTTTGTGCTAGTCTCGTATCGCTCGCTCTGCTGGATTCAATTGAAAGAAAAGAAAAAGGAAAAGACACGGGAGGCAAGATGGAGTCGCAGATCGAAAATTCAGATCAAGAATCTGCAATCGAGGCAGGCCGCCAGCCGCGAGTCCGGTGAAACCCCACATGCGGACAAGGGCATGCAGCTCCAATCCGGTTTTCGCCCCGCTTTATAAATAAAGCAACCAAACGACCGAACCGATACAAAGAGGTGAGGGAATCCTCTTACAAGCAGATAAAAGATAAACAACAGAAAAAACAAAGGAGTAGCCACACCCTGACAAAGAAAACTAGACTACCGACAAGCGGAACTCCACGCCTCAACGATAAAGCGCCGGACTTAGTCACACCACCTCGACCAAATTATCGCCGAAAAGGGCCGCCTGCCCTCTCGCTCCGGGCCGTGGAGCGCCGATCCTGCCAGCGGACAATGAGGACGGAGATAGGTGAAGACCGAGCCACAAGTAGAAGATAAGAGGCCGCCAAGACCACTCCAAGCCAGCGCCGAGAATTCCTTGAAGCAGGATCCGGACTTGCCCACCGTTGCCGATGCCACCGAAACGAGACCGAGAGGTAACAGGAATCGGACTCCACGACGACGCCCCCAAGAGGGTAACGACGTTGCACGCCGCCGTCGCCAAGACCAAAGGACAAGGGTTTTCACCCGGAGCCCGAACATGGGGAAGGTGACCACAACGACGCCCCAAGAGGGTAACGACACCCACAGGCGTTGCCGTCGTCGGCGCCGAAGCGCAGAGCTTTTGCTCGGGGAACCTTTATCCCACATCATGTCACCACGGACCGCCCGCCGCCAACAAGTTGGACCTCCAAAACGCAATCTGGGAGTCGCCGCTGCAGAAGCACCGAAGACACCAGGATCCCCCGCTGCCCGCTCCTCGCCACCCACATGGCCGAAGATAGAAGACACCACCGCGATACGCCGCTCGCCGTAGAGCCGGCCGTGCAGCCTCTCCTTCCAGGGCCGCCGCCCCGGCGTCCACGAACGCAACCCCGTGACGCGGAAACGACCACCGCGAGATCGACGAGTCAAAGAAGGGGGGTCAGTGCCAAGTCCACTTCCGCCTGGTTCGATCCAGGTAGTAGAAGGACAGCAACCACTGCCAACCGGAGGGGAACAGCCCTCTGCCGCCAACGACGGCCGCCGACCGGACATAGCAGCAAGTCCCGTCAGGCCCAAGATCAGGCCTGGATCAGACCCGCCTGGTCCAGATCTAGGCCCAGATCGGGCCCGAGAGGTCCCGCCGCCACGTTGCAGCGTTGTGGCCGCTGCTGCCGTCCGTCTACCAGGCCCGCGCTGCCCTGTCCGTCTCCTCCTCGCTGAGCCCCGCCGCCATGGACTGTCACCGGCCGACCACCGGGCCGAGTTCGCCGCGCCGCCCAGGCCCGAGCCCGCTGCCACTAGGGCAGCCGCCGCCGTTCCTGGAAGCGCTCAGAGGACGCGAAGCCACCACGCCGCCATGGCCGCGCCGGCGCGCCCCTCGCCTAGCACGCCGCCCAACTCGGCCGCCACGCCCCATGCCGTCGCGTCGCGAGATGGGGGTCGGAGAAGTCCCGCCGCCGTCGGCACCGCGCGACCTTTGCCCGGCGGCGCTCGCCGGCGGCGGCGGGGAGGAGGGGCGGCGGAGGAGGCTGCTGGCGGCGCTAGGGTTGGGCGCCCCGGTCGCCCCGCTCGGGAGGGTGACGCGGGGGCGCGGGGGAGAGGTGGGAGGGGAGGAGAGGGGCGGGAGGGCGGCGACGGCGGCTGCCTCCGGCGGCGGCGGCGCGGAGGAACCCTAGGGGAGAGGAGGGAGGGGACGAGCTCCTCTGAAAGAGAATATTCAGCCCACATGCAGCTCCAATCGCCGGCCACCGCCCAAGCGCCTTCTCCCGGCAGCGGGTGCTTCCGCCCTCGATCATCTGGACATCAATTCAACTCCTCGCGGTGGTATTTCTCTTGACAAATTTCCGTTCTTCTCCGAAAATTGTAGCTTGTATAAAATTTCTTTAAAATTAGTGGTTGGAGACCTTGTGCTTTGTGAGTAAACTTTCATCGTTCAGGCAAATTTTCATGTCTCATGTGAAACATTTTTTACCAAACGCAAATATATTGTGTGCAGATTTAGTTTTAAATAGGTAATGTGTAAAATTTAGCTATTAAGCTATCAGTTTGACCAATTTTATAGGTTACTGAACCTTGATGTTTTGATGATGTACTTGGAATTTGAAAATGCATGAGATCTTTTCTGAGTAATTATCTCCCTTTTATTATTATACTCGTAGTAGTCATTTCAATTTTTTACATATTGTTTTTATGTCAATATTAGAAGTTATGAAACACATTTTCCTATAGTAGAAGTGTGCTTGATTTTTTTTTCTTAAAGTGGTGCATCAGGGTGAGTTGAGCTCCAGCTCCGCCCCTGGTTGCTGCTGCTTCAAGCAGCATTTCTTCAGGCCTGCTGCCTTTCCATGTCACCTTTTTCTGGTTCCTTTTTTCTACTATCATATTATACGTTTTATATGGAGAAAATGCATCCATTCTATAAACATGAACAAGCAAACTGGGAAGCATGGTTTTTGTCGATTGTGCAACTACTCGCGATATTTCCCTTGACATAAAACACGTGCTCCTATTACTTTTGTTGTTGTTTAAAACCAGCTTCCGATACGGAAGCATGGACAAGTCAGTAATACTCGGTGCAGAACATTTCTTTGTCTTGACAATCTGATGGTTGCGCTGACAAAAGTGCCCGTGCAACATTTCAACACAAGAGGAAAGAACACCAGTTTTTTCTTTCTGACCTCAAAGATGAGATCCTTAAAAAGGAGCCAGTTCTCCAAGAATAGTAACACCACATCGCCTTGCAAAACAATTAACAGTGTCAGACTGATGAACCTCCTACATCCATCCATCCATCCAGGACGATTCAGATGAACAAAGAAAGCTGGTGAAACTTTCTGGTGCACTGCAACTGTCCCAGGATCTAAGGAAGATGGCCATGGCAGTGTGAGAAACCAGAAGGAAGAACATTCGTCGGTGCAGGAAGGACAGATGGCAAGCAGCCAGCAGGACAGGAGTCAATAATGGTACTTAGCATTATTCGGTTTAATGGGAACTGTTCAGGTGGACCCTTTCCAGAAATAATAATAACAGCATTTCCCATAATAGAAAGACATCCCCTCTTTTCTCAAGCACCTCCCTCACCTACATGAACATTGGTTATTCTGATCCCTAACTAACCGAATTCCCCCGAGATATGTCCAGTTTCAGACAGAGTTAGGTGCTAGTGTTAAAACAAGTGGTGGCGTATGGTTCAGTCTACAGACATCCATCCAGATTGAGTTTAGCAGGAACAAATAAAAGAAATATCCAAAAAAGAAGAAGAACGGATTAAGCTGGGTGTGATGGATGTGGTGGCTGCTGCATCGAGCAGCATTTCTTCAGGCCTGCCGCCTTTCCATTTCACCTGTTTCTGGTTCCTTTTTTCTATTATCACATTATACATTTTTTTATGGAGAGAATACATCCATTCTGTTAATCGGTAGACCCCGTGCCGAGCATTGCTTCATCTTAATAATTTGAAGAAAGACCTAAACTTCCTCTCTACTTCCCAGACCCTTAACCGGTAAGTTCTCTCAGAAAAGGGTATTATTATTACCCCTTTCCGAAAAGAAAGGTGGCAAGTTTCACACATTATTTCTGGAATTAGCTATTTCTGACTGATGTGCTGACGAATCCGGCAGTGCAACATTTATACACAACCGAAAAGAAGCACCATCTCTAGACTCCAAGATGAGATCCAAGAATAGTTATGGTGTCAGGCCGATGAACCTTGGCTTGTGCGTCCACCAGAATCTGCAAGTCTGCAACCACCAGAATCTAAGATGGCCGGAAGGAAGAACATTCATCAGGGACAGGAAGACCTCCCGTCGTTTCTCAAGCCCTTGATGAACAATGGTGATCATGATCTCTAACTAACTAATCAACTGACTCAATCGCCCATAATCTCCCCCAGCTTGATTGGTTTCACGCTGAAGATAAACAGTAGCAGTAAAAGACGTGATCATGCAAAGAAGTTACAGTAAAAAAAGGCATTAAGCTGTAGTAATCCTTGATTAATTCGACCGATCTTCGACGTTCACCGGACTGGCTTCATCCGGTATCATTAGGGGTGGACATGAAGCTCGAGGCTCGAGGCTCGGCTCGGGCTCGACAAGGCTCGGCTCGGGCTCGGCCCGGCTCGAAGGTCGGACAAGCCAAGCCTAAACCTTCCGGTCGAGGCTCGAGGCTCGACAAGCCGGCTCGGTGAAGCTCGCAAGCCGGCTCGAAGGCTCGATGAAATTCAAAATTTTGATAATGCCCTCTGCTAAAATGTAGCATTACACAAATTATAATCTACGATATAGCATGGATATGTCAATAACATAGTCTAACAAGTTATGGTTGTGGATGCCGCACGATGGTCGGAAGAGCAGGCGTCGGACGGCCAGAAGGAGGCGGTGGAGGGCCGGTGGCCGCCGGCTGAGGTCAACGCCTCCGGGAGGAGCGGGTGTACGGGGAGCCACGGGAGCCACGGGAGCCGGAGGTGGAGAGAAGCGACGGACACGGATCCCTGCTGGCTGCTGCTGCCGGAAGGCCGCCGGACGCCACTGCCCACTGGAAGCACGGCGACGGCTCCGCGCGGCGCGCGCGTCCAGGCGACGGCCGACCTTGAACGGCTCCACTGCCCAGGCAAGCTAGGGGGGAGGCGATTCAGGCGACGATCCATGGGAGGCGGACGACGGTGGTGGCGGCCGGCGTCGGCGGCGGTGGTGGCGGCCGGCAGCGGGGTAACCCTAGCGGGAGCAGGAGCAGAGCAGGTCGTCGAGGGTTGGGGAACGAGTGCGGCCGGCTCGAGTCAACGAGGAGCAGAGCGGCCGTCACGGACTCACGGGATCGATCGATCATCGATGCATGTAAAAAAAAAGAGGCTCGCGAGCCGACCAAGCCGAGCCTCGAGCCCACTATTTAGAAAAGATTTAGTGCCGAGCCGAGCCAGGCTCGGCTCGACTTTCCCCGAGCCTAACCGAGCCGAGCCTCGAGCCGGCTCAGCTCGGCTCGATTCCAGCCCTAGGTATCATTCATCATCGACAATTTGAGGAGAACATGAGTTGATTGATCAATTCTTGGGATGATTGGTTGGGAGACGGCACCATGGAATGGATGCTGGAATGGGGCAAGCAACTTGGAAGGCCGTTTATTATGGCATGATCAGTATTGTGCGACATGCCATGTGCAAGCAGGTGAAGGTATGGAGGATTCAGGTTTTCACTCATGCCATTTACTCCTATACACTATACATGGGGAAGATGTTGAGCAACTTTTTCCCAAATATCCTCGGCAAAAAGCATACCAAAAATAGCTATGTCAAGCACTGCAAAAAATTGATGCGAACAAATAAAAAAAAGCGCCGTTGCCGGGGAACGAACCCGGGTCACCCGCGTGACAGGCGGGAATACTTACCACTATACTACAACGACTTGTGTTAGTATATTTTGAAATTAAAACTATTTGTACAATATGGAGACGAGGTTTGGTGATCTGTTCCTATGGTCTAACATTCAACTGGAGTATAAGAAAAATATCTACGTTGAACACTAAACGACCTTGAGGGCGAGAAAGTGGAAATAATGATAAGTACACCATTGCCAGGGTCGAACGAACAAACCAATAATATTTTGTGACCTTGAGACGGGCACAATAACCATATACTCGCTCCGTTCAATAATAAGTGTCTCAAGTTTGCCCAAAAGTGGATTTATCTAGACATGTTCATATATAGATACATCCAATTTTGGACAAATTTGAGACACTTATTTTTGTATGGAGGGAGTATTTTGCTACTCTCTCCGTTTTTTAATATAAGATGTTTTAGCATTTGTCCACATACATGTGTACACAAATGTATGTAAACACGTTTAAGTGTGTATGTTCACTCATTTTAATATGTATCTAGACAACATGTAAAACATCTTATATTAAAAAACGGAGGAAGTACAAAACAAACTTTACTACAGGTGTTTTCGATTTATCATACCGCAAAATATATACCTGATATGTTCACATTATTGGGTTTTTCTCGATACTCCAAAACTAGATCCCACGGAATAAATTTCGACGAAGATTTCTTTGTCATGGACAACTAACACTGACCGAATAATAGTTCTATTTTTTTAATAATTGTCTAGTTAATCTTATGGTCAGTCGTGAATGATTACTGCTAGGGATAGATATGTTATTACGGTTTTTATATGAACGACACGAATGCACGGCTGTGTCCGTAGACACCCAGATTGAGTTTAGCAGGAACAGATTAAAACAAGTTGTAGAAATGATATGAGTGAGCTCCACTCATTCAGACTGATTTTTTGCATCAGATCTCAGACTCTCAACTGCACTCCCCCATTGTTATTTTCACCTTTCACCCCATTGTTATTTTCACCTTTCACTCTATTGGCTATCTGTCATTGAGGAATACTTAAGCTTAGAGCGTGGCCCTTCTTCTCGCGGGAAGGCTATCACCTTTTTTCGCTGTATCTTCCAGACAAGTACACTATTACAGTTATATGTAATATTTTTGACAAATGATAATATTAATGTACTCAGAATCACATCAAATTTAAGTTACATATGAGTAGAGTAATCATTAGTCAGAGGCTACATTAATGCTACTCCCAGATCAATAGAAAATCTGAATGGTTCCAAGGCAGTGGTGAGAAACTGGAGTTTCATTGTTCTTCCATTTAAACTTGTATATATAAATGTGAGCACAGCTCCACAATCCGCAAAAAAATATGTGCTTAAGCAACTTCGAAACAAAACAAAACAAAAAAGGCCAGTTCAAAATCAACAGAAACAGACAGCCGGCTTCAAGTTTTACACGTCTAGTTTCTTCTCAGCTTCACTGATGACCTGCAGTTGCTCGAGAAGAGCGGTGAGTTTCCTCATGTCCTCCTCTTGGACGCTCGGCGGAGCCCTCTCTCTGTAACTGGATGCGTCCATCTTCTGGGACAGCGCATGCTGCAGCCTGCGTGTCGAAGAGGAGAATTAGCGACGCAAACCTTACTGCAGAATCTTTATTGTCGACAAAGACAAGGTATGAAGAAGGCTTACTTTTGAATTTCATCTCTCTTTTTCCTTAGTTTTTCGAGCTCCACTTCTGCATTGAGAGCACCTTGGAGCTGAAGGTACACGGTCAGATCTTTGTTCACAACAGCAGTTGAACAGTCCGGTGGAGTTTCATCACTCTCCGTCAAAATCTGCAATTTTCAAACATTAATCTGTCAGAAAAGGCTATGCTCCACAAACTGATTGCAGGATGTAACTGTCCAGACATTTCACGAGTAAAGCACAACTATATAAGGGTATATATGTAAGGCAAAAACCTTGAGCGATGATACAGAAGAAAGAGACACGGCTAGAGATTGATAGCATTCAACAGTGGCAGTAATATCTTGTCCTCGGCAAAGTGCAAAAGCAGGTCGCCTGTTCATGAGAAAATATAAGCAATAAGACAGTGTTTTAGCAAGCCAGCAACGAGAAACAAGCAGGCATATATCATGCATAGTATAGAACTGAATAAAGACAAAGCCCAGTTAGACGACCACACCTTTCATTTGTATCTGTTGGTGGCTTCAGAGATCTGAGTTTGTTCACAGTATCCAAGACAATATCAATTTCACTTTCAAGTTTATCATCTGCCCATTCCTGTCATAAACAACAATAGTATTCCGCTGGTAAATAGGTAATTCAAATGTGACGTCAATGTGTATTTACTGCAAGACATTGAAATTTTACCATAACAACAGATGGATATTCTGTCATCATAATGGAATTTTTCCTGCAAGAGTCTTTGGGCTGAGGAAGACGCTGCCAGAGTTCTTCTGTTACGTAAGGCATGAATGGGTGGAGCAGGCGCAAACCAGTGTCGAGGCAAACCCATAGGGCATCTCTACAAGCAGCTCTTGCCGAATCGAACTCTGGAGAGTCATTGAAGAAGTAAGGTTTTACAGCTTCTATGAATACATCACATAGCTGGTACTGCCACCATGAGTATATAGCAGACGTTGCATCAGAGAACTTGTATGCTTCTAATGAGGTTACAGTCTTGCCGACAGCCTTATTAAGTACTGAGAGTATCCATTTGCAGATTGGGGGCATTGGAGACACAACAATAGTTGCCGGTGGAGTGTAATTGTCACCAAGCTTGCCCATTGCAAATCGAATGGCATTCCACAATTTATTGCACCATTGCCGGTATCCAACAACCCTCTTGATATCTAGATTTATCTTGTCAGACTGCAAAACAAAAGAGATTCTATGATAATGATGAACCAGAAGCCTAACACAACAGAAACTCACATGGGTGTGACTATAACCTGGGAAGTGTAAGAAATCAGGGCAAAACGTAGTGCATCAGTGCCACATTCAGGAATGCCATCAGGAAAATCTTTCTTCTTCCCTTCTATTGCGATGGCTAATTCATTTGGATCCAGGTTGCCTTCTTCCAATTTTTTGAGGAGCTCTTCAAGTGTCGCACCGTTTATCACATCGAGGGGGTCAACGACGTTACCAAGTGACTTGGACATTTTGCGGCCATGTGCATCACGGATCATAGGATGCAAATAGACCTGTAAAAGAGGATGCAATCATGACTAAGGACGCAAGACAGCTAAAGCATATATTCACCTAGAATTTCCCACGTAATCTAGGGTAGTTTAAAACTGAACTGAAGCTCAATTAGGCTGTTTAAATATGTTATTTCAGAAAGAAAATGTTACGAGTTTGTGTATTTAATACGGCATGATATTCCCAATCAAGCATACGGTACCCCCTCAGCCAAAGGACGATGAAGACATGTTACACAATTACACTCGTGAAGGTAACCTTGTTTATCACATCCACATACTCATATTGCCAAGGTCAAGGGGACATATAAGGCAGAGATAGCTATCGGCTAAAGAGTATGCAGCATGAATAAGACATTGTATGTTTTGACCACTACAATTGTGTAATGCAGTTTAATTGGTAGTAATAGCATTTGTGAGATTACCTTCTGAAATGGCACATCGCCACCAAGTTGCATGCCCAGCATCACCATCCGTGCCACCCAGAAGAAGAGAATATCAAGTCCAGTTTCAAGGACTGAACCAGGGTAAAAGGCACGAAGATCAGCAGTATCATCTGGCCAGCCAAGGACTGTCAATGGGAAAAGACCAGATGAAAACCACGTATCCAGAACATCAGGGTCTTGATTTAACTGGAATTTCTTCCCTGGATACTTTTGCTGTGCCTCAAGGATCGCATCACACTCATTCCGTGCGACTATCCAACGGTCATTGTTGGATCCCATAACGTTCAACTGATCATCCTCTAGTGTCACATACCACGCAGGTACGCGATGTCCCCACCAGAGTTGCCTTGAAACACACCAATCACGTATATTTTCAAGCCATCTGCAAGGACAATGGTGGATGGATCATATTTCTTCATATTTCATTACTTGGTTAGAAAATCTGCAGGAGGTGTCACATTCCTGAACTAGGTAAAAGAAGACAAAAATATACCTGTACCAGTCTTGTTCATATTGTTGCGGAATAATCTCAATTTTTCCAGACCTTACAGCATCAAGACCTGACTTTGCCATTGTATGGCAATTAACGAACCATTGCGGTTTTAGCATAGGTTCCACTACATCATTACTTCTTGAACAAATGCCCAAATTCATTTCATTCTTTTTTGTTTCCTTGTACAAGCCCTTAATTAGGGGAACAAAACATTGTTAGTCCAGAACGCAAATCCAAATTGGAATGAAATTAAATTGGAAAAGGCAAGAAAGACAAAGAACAGTCTAAAGTGATAAAATATCAACTAAGATAATAATTGATCACTGGTTTCCACAGGTATGCAAATTATATTTCTATGAAGAGACATTATTATGGATATCCAATCACAATGGTATAACTGAAGAAGTCTTCAAGCAACATATACATAAAGCACCAAAACACATATTCCTCAGAAAAAGGAATGCTGCACAATCTCCAGTACTGAGACGTTATTGACTAAATTAACCAAGACATTTAAGGAAAACCATGTCAAAAGTAGAGATGTTTATACAAGAATCAATATAGCTTACACGATCTGTTCTTTGTAGCAAGTGTTAGCAAAATAGAAATGTGAATATTACGATTCAAAGTTAATTTATTTAAATGCAGTCTCATTGCCATTTACTCCCTCCGTATCGAAATGTAAGATGTTCTATCTCTTTTTGGCCCACGTGTATCTAGACATGTTTCAGTGGGCACTGAAACATGTCTAGATACATGAGGGCCAAAAAGAGATAGGGAGTAAATGTTATATAAATGTATAATATCACATAAAATTATACTAAACCGGCACAATAATCCAACAAGCATTATTTAACTATAGATCATAAACGTTATGAAACGCTAACTAAATGAAACCATTACCTTTTCCTTCAGTGCATCAATAACTGCAACCCGAGCAGCAAATCTGGGCATTCCTTCAAATTGTGCACCTCCATTGCTGTTTATCTTTCCATCATCTGTTAATATATTGATGAACTCCAGGTTGTGTCGTTTTCCAACCTCAAAGTCATTTGGATCATGGGCAGGTGTAATCTGCATAACACGCACGCAAAAATAGAAACTAAGGGTTAACATATGCAACAACACTTCAACTAGGAAAAAAGAAATATAGATACTTTAAGTCAGTCCTTAGCATAACCTACCTTGACAGCCCCGGTACCGAACTTGGGATCCACTAACACGGCATCACAGACTATTTTGAGTTTTCGGCCATTGAAGGGGTGAACTGCATGCTTTCCATGCAGATGCTTATACCTTTTATCCTCAGGATGAACAGCTATTGCGGTATCACCAAGCATTGTTTCAATTCTTGTTGTTGCAACAATAATCTCACCGAGTCCTTCTTCAAGAGGATAGGCAAAAGATATCAACACACCAAACTGTACAGTAGTGTCATAACCAGGGACCTTCAGCATAGTTTCGTCTTTAAGCTCTAAATGATCAACCTGAGAAAACAGCATTTTATATTAAGAGGTTTGTCTTAGTCATGTGTGTGGTATTAAACCGATATTGTAGACAACAATACAATAAGCATCATAAAACCTCTATGTCAGATATTGCTGTTAGAAGTGTGCAATCCCAATTCACGAGGCGATAGTCTCTGCAAAGGATCAAATCATATATAAGAGGTTAAGAAAACTTGGTTGGCTATTGAATGACATGGAGGTGGTAGTAAGATACACTAACACTTACAGCAACAGAAGGAGAGGAAACTAACCTATAAATCAGACCATCTTTGTGCAACCTGACAAAAGCTTCAGTTACAGCTTTTGATCTTGGCTCATCCATTGTGAAACACTGATGCACAGGTTAAGATTAAGTTGAAATTTCAGAGTAAGAAATAAAAGAGTATAAAAGATGTGTTACTCATGTACATCTTATTAACTACAGAAAATAGGAACTTTACCTCACGGGACCAATCAAGCGAGGCCCCAAGCCTACGTAATTGACCCAATATGGTACCACCGTACTCATCTTTCCATTTCAGAACCTGTACAAAGGATGGTATCATAAAATTGAATAAACAAGAAAAGATTCACCCAAGTGGGATCGAATTAAGATCACTATGATTCTCGCGGTGAAGCAGTAGTCACTATCAGATGTCACACCCATTGCCATTATTAGTATTTCATAGTGTAAAGGTGATAGTTAAACACTTTGATGATTTATGAACTAAAGCACATAGGAGACAGGACAAACAACAAATATAACCATGTGTTAAGGGGAAAAGGTGCTTACTTCATCTATGAATTTATCACGACCTAAGTCATGCCTTGTCAGCTTCTTTTCACGCATTAGCTTCTTTTCTACTACAACCTGGCTTAAGAGAACAGATTGTTAAATCAAATTCATTACTCCAAACGCATGTGAAATGCAAAGAAAACAGAACTCAGAGGTAGAATACAGTGCTAGCTTAGTTCAGAGAGGATAATGCAGGTTGACGTCAATACAAAATAATTACATCTGTTCAACGTCATAAACGACTTAATTTCATTTGCTAAAAGGAAAAAAGTCTGATAAAGAGAAGGTATATCATTCTACCAAGATCTTTACTGAAACTAGAATATCCATGTGGCCATTTCTCCTATTTTGGTGCATGCGAAATTGGCAAGTCTACCACTAAAGCAAGGCAGTAACACAGTATGAAGCATCTAGTAGGTGGAAAAGGTGTTGCAAATATTATGGTGGAATTATTTGCTCAGACTGCAAACATAACATATACTAACAGGACCTAAATCCACTGGTGCAAGCTATATTTTAGTGGTGGCACATCAACAACTAACACTGCCAGCATGGTGTAGACGTATGTTTCATAACAGCAAGTGACCAAAGAAGTTATAAGGAACTCAATTGTAAGCATGTCCTCCAAAATATGAACTTCAGCTGGATAGTGAACCAGAGCTAAAATACAGACCTGTGTAGCAATGCCAGCATGGTCCACTCCTGGGACCCACAGAGCATTATAGCCTGACATTCTCCGCCAACGTATCATAGCATCCTGCATTTGTTAAGAGAAGCGAGGAGATCAAAAATCATTGTGTCCTGAGTGACCGGTGGTGTTAAAATGGCATGTAGGTCTCTCATCTCTGAAAGCATGACCATGGATACCTCTATAGCCACTGTAAGTGCATGACCTATGTGAAGCGCTCCAGTCACATTCGGAGGTGGTAGGACCTGAAACGAAATAACTTAGAACTTGTGCTGGCAGGAGATCCAAATTCATGTTACAGTTTTTTTTTTTGTAGAGAAACACTGGTGAGCAGTTTGCTAACTAAGGTCAGCGTGGGTGAACTAGATGAGATGCTAGTGACTTACTATAACAAATGGTGGCTTTGAGCTTGCAGGGTCTGCCCCAAAATATCCCGCCGACTCCCACCAGGGATACCACCTACATAACGAAAAAAGAAGGTCCAGCTAGTCATTCCAGATGCTATGAACCCTAAGGTGGAGAGGAGCAAACTAGCAGCAGCAAGCAGCTTACGCTTTTTCAACTGCGCTCGGGCTATACTGCTTGGCCATCTGCGTTGCGAGGGACTTCTTCTCCCGCTCGGGGTCTCGGGGTCGACGAAATCCTCGGGGTTCTCATCCTCCGCACCAGCTTTCTTCTTCTGCTTCTTCTCGCTCTTCTTAGGTCCATCTGATGTAGCAGCTTGAGCCTGCGTACAGAGAGGAACAAACAACCGAAATCAGCACGAAACCATCGTGTTTCAGTACCAAACTCATTTGATGATGATGACGAGGTTGCAACGAACCTGGAGCCTAGCCGCCTCCTTCTGCTTCGCCTTGAGTTTCTTCTCCTCCTTCTCTCTTGCCTGCACCCAGCAGCCCCATAAGCAACAAACAATTTCATCCTAGGATTAAAGGTAGCTAGCTCCTAGCTATGGCAGAACAACCAATTCGGGGAAATTGGCTACCGATTAACAATGCAAGGCGAAACCGACAGCAGCACGAGTACGAATGGAATTCGCGAGAGCAGTCCAGGCGGATCTATGTCTGACAAGCAGGCATGCATACCTTCTGCTCTTTCTTCTGCTTCCGCTCCCGTTCGAGCTCCAGCTCCTTGTCGTCGAGTTGCGGCTGCTCGCGTCACGAAACAGAAGGAGTCAGAGAGGGGAATCGGGTGAGCACGTCCACTGGAGCGTTAGGGCGCGGGATTACCTTCTCCATGGCGGCGGAGGATCGGGGCGGACTGCTGTGCGTGGGCGTCGCTGAAGGAGGCGAGACCGCGAGGAGGCGGGGTGGGTTGCGAACCGTCGACTGCCTACGTGATATTGCGGGCCTGCGGCTGCCGGCGCCCGGGGTTGGCCGGGTGGGTGGAGCCGAGGTTGGCGGCGGCGCTTGTGCCTGCCGGTGCCCGGTGTTGGAGATGTGGCGAAAGCAGAGGAGCGTGGCCGTGTCTCTTCGGGTTAGGGTTTTGCGGGATTTGTTTTTTTTCTGTGTCAAGGCCTCATCCGGGCTAATCAGGTCTACCGGGCCGGCCAAGAAACCGTGTTGTTTTCTTCTTCTTCTTCCTTTCTTTCCTTCTTTTTATTCTTTTTTTAGTTTTTTTGATACTTTACTTTCTAATATATGGCTCTATTTCAAGTTATGTTTCTCCAATGATTTCAATTATTTTCTTCCATTTTTGGTCTAAAACTTGGATCTCTTACTGTAACAGGATGTGTTGCGCTAACTTTTTTGTTCCACGCATAGTTATGATTTGCGTAAGCGCTATGTTTTGTCCCATATGCGCTAAATTTTGGTTTCTACTTAGTCTTAAAATCGTGTTTTATCTGTAGTTGTGATTTTGTCCTACGTCGGTAAAATTTTGTTCCATATTGGTTTCTCATTACGCTAATCATGATTCATTCCATGTGTACTAAAATTCAGCACACAACGCAGATAAAGGAAAAGGCAGGTAGTTCATCTGAACCCAGCACTAGAGAATCACTAGGAGCACGAGATCATCATCACATATCACACGAGCGACCTAAAAGAGATTCTAGCACACCTAGCATTTTTAGACAGGTTTACAGTATCAAGGCCGGTTCAACCTTGCTCATGACCATTTTTGAGATATTTCTATCAAAGTATTGCAATCTATTTATATTGTTATTACTAAGTTGAAAAAATTACTACTTACCTACAATTATGAATTGACTATGTTGGTGGACAATGGAACCATGGAATAATTGATGAGGTTGAGGTTCCATTGTATCGGGAAAGTATTCACGTAGGTGTTTAAGTATCTCAGAAGTGGTGACACGCTACTGGTTTCGTATCGGTTACATCACACTGGGCGAATATGTGGGGTCCAGAGAAGAATTCGGCATGGTTTGGGAACATTAGCCATATCACACCAAGGTGCGTGGAAAGATCAATAAGGCTTAAGGATATTGTTGGATAAAGTAGCGCACCTCTATAGTTTCTAAAAGAATGTGGTAGTTATATCCATGTTCCCGTAAGGCACTACGATCGCACCGGGGAAGGAATCCCATAAGATTCCTACAACTCGTGGAAGCTAGCGGACATAGTTTTCAGAACAAAACTTGACTCAACAAATGATTACAAAAAGCTTGTATCTTTTTAAAAAAGGACGGGGTCCTTATCCTCTCGCCGCTACAGTGCAGAGAGGCGATTTTTGAGAGTCCACCGTCGATCCACCTCTTCCGCCGGTGAGGCGTGGGTTCCTCCCCCTCCGTTGGCTGCTCCGGCGGCGGGAGGGTGGGGGAAGCCCGTCTCACGGCGTGTATATATGGTAGGGTTTGATAGGTGTCCGGCCGGCGGTGCTTCGGAGGTGGTGGTGCTGCTGGAGCGGTTTTTGGTGTCGGTGCAGATCCCCTCCGGCGGTGGCGTTCCCTGGAGCTCCGCCGTCTCGCGCGCGACTTCCTGGAGCCCGGAAATCGGTGGATTTCTTCGGCTCCGTTCTCCCCGGCCAGATCTGGGAGCGGCGGATCTGGGTGAGTTCTTTTGGTGGAATTGCATTTCCAGGCGACGTTGGCGGCTCCGGCCGGCGTCGGTGATGAAGATGGCTTCGGCAAGGTGGTGTTGCTGGAGGAGGTGGGCGCTCGCCGTACTCGTTTACCGGCACAAGTTCCGCCGCTGCGCGGCGGACGGGCTCTGCGGCGACTTTCTTCGAAGGAGGTGCCCTCAGGCGGTGGCTAGATGGTGGTTCGCGGTCTTCGTCCCCGACGACGGTGGAGTTGCCGAGGTTTGCTGCGGTGCTGCTTCCCCTACGTACGCTGTGCTGTATTTCGTATCTCTACTATGTACTTGTACGTGGTAGGAAGTTGTTTGTACGTGGGCTTTCAAAAAAAAAAAAGCTTGTATCTTTGCCAATGACCCACGATCATGAAAAGGAGCTAGAGCATTCAAACACTTATGTAAAGCGTATATTTGAACTTGTTGAGTACCATTCGTTCCACTTCCATGCGAACACTTTTGATTAGACTCTGAAGGTTTCATTTGATAGGACTATGGGAGCATACCATGAATCAGATGTCTGCTTTGCAACACCGGACTTGTCTAGAGGAGTGGAAGGAATAGACTACATGATCACATACAGAGCTGACGACGCCGAGGAAGAATCTGAGTCGTAGACTTAGATAATTATAGGAACTTGTTCGAGCAACTCTATATACTAATGTACTCTAAATTTCTAACTTTTTTTAGTAATATATTGTATTATGGACTGTGAAAAAAATTGGCTTTAAAACGCATAAAAACTCGATTCTACTCCTCAAATTTGCCTACATCAGATGGAAAATCTAGTCGTACACACCACTACACCAGGCATCTATATGTACTCATATTTGATTCTTTTTTTCAGATTTAAGAATGATTTTTTTAAACTAGAAAAGCTACCTCGAGCTCGAGAGTTAAAGGACTTTCCGCATATACCTCTTATATACTCTAGAATTTCATATACTTGTAGACCTAATATAAAAGATTGTCCATGACGAGGGGTAGACTCATCAAAACCCATAGTCGAGGTCCCTGAGTTGTGAATATGGGGGGAGAGAACGTGGTAGAGCTGGAAGTATCGTCGGCTGACAAGCAGGGCAAAGATTTTACCTAGGTTCAGGGCCCTCGTGTGGAGGTAACACCCCTACGTCCCGCCTGTCTGTTATTGATCTGCGAATATGGTGGTTACAAGGGTCCCGGCGTGATGTCGATCTCGCTAGGGTTTTGGTGGTTCTGAAAGTACGTGTTCTGGTCCGACGGCCCTCCCAGTCCTTAAATAGTAGGCTGTCGATTTACAAATATGGTAAGACTAAACCGACTATGTCTTCGCCAAACTTGGAGGATACTCCATCTTTCTTGGGCCTTCCTTCATGGGCTTCATGTAGCCTCTGATAGTTGGGCCTAGTCGATACGTGCACCAGGTACCCTAATGGTAGGGTACCCGATAGGCATACCCATGTCAGTCCACTATAAACCTTTGTCAATATATTTGTTAGGCTATGAACTTTAGAGTTCCCCTGCCAAGATATTTAAGAATATATAAAAATAGGCGACACAAACACACACACATATAGACAATATAATTCAACCCTGCATGTTCTCTAATTTAATGCATGGGATCAGGTATTTTTGTTTGTTTCATGTTTATTTCACATATAAGCCAATTAAGTTTAACAGAAGTTTCACATTAAGGCCAATGTCTCATAAAACAATAATTTTATCTTGCATCGGAAGATGCAACACGTAAATTGAGTGACTTCATGTTTTCCAGCTGAAGATATTTCAATTGTATAGCAAAGAATTTTTTATAATAGTGGTTAGTAGTGTGTTAATTACCTAAATGTAATAGAAATATATATATAACGGTTACAAAAACGAATCAACTATATTCTAGCATAACTAAGCCAGTTTGTCCTGGAGAGATATGTCTTGGCTGCTCCGGGCCTTTCCTTGCCACTAGGTCCGGGTTGGGCATCAATAATCGGCCCGGAGCATGCTGGCCTGGCCTGCACATCTTTTTTCCACGACTCGTCGCTAGCGTGAGAGTTGTAGGATGCGGTATGGCGATGGCGACACGTCGATGCCCAACCTAGAACCCTTGTTGCATCTGCGTCCCCTTCTCATTGTCCAACACCGACACCCGAGTCTTCTCGTCGAGTATGACCGCACCTGCGTCTTCTTCGAGAGTCCTTGCAGCCGTACCCGCTTCCTGTCGTCCGACCACCACACCGAAACTCGGGTCTCTTTGTCATGCGTCGCCGTCACGCTTTCTTCCTCGCGAAGATTAGCTGCCGTCGCACTTGCTTCCTCGCGAAGATTAGCCGCCACGCACTTGCTGCCTAACTAAACATGGCAGTGTTTCTCCTCAGTCCAGGCTTACTAAAAACCGTTAGGGCGTAAACAAAATATATCAATCCCTATACTAATACTTGTATAATTATCTTATTTTATAGCAACGAACATATATTATGATAGTAAGTTGAAAATTTTCCGAGGGAATAACTGTGATGCTTAGGTAGTTTTGTGTTGTTCCATATTGGTTTCTCATTACGCTAATCATGATTCATTCCATGTGAAATTCAGTACACAATGCAGATAAAGGAAAAGGCAGCTAGTTCATCTGAAACTAGCACTAGAGAATCACTGGAGCACGAGATCATCATCAAAGATCACACGAGCAACCTAAAAGAGATTATAGCACACCTAGCATTTTTAGACAGGTTTACAGTATCAAGGCCAGGATTGCTGCCCCAGTGTTGTTGATTGCTTGGGCTTAACCCTCGATCGGGACTGTTGTTTTTTTCTTTACTTTAAATAATTTGGACGTGTGTAACCCCGATGTCTCGTGTGTATTTGGTATAAATTTAATATTAATATATTACCCTTTATTGAAAACAAAAAAACAAGAATCTCGTCGGTGCCTGGCGTTTCTCGTGGTGCATCATTGGTGCCGTCGAGCAAGAAAGAGAGCCATTGGGTCTTGCTCACCACCAGAATGGCCATCACATTTCCACTATTACAATACAGAACAAATCATGGTATCCCAATTCCACACAAGAAAACCAGAAACTATCTCTCACCTATTGACACTGCACTATAGATCAGGAATGTACAAGGAATTGCCATCCATTTTCCACCTTCCACTTGTCTGAATCATGGCTGGCTAGAGAGGCATCAGCACTGGGCGATGCTACTGACCTGGTTTGTTGTCGGTACGAACAGCTGTGTCAGCCACTGCAGCGGTTGGAAGAGTTCCTCGCGCTTCTTCCGCCAGTAGAAGATCGCCGTGTTGTAGAACTCGTTGCGGATCGTCTTAGATGCTGCCCTCCAGTCGCACTTCTCCATCTCCGCCCTAGCGGCCCTCCCCATGTCGCCTCTGAATTCCTGGTCTGTCAGCAGAACCTGAATCTTGCCAACGCAATCGTCGAGGTCACCCGGGGCGAAGAGGAAGCTGGTCTTGCCCTCCACATCTTCCGGAATTATATCAGGGATCCCGCCGGCACGAACCGCGACCACGGGGACTCCGGACGACATGGACTCCAAGACTACTTGACCGAGTGTCTCGGACTCCGAGGGCATCACGAAAACATCGCCGCTTGCGTATGCCTGCGAGAGCTCCTCGCCTTGTAACATTCCGGTGAACACTGCCGGCATCCCCTCGAACATCTTCTCTAGCTCAGCCCTATAAGGCAAAAAAACTTAGATACTTGACAAAGAATAGCATGACAAATAAATTTCAAAAATATTGGGCGAGAACATTTGAGATTGAGAAATCATATGAATGACCTAGGAAATACCTATATGGTCCATCTCCGACAATGGCAATTCTTACTCCGGGCAACCGATCCATCACTCTGTCAATCATAAAGCAGAGTCGGTGCCAAGCAGCTTATATTGTAAAGCAAAAACTCAAGTGCAGTGCAGGAGTATTGCTCACATTTTCAGAAAATCCAAGTTTTTCTCGCGCCCAATGCGTCCAACGTGAATTATTAAAGGTTTATCAGGCTGACCGTCACTGAAAAATTAATCAGGAGTGTCAACAATTAATCTCAACATATAATGTTTAGAACATTCAGGAAAAAATGAAACAAAATTTCACCTTAGCCTGACACGCATCTCATGGCTGCGGAATCTGGGGTGGAAGCTGGCAGAATCAACCCCTTTGTTCCAAAGCCGTATTCTGTTAGCTGAATAAAGATGTAAAAGCATATCAATAACATGAGAAAAAATAGCACATAAGGATATGTAATATATACAATGCAGCAGATACTAACAAACCTGAAATAACATGTGCTGTTTCGAAATCCTTGCTGATAGCAGCAGATGGTACCAAAGTCAGATCAGCAGCTCTATGAAGAAACCCTGTGGAGAACAACAATACAAATTAGTGTTTCCGTCGCTTAAAAGTCTGACTGTTTATTTGAGCCCAGATTAAGTTGGGAGTAGATGGCTTACTGATGACTTGCCACATTGGTTCAACGAGCCAGCTAAACGTGTATCTTGGTATGTATCTGCAGGGGAAATTTAAAGAGATATCGTAAAACGGCTATGCTAAACATGTCAAACAGCTCTGCAAAGATTGTTCGGTACCAACGGTTTTCTTTCTAGAACGGCTTACTATCTCGATGTTACTGGCCCGATGTCATTTCTTAAGAATTGGCAATCCGAAGTATTAAATGCATAAACCATAACCGATAAATTTCGTGATATCTCTAAAGGCACCACCCGGTTATTTATGTTTCGACACGATAACTAAGCCAATCACATTAGTAGTTTATTCTAAAAAATTCAGATATATGGATCATTTTCACAGAGCATTCTGAATTCTCTTCTAATGTGCTGGATTTACTTATTAGACATCCGCTAGAAAAATTGCAGTATTAATTTAGAGCCATACAAGCATTATTAAGAGAAAACAAATCTTAAAATGGAAGATGGCTTGCTAATTGAACATTAACTTACACAGGGACATGGGTGTGGTAGGACATTACTAGGGGCACACTGAGCATTTTAGCGATAGCAAGAGCCCCAAAGACCTGAAAATGGAGCAGAGTCTCATCAACAATACTTAGCGGAATGATCGACGAAATGATCAAAGAAAT
Source organism: Poa pratensis (assembly GCA_947311845.1). Taxonomy (NCBI): domain Eukaryota; kingdom Viridiplantae; phylum Streptophyta; class Magnoliopsida; order Poales; family Poaceae; genus Poa; species Poa pratensis. The sequence continues at coordinate 36,947,479 of CAMZMU010000108.1, read as the reverse complement.
AAAGTTACCATAATTCCAGGTGAGGATGCATGAATGATGTCAGGCTTGAACCTTGCAACCTCTGAGATGATCCTGGGACTGAGGGCGAGTGAGAGGGGAACTTTCCCGTACAGTGGGCATGGAAAGCTGGGAAGGATGACAATACAGAGTTAAGCGTGCCATTCAGATCATATAGTTCAGTTAAAAGGATTGTACAAATCTTTCAATCTATTATAGCTTCATGTCATTCTGAGTTAGCAGTAAGTCTCTTGAGAATTTACCTCCATGAACCAATAACCTTGGCGCCATGGAACTCCCGTGGAGCACCCTCGTGGTTAGTCACAACGATGACCTGGGAAAGACACAGCAGAAACCCAAATTAAGCCACACCTACTACTAATCTACTACCCTCAGCTCTATCAATCTCCAGTACTCAACCAGCGACAGTAAAAAAAAAGTACCTCGTCACCCATTTCGCGCAGGTGCTTGATGAAGTTCTGGAACCTGTTCTTGTACCCAGAGATGTAACTGTAAAAATGGAAAACGCAGGATTAGTTTTAAAATGCAATATCAGACCAGAGCTTACTCGATCCAAAGAACCCAAGTCCTTACGCGAAGGGCGACGGCTCAACAAAGAGCGCGACGCGGCGTGAGCGCAACGCGGCCTCATCGAGGACCACCACCTCCTCCTCCTCCTCCATGTCGTCCTTGATGTCCACACCGATCGCCATTGCCACCACCCTTAGAAGTTAGAACCAAAGGACAATATTCTTTTACCACGCTACGTGCAGTGTTGGCGTTGCGTGTGAGAACAGGAAAGACGGTGGCTTCGTGCTGAAGAAGAGAGAGGAGAAGACAAGAGGTGTGGGGGATATTCCATCGGGGAAGAAGAGGATATTGGAGGGAACTTTTGCAGAGCATATGCTCTGCCCCTGCCTCCCACTCCCATCATCTCTCTACCCAAACTGCAACAATATTCTTGTGCAATTATTGCATGGTTCTTCTTTTTTCTCTCTCTCTTTTTAGGCAAAACCCAATCCAATCTCCAGTGATGTGCAAGTGTGCAGCTGGGTTTGTGTGCCAAGCTAAATATAGCCTGTGTTGAGAAAAAAAAATCGTGTAGCTACCTAGCTAGCGTTTGTTGCAGAGGAAAAGGTCGATGCTAGCTACTGTGATTTAATATATCTTTTGGATTGATGATGATAACAGAGAAATACATGCATAGAATATGAAAACAAAAAGGTGGAGGGATAACATAGGAATCGAAATTTTGCCTACGAATGCATGCAAAACTTGTTTTGGTTGGTCTGGCAGAGAGCTCAGATCTCAAGCCATGTTTATCGATTCCCTCACGTGGTCTATGATTGGTGTGCTGGGTATATTCCCAGGATGTTTTTTGTGACCATGGAGGGTCAACTAAACAAAACTGACAGTAACTACTGCTATGGCCTATAAAGAAGATTGGAAACGTAGTGAGCTAGTGGGGACAACCCAGCGGCAAAAACCAGATCTTGTTGTCTAGCTGACATGAGCAAGATAGTGACACTGATACCCCATCCTACTACCAAACCAAACAAAACACACATTAGACTTCTTGGCTTGCAAAATGAAACAGTATAGTCTTGATAAAGATAAAAAGGATATCACATGCAGAATGGCAGAGTTTCTTGTAAGTTTTGCAGGAAACAGTTCAGGCTATGCTTGCAAATTGGCAGAACACAGGAACATTATCCTGCCCAAACTTCATTTGTACAGGACCAGGGAACCAAAAACCAAGAATACAAAGCACCCATTACATGGAGGCAACAAAAGTGCACAAATCCATAAAACCAGAGAACCTAGGTCACACATCTTTCACTGGTTTAACTCGTGTTCCATGATGTAACTGAAAACAACAGCTCCGACTCAACACCGCAGCAAAATCTCTGCACGCTGCTTGCACAAAACCTTAGCAAAGTGATCTTAGAAACACTCGGCCCTGAGCCTGTGACCTCACAAATATTCAACTGTTGCTACAACATCCAGGACTACTACAGTACATTTGATAAGTTCAAGACTGAAACAACCCGTAGGCGAGCTTAGCCTTGAAGGAGAGATGCAACCCCTTGCGGTGTTCGTCAGGAGAATTCAGCGTGCACAGGTGGAAAAAGTCTTCTGACCACTATCGTTTAAGACCTCAGAGGGCGTCTCGAGCAGCAATCCTGCACACGATTGCCTCTGGCAGTGTGGAAATCGATAGTTCTTGGGGAGTTATCTTGTATTGCTGCCAGCAGGAAAACGAAAATTCAGTCAAGAAAAGGATAAATACAATAATTACGATACTCAGAACCAAAATAACATAAACTAAACTAAAATAATTATGAGGCCCATATTATCATAGTGCCAGGTTTAGCTACCTTCAGAATCTTTGGCTGGTTTGCTCTTGCTTGCAGTTCTGAGAGATCAATCTCGGTTCCATTGACGAGTTTTTCCACTGCTTTCATCTGCAACGTTACGATTTTAAATTCAATGGGTCTGAATTCCTTCTTTCAGAAGGACAATGAAACTGAAGGTGATACAGAAAGTAACATTTCGTTTAGAGAGCACTACATACAGTAAGACTACCTGTACGATTCATGTCATAGTAACTCCTGGGACATTTAGAGTGCTCTCAATGAGAAGGAGAGGGAGATGTGCCCTATCAATTCTTCAGAAAATGTTTACAGGTATGTTCTGCAGTTCTTGCACACAGCTATGCAGATTACTAGGATAGGTTTTTTTTTTGTAAATTTTGACCAAACATCTGTGGGGAAACACTTGGTTACTTAGATATTTCAAACTGCTCTTTTTCAATTCACATTTTATATGACGTATACTCAAGATGAAACTGCAGATAACAGCCTACCATGATATTTACAGGTAAAATGTCGGTTTTTGCAGATATCCCAATAGTTGGTACTGGAAACCAAAATAAATCTGGACAGTAAAGTTTAAAAGTTCAGATTTGTTGTACCCAGGCTAAGGCAATTAGCATTAGCCTGTAGCCAATCTAACAAATGTCTGGACCCATGGACATTTGACATACACTGACCAGATCGAGAACACTACTTATAGATTTACTGAACAAGATACTAGCAAGACAAAACCTTGACTGACCAAGGGGCAAAAACAGCATACCTCCTCATCCGAAGCATCGAACCGAGCCGCGAGAATATACTCCGTGTCATAAGCGATACCGCATCGCTTCAGGGACTCCGTGATCTGAGACACAAGACCACGCAAACCGTCACCACGCCGACACCTTACAGCAATATACCATCCCCTAACGAAACAAGGAAACGAAAGAAGAGCCCACATGCTTGGACCCGGAGTAGTTGTAGACGAGCTCCGAGTGCAGCGTCCTCGTGGTCAGCGAGTCCCTCGACCTGGAGAGCAGCGCCTTGTGCGCCGCCGCGAGGACCGGGAACACATCCGGCACCTGGCATTACATTCAGTTAACATTCTGTTGCAGCAATTTGTGGGGTTTAGCATACAGTACCAGCGACGCGTTGAGGAAAGCTGCCTCCGGCTCCAGCGCCCCCGACTGCATCAGCTCCAGGAGCTCCCTGCGAGTTCAGCCCAGCGCCAAAGAATCGTGAGCCAAGCTGGGGTTACAGAAGCGGTGGTGAAGAGGAAGGGGAGCTAGACGTACCGGCTGTTGGAGACGTCGGTGAAGAGGGCGAGGGAGACGCTGTGGCCGCCGGCCACCAGGAAGCTCCTCATGTCGCTCGCTGCCGGCGACGGGCCTCGGTCTAATCCTCTTCGGTTCCTCGGTTCGGCGGCGATCCGGGGCACCGGTGCTCACAGAGGTGGCCGGGAGGCACGGGCCGAGCAGTGGGTCGGCGGCGGAGGGGAGGAACCGGCGGCGGCGGGGTGGTAGATTGTCAGCGACACCTGTCAAGGAAGGAAGCCGAGGAAGCTTAGGCCCAAGAGGTCTAAGCTTGCAGGCCACCAATGGACCACTAATGGGCCCAGCAACTAGAAGCGCCTAGCTGCACAGTACAACAAGAAGTTGGATAGAAATACTGATCGCACAACTAATGACATGATTTACCTAGGGTCTGGCGACTCTAGGGTTTAGGCGACTCCACCGGCGATCTCCTCTCCGGTGAGTTCTACGGTGCGATCAGGGGCCTTCGTTGCTGTTCTTTCCCTAATCTTCTCGGGCTGATTAAGGGGACGACTAGTTCGTCTACCCAGCCTTAGTTGATCGGGGCATAGGACGAGCGGGCGGAGTCCAGATCGGTTTTGTTCCGGAAGGAGTTTTTTTGACATGGCTGATCCGAAGCCTGGCAGTGGGAAGGGAAAGGAGAAGCAGACGAAGATGGATCTGCAAGATCTGATGAAGAGCTTGGAACTCAAGATGGCGGCCTCCCACGTGGAGAGCCGCGCGGATCAATGAGTGTGTTGGGTTTGAACTGTCGAGGGCTTGGCATGGACTCGACGGTTCGAGAATTGCGTACTCTTGCGCAAACCCATGCCCCTACCGTGTTATATGTAGTAGAAACCCAACTACATCGTGACCGGGTGATGAACCTAGCTGCTACGCTAGGGTTTAAGCATAGCTTTGCTGTGAGTAGTACAGGCCGCTCTGGTGGCTTGGGGATGTACTGGAATGATGATACAAAAGTTGATATTCTTCCTTATTCGCAGTACCACTTGGATTCAATTGTTACAATGGAAGGGAGCGCACCGTGGCGTCTCACTTGTGTATATGGGGAAGCACGTACGGCTGCTCGACATAATACATGGGAGACATTGAAATTTATCAAATCTTCAACTGATTTACCATGGCTTTGCATTGGGGATTTTAATGAAGTTCTTCATCAGCATGAGCATGTAGGCTCACAACCAAGAAGCAACGCTCAGATGGCAGGTTTTCGAGAGATGGTCGATGTCTGCGGACTGGTTGATCTTGGGTATGTTGGCAAAAGCTGGACTTTTGAGAAAAGGATTGTTGGAGGAGGCTTCTGTAGGGTACGATTGGATCGTGCCTTAGCAACTCCGGACTGGGTGTTAAGGTACCCGGAAGCAGCTTTGCATCATCTGACGGCTGCTTGTTCCGATCATTGTCCGATTCTGTTATGCCTGGATGGCCAGAGGAATGACAGAAGAAATAGGAAACGGTCTAAACTGTTCAGATATGAGGTCATGTGGGAGACACATGAAACCTTCCCTGCTATGTTTAACAACATGTGGCAGGACAAGGGGACAGCCACTACTTGCAGTGAATTGCAAGGAAAGCTAGAAGATATGTCGGGCCATCTCCAAAGATGGGAACGGGATACTTTTGGAAGTGTTCGCAAAAAGATTAAAGAGCTAACAGCTGAACTGGCTAGGCTGCAGGCTGATCCTATGCGAGTTGGGCCAAGCTACGAAGAGATCAAAATTAATGAGCATCTGGTGGAGCTATATCATAGAGAGGAGGTGATGTGGCGACAACGAGCTCGGATCCAATGGCTTGCTGAAGGAGATAAGAACACCAAATTCTTTCATATGCGAGCAAGCCAACGCAAAAGGAAAAATAATATTACCCGATTAAAAAAGGGTGATGGAACATACACTGAGGATAAAGATGAGATGGGTCAAATGGCTGCATCCTTTTACAAAACGTTGTATGGTTCAGAGGAGGTGAATAACACCAATGAAGTCCTCCAAACGGTGCATGCAAGAGTAACGCAAGAGATGAATGATAAGCTCACGGCGCCGTTCCAAAATGCTGAGATTAAGGCAGCTTTATTTCAGATGTTTCCAACCAAGTCCCCAGGACCTGATGGTTATCCTGCTCATTTCTTTCAACGACACTGGTCAGTGTGTGGAGATGAGGTTTGTAATGCAGTTATGAGACTTCTAAGGGGAGAAGAGGACATGACTGAGGTTAATTCGACTTTTATAGTCATGATTCCGAAGGTCGCAAGTCCAGACGATATGAGCCAATTCCGACCTATTGCATTATGCAATGTTCTGTACAAAATAGCGTCAAAGGTTTTGGCTAACAGACTTAAAGTTATACTCCCGGAGATTATCTCAGAAGAGCAGTCAGCTTTTGTCCCAGGGAGAATAATTACTGACAATGTCATCTCAGCTTTCGAATGCTTGCATTTCATGAAGGGCAATAAGGCAAAAAAGAATAGATTTTGTGCTTTGAAGCTAGATATGAGGAAAGCATACGATAGACTGGAATGGAGTTTTCTGAGAGATATCATGATCAAGATGGGCTTCCACCTTAATTGGGTTCAAATGATCATGAGACTAGTGTCGACGGTTTCCTTCTCGGTGTTATTTAATGGCATCAAGACGGAACCATTCAGTCCGACTAGAGGTATTCGGCAAGGAGATCCAATCTCTCCGTATTTGTTTTTGTTGGCAGCGGAGGGCTTTTCAAGCCTTTTAAAAAATCGTTGTTCATCATCAGCGCTCCAAGGAATCAAAGTGGCTGCGTCGGCTCCGACTATCAGCCACTTACTCTTCGCAGATGATAGCCTGCTGTTTTTCAAAGCAAATCAAGAGAACGCGACTTCCGTGCTAGAAACGCTGGAGACTTACTGTAATGCTTCGGGACAGAGGATCAACTTTGATAAATCGTCGATCTTCTTTAGTAAAGGGTGTCCGGAAGATATGAGGCAGAGTATAAAAAATATTCTTAATGTCCAAGTTGAAACTGTGGGAGAAAAATACTTGGGGCTACCTACGGATGTAGGGCGTGATAAGAATGGTAAATTCTGCTACATCCATGACAGGGTGTGGAAGAAGGTGCAAGGATGGTTTGAGAAAACTATGTCTTGTGCAGCAAAAGATACACTGATTAAATCAGTGGTGCAAGCAATACCGACATTTTCAATGTCGTGTTTCAGATTACCAAGAGGTCTTTGCCTCCGTATCAATGCCATCATTCGCAAGTTTTGGTGGGGAAGTAAAGAAGGCGAGAGGAAAACTGCTTGGGTTTCTTGGTCTGATATGTGTAAACCTCGTGGAATGGGTGGTTTAGGCTTCAGAGATATTGAATTGTTCAACCTGGCTCTTCTAGCAAGGCAGGCGTGGAGGATTCTGCAAACGCCAGATAGTTTGAGTGCTAGGATTTTAAAGGCAAGATACTTTCCTTCAAATGATTTTCTGGATGCCGAGCTGGGGTCGCGACCATCTCAAGTGTGGCGCGCCATTCTTGATGGAAGAGACACATTACGGCAAGGTCTGATTCGTCGAATTGGATCTGGTGAAACAACTCATCCGTGGAATGATAACTGGCTGCCGCGATCTGGCTCCTTACGACCGATTGCTTGCATTGGCAATGAGAGTCCAATCACGGTGAGTGGTTTCATTAATAGATTGGAGGCTTCATGGAATACTGAAAAACTGAAGCAACACTTCTTGCCTATGGACGTGGAAGCTATTCGTAATATTCCACTATCCACAAGGAACCAAGGTGATTATTGGGCGTGGCACTATGATAAGTCTGGCATTTTCTCCGTGCGTACGGCCTATAGGATGTTGATCCAAACAAAAACCACTAGAGAAGCATGGCTCAATGGAGGGACATCATGTTCGGATTCAAAGAAAGAAGAACATAGTTGGACTTCGATATGGAAAGTCCAGGTCCCATCGAAGATTAAGGTCTTTTTGTGGCGGCTGGCTAAGCAGTCTTTACCCACAGGGGATGTTAGACACCATAGGAAGATGGCGGACAATGATACATGCTCTATATGTGGTGCTAGGGATTCTTGGAGACACTCTCTGATTGAATGTACGATGGCCAAGTGTGTATGGGCCTTGGCCACGGAAGAGATAGCGGAACAGGTGATGCTGACGTCACATGTGCAAGCGAAAGACTGGGTTTTTGAGCTAATTGAGAAGATGAAACCACATGAGATGACGGAGATCCTAGTAACGCTGTGGGCTATCTGGTATGCCCGTAGGAAAGTTATCCATGAAAACCTGTTCCAGAGCCCACTGTCAACGAGAGCTTTCATCGAGAATTTTTTGAGGGACTTGAAACAAGTTCAAGACAGTGGGAGCAAGGTGAATCCTGTATATGTACCAAGGCCGACTGAACCTAGGTGGATTCCACCGCCTCCAGGTTGTGTAAAAATCAATGTTGATGCGGCTCTTGGGAAGACGGAAGGGAAGGCTTCAGCGGCAGCAATTGCAAGAAGCCAGCATGGTGTTTATCAAGGGGCATCATGCCTGGTCATTGACGGTATGACAAGCCCTGAAGCTATGGAGGCGATTGCAGTCCGGGAGGCTCTATCGCTGTCTGAAGATCTTGGTTTTCGATCAATTCAGGTGGCGAGTGACTGCTTAAGGGTAATCAATACCCTGCATGATGGGACTAGACCGGTCTACTCCCAGATTATTGATGAGATCAGAGAGCGAGCTAAAGCCTTCGGCCAAGTGCGTTTTGTTCATGAACGCAGGAAGTCGAATAGAGATGCTCACATTATTGCAAGGTCTTCTGTTAGCCTTGATGAAGGCCGCCATGTGTGGCTGATTGATCCACCGATTGGATCTTGTATCCCTTTTACAGTAAACATTGAATAAAGTAGGGTACTTAGTCTCAAAAAAAAAAAGTTGGATAGAAATTATATGTTATTAAAATATTCATCAAGCCTAGAACATTCTAATTCAGTTTATTTTTTGCAAGTGTCCTATGGGTGCTATTACCGAGTTCATATAAATGCATTAACATGTGTTTGCTAGCTCCCATGCCACTTTTGAGCGCCGGCACTATGCCCACAGTTTTATTCAAAACCAACGTCAGCTCATACCTCAATTTATTTTTTCTTCAAAATAATAATAATTTGTGTTATCATTTCTATGTTTTGGAATCCTATAAATTTTCAAACAAATACATGGCTCTCATTCATGTAGGGGTCACAATGCTACACTTTGTAATTCAATTGTAACATGAGATTCTTGTATTGGATATTTGAGAATCATATGCACCAATTCGTATAAAAGTACTAATATAGAGTTTTCAAATACAATTTACACATGGATACCGGTAAAGTAGTAATTTAACGATCATGTTATCATTTAAAGCGTTCGTTCGAGAAAATAATAAATTATATTCTAAATGTATCCTTAAATATAATTATATGTAAGATGATCTCGATGTGACCAAGCTTTTACATCATGTGACGCAACTTGTCCTTCCGGTTTTGAATGCTCCAGTCGACCACTTTCTTGATTAAGTCATAGATACATCTCACGAATCCTCTTCGGCATGTCACAGAGCCTGTAGGACTGGTCCTCCATTTCTTGGTAGATGGGTTATGAAAGTTATCCCCCAAGGCCATTTCATCATCTCTGATCCATACCTTGATTTGTGTATCTTTGCGAAGTATTGAATTATGAACCCCTAAGTACTGGCAAGGAAGATAACAGTGCCTTCAATGGGGCTGATCGACATCTTCAATCGGCTCACCTTCAATCTTCAATAGGGTTGGCTTCAACATCTTCAATTAGCTCACTCTTTTACTATTTTTCTTGTTCTGCGAAACACAGTACAACGCAGACGCTCACATACATGTGCATACACTCACCCTTATGAACGCACGCATGCACTGTGATAACCCATATTTTTGGTAGACTAATTAATTTGAGTAAAATAGTTTTAGCCCCTAATTATTTTGGTGCTATTATTAAGTTGGTTTTGAATAGCTGCATGTGATCGATTAGAAAATTAGCCAAGAGAATTAAGTTGCTTGTGCTTGATCGATGATTATTTAGAAGCTAGCTAGTTCTTCTAGTATGTACTAGTAATAATGCATGTGCCACACACGTGTTAACCAAATAAAAACATAATGATACGAAGACAATTTACTCACCCACATGCGTGCATTATTTGTTGAGAACAGCGTGCACTACATCACATAAATTACTACGTAGTTAGGATATGGTTATATTAGACAGAGCCTTATGGAGCAGATCAAAACATAAGATGACATTCGATCTCATCATGCGCGACTTCACGTCATGGGTACCGCACAAATCTTTTGCTTCAAAACCAACACTTGGTAACATAAGAGATAGTCATCAAGCAACCATATACCATAAGAGATAAGTCATAAATTATTTTACAATTGGTAACATGTTTTCTTTCGCTTTATTTTTGTATGCAAGTATTTTTCAAAACAAAATGTAGCTATCATGCAAGTATTTTTCACTTGATTTGTGAGGGACTGCTAGACAGGTAAGGATTAGCAAATCAATTGTTTTTTATTTCATATGAACAACAGAGACATAATTGCATATAACTTCACTAAAATAGCCATTGAGAAGATTTCAACAAAAATATGGAAATATGTACATCAACCTCCAATTCCTTGTCAAATATGTATGGATATTGCCTCCGTTGAACTGACTTCGACCCATAAGAACAATATAGCATCATGAGACCCATGTTGCAACCATACAATACATATGAACAAATATCTCTTTCCACACTTCCCGAACAACATGTCGGGCTTGATGACCAACTTCCTTGTCGACATCCATGGCTGCTGGTTCACAAGCTCTGCGAAGTCTGTTGATTCTGTGACCTTTCAATGCATTTTTTTTTTTGCAAAATCAGTCAAACTTACATTGCCAGATGTCAAACATCGATGCATTATCTCAAAACAGGACTATCGCTTCAAACTAAAGTCGCTAAGGGTACGATCTGTATAAATCAAACCAGTCTGTGTAGCCTATCAAGGAATCCTCTCTGAAAATGAGACATTTCATACAAACATACTCGGTGAAACTTGTATGATGGTGTTAAAAAAGGGACGGTCACCTGTGTAGCATGTAGTACCGTATTTCCGAGACGAGCAGCAGAACAACAGAAAATAAGATCAAATAAGTGTCCCTTAAATACGTTTAAGTATACTTCACAAATATAAGGGGATGGGTTTCGTGTCACCCTTTCTAAATACATTCATGCAAACTTATATATATAACTTGAAAGACATGCATGCATGCATGATTAAAAAGAGCAAAGAATACACTTGAATCCTCCAATTATTTTCCCCCAAAATTGCTATTGAAGAGGTTCAGGACCGTACCGGGACCACTGGATCACCATTCAAAAGCAGAAAACTTGAAAATCGTTTGACAACCACGCAACGGAGATGCAGCGCACATATTCGTCAGTTTGGTCAGGCTGCGTGTCTCACAACGGGTATCTTTTTACCTTGGTGTGTCGTTTCCATCATGCTGCACGATGGTAATGCCTTGGCATGGGGAGTGGAGCTGTGGAGGCTGGCCGAGGCCGTCAGTACGTACCAAGGAGCAGCTTCATGTGGGCGCCGCAGGCGGCCGATTGCGGGGAGGCACCAGTGGCCCGGAGCAGCGTCGAGTGGTACACTACAGGCGGCGTAGTGCGTGGGGCTCGTGGGGCGACTTCGCCGGGGAATGGGCGGTGGCAGGGCAAGGATAGCGTACCTGACGTATTTGAAGGGCTTGAAGGCGATGCCAAGGTAGTCGAAGGGCGCGAAGCGGAGCTCCCCGTGGTCGCCCTTCATCTCACACGCTAGATCCTCGAAGGCCTTCGCCACCTCCTCAAACGTCGTCGCGTGGTGCAGGTCGGCAACCTCCTCGCAGAAGACGGCCTCGGCGGATGATAATGCGAATTCCATGGGTGAATGAGTGGAACAACAACATCCACGTTTGACGTCCCGTGTAGCTCGGCCTGAGGTGAAGGGAAGGAGCAGAGGCGGCGCGGCGAGGTGTGGGGGCGGGGATGAGATGCATAGCGCCCTGCGAGGGTAGAGGGCGAACAAGCGGAGCAATTAGCGGGCCGTAATTGTGGGGAGCGTCGGTGTGGAATCGTGGAGGGTGATTAGCGATTAGCGAAAAGGTAAGTTGTGGTCAGTCCCTATAATAACCGTCGGATGAATTTCTGTGTGGCTGGGATGATTTGGATCACCCCTGTCTCTCCCTTTTATATTAGTGGTGATGGTGATGATGGTGATGGTGACTAGTGGTGATGATGCATGTCTATCGATCTGATTACCATGTGCATATACTGGTGCATGGGATCCGACATGCATGCGCATGCACTGACGTTGCAGATCGCCGAACTGGTACGAGGTAGTACAAGCTAATCATTGGTTGGCAACGTGGCTGGATGCTAGAGGTTAGTAATGGCTTAGTCAGCAAGGTTAGCTACGTGGATTTCTGCATTGCGGCCAGGCAGCGGGGCAGCTGACGTAGTGGCTTGCGTCCATGGACGCCGGCACTCGGCAGATATTTCTGCTTAGCTCGGCTCAAGCGGCGAGATATTTCCTTGGCCAACGTCCTATAAATAGCTCAGCCCAGCGATCGGCCAATCGTTAGAACAGAGCAGCAATACAGAAATAGAAACGCCGAGAGGAAAATAGTGAGACCCGAGAGTTGCCGACGGAGAGGTTTACTGGAGGAGGCGCTGGTAGATTGTTGAAGATACTGCCGATCCATCGTATCGGAGGAGACGATCCTTTGGCGTTTTAATAGGCGGCGAGTGTAGAGTCTGGTACACATCTTCATGCTGGTGTTCTGTTTCGGCTATCGTGCTGGCGTTTAATCTGGTAGCCGATCCTATCTAGTAGTACTCGGCGTATAATCACCCTCGAGATGGCCAACGTGGATATTATTCAATAGCTACGGCGTAATAACCGAGGCAAGCAGTTCTTATCTCTCTCATATAGTAGTTTTGTAGAATATACTTTGATTGAATATGCGTGATACCCTGAGTGGTACGAGTTTTGTGTTGATATATGAAGTTAATGCGCTGGTGTCGTTACGGTGATGCATCCGTAGGAGTCACCGGTACAAGGCGGGCTTAGCACGTATATTTGACGTGTAAAAGAACACAACGTTTTTATGAAGGAAAACTTAATGTTACGAAGGTGAATGTATTGTACGGGTCGCAGTACAGGTATGGGACTGTCTGAGTTCTCCGTGAGGGGCGGCCTTTGAATGGAAAGTGTCGCTGATGGATCCGTAGAAGTGACCGACATGGGTAGGTCAAGGTGTCCGGTGTCTGAGCGGGTAAAAGAGCTCTGCTCGTTCTGAAATCCTGTACGGTTCTAGGCGAGGCTGTCGACATCGGAGTACCCCTCTTAAGAGTGTAAAAGCGTGGATATTCACCCTTGTGATTACCGAGTAGGGAAACTCACTTTCATGTGTAGCACCATGTGTTTTAATATGACTAAGAACTTAACCACACAATAATTTTACTTGTATTTCAAAACCTAGTGTATTTTACAAAGGCGTGGCGCGCCATCATCTCCGACCCCTCCTTCATCCGCTCGCACCTCCGGCAATCTGCCTCTCGATGGAGGCAGACCCCGTCGCTTCTCATTACACCGCACACACTAGACTACGTCCTCGAGGAGGAGGGCTGGCCGACCACCTTCTCCACCGAGATCAGCTTCTACCGGTGGTAGCACTCAGAGATGAGGAGTCCAAGGGGGCAAAGTTCATCATGGACCGCGAATTCTTTGCCGAGTTCAACTCAGTGTGCAACTTCGCGCACTGCGACGGCCTCGTGGTCGCCCCCACCGACACCACCGTCTACCTCTTCAACCCGGCCACCAGGAACGCCATGACGCTGTCGGAGAGCGACCGCAACATGATGCGCCAGTACGAGGTCTACCTCCCCGTGGGGTTTGGCTGGGACCCTCGCACCGGCAGGCACACGGTGGTCCGGGCCTTCTACCGCTGCAGGGACCCTCGCACGGGCGCCTACCGCATGGGGATGGAAGTGTTCACCGTCGGCGATGCTCCTCCTTCCTCCTGGAGGGAAACCACGGCCGATCCGCTGTACCCTGTCGCGGAGTGGATCACCGCCGTGTTCGCCTACGGAGCCCTTTTCTGGGTCATCGACAAGGACGGTCTCGAGACGAGCCCGCACTGCCTCATCCGCCTCAGCCTGGACGACGAGAGCTTCGGCGTCACCCCCGGCCCCTTCCCGACTCGCTGGATCCTGCGCTCGACGAGTCCTTCAGGCTGGACGAGATGCACGGTGAGCTATGTCTGACCGCCTTCAGCGCGCCCGGGCAGCAGCAGCCCCTCAAGATCTGGACGCTAGTGGAAGAACGGTGGGAGCACCGCTACTCCCTCGCCATCTCGATGCTGGTGCACCCGATGGCGCTTCTCCGAGGCCCAGGCTGCGCCGCCGCGATGTTGGTACGGCGGTCGCAGTACCTCTGCCGCTACAATCTGCAGGGGCCTCCTCATCTGGACACACTGCGAGCTGGACCGCCTGGGGTACCATCGTGATGGCACGTCCGATGATGGTGCTGATGGGCGGGACATCTTTTACTTCAACGTAATACCTTACACTGAGAGCCTGGTCCGGATTCGGTAATGCTGCTGCTTAGCAGAGGCCTAGCCAAAGTGATTGAGACAAAATGCAAGGGCGTTCTATATACAGATACCAACTAAATGCTTGAGGAACTATATACAATGAGCTGCAGGTTTCTTGTGCCAAATGAGCCTGCTCGCCGTAGATCTTCAAATTACATAAGAGGTTACAAATATACAAGTATCGTTTTCAATTTACCTGGTAATGAGCACCAGTGTGCTCGAATGCCACAAATCCATTCTCACGATCTTTCCCTAAAACTACGGGATGACATGTGATGAACATGGACAACAAAACTATGTAATCTGAAATCAGGTAAAATGATATGCTTGCGCCCAAGGATAGTGGAGTCCATGGGTCGGGCATGTCGGGGAGGTGAACGGACATAAGCACTTGATGCATACAAATATCTATAGAATAAGCCATTTGTCATGGTATAGCTAACTTCTGACATGGTTTAAATCTAAAATTGTAAACTAGTTTGGTGATGTAGTTTTATTTTGAGTAGACATGTGGGTGATGCAGTTATTAATGGGTATCAATAAAGCTAATAATAAATAGTTAAAAAGGAATAAATGTGACTCTCCAAGTTGCTAGAATGTGTGTGATTTCACATATACTACCTTTGTCTTAAATTATAAGGCGTTTTGGTAGGCTATTTTGGCTTACCAAAACGTCTTATAAACTGGGACGGAGGTAGTAGGATATTTACAAGAATACAACTAACAAATTGCATATAAATAGAGTAAGGCGGTCTTACCAATTTTTCATGCGAGTGAAGTGTTCTCATATATAGTCATTATTATTTTTTATTCCTTACTCCCATGAGTGTGTATTAAAAATCCTTTTCATGGACCCTTAACAACATAAAAATAATAATGTGTAGAGAGATATTCATTTAGTTGATTTGCCACCTAATAAAAATAAAAAAATATGTTTACTTTCCAGTTTGGTTAGTTTCATCCATTCATATACTACATTTT
Organism: Poa pratensis; assembly: GCA_947311845.1. Classification (NCBI taxonomy): domain Eukaryota; kingdom Viridiplantae; phylum Streptophyta; class Magnoliopsida; order Poales; family Poaceae; genus Poa; species Poa pratensis. The sequence continues at coordinate 36,932,173 of CAMZMU010000108.1, read as the reverse complement.
CTACACAAATAAAAATTATGCCTTACTTTATTCTAGCATAATGAAATTTACCTATACCCATAGGTAACAATAGTATTCATTTTTTACATATTCATTATGGATACATATTTTGTATCTTTAGTATGCAGATAAAATAAAAACAATAAACAATTTGAGGTCTTAATAGAAAATTTATAAAATATTTATATTTTGTAACACAATAGGTCCAAGCCCACCACCATTGTATTGGAGTTATTTTGGGAGTAAAACAATTGATCTTTTTATAAGAGAGCAATGCAACAAACAGGACAAGGCTAAACACGCCTCTAGACTGAACCATTATGTATAAACAAAAATTTAAAAACTAAATTGATCAGAAATAGTATACTTACACACAATGGGTATCTTTTTAATTCTTATATCATCAGCCAATATTCCTCCTTTTGAATATCAAATCTCAAAACCATCAAAGATTATCAACTTAGAGGCCAAATGTCCAAACAATTTTGAAAGAAATATATTGTGTATCTTGATAGTCTTATGGAATCAGATTCTGAACTTAAGTATTTCCTAACTATTTGTACTATGCAAATCCCTATAAATGAATACTATCATTAAAACTTATTAATTTAGGTACAATATGGTCCTAACTAGTACCAAATTACTTGCATACCTTGAGCAGAAAGTCTCAATGATGAACCGAAAACACCAATGATAGCAATATTGTTACCACAATGAGCATCTTTAACACGCTCATGTTTATATACCATTTTCTTTACAAACATGTAGTTATTTTAATATCATAGTTGTCGGACATAAGTGGGTTTGCCATAATTATGTGGACCTGCAACACTTACATGCCATGATGTTCAAAGACTTCCCCGGTGAAAGAGCATGGACCGATCTCTATATCGGAAGGGTGGTGGGCGGGCCAGAACGCGCTGGATCCATTGGGGAACCCGTACCTGACGGCTGTAAAGCCGGTGAAGATGTTGATGGTGCCAAACGGGATGACGAAGCCGCGGACGATCTCATCATTTGCTGGTGTCCATGATTCGCCATCCTAGATGCACCCGAGTTTTCCGGAGATGCAGGCGCAACTGACGGTCATGGTTTTGCCGATCTCGCCCAAATTCCCACTCGGAACGTAACTCGAGACGCCTTTGGCCCCATGGTGGGCGCCAACTGTCGAGGTATTGGTAACGCATGCTTGAAGTAGGGCTCCATATGCGCCACAGGTAGAAGGTGGGGAAGAACGTGGAGGGATCCGGTGACGGGATTGCACACAAGGATTTACCCAGCTCCTTACCCATTAACTGAAGTACATCATTTCTTCCCTTGAAGGGATTGCACACAAGTCCTAACCCATTAGTCATCATGATTAGCTGATATTTCTCTATGTCGTGGGTATACCTGTTCATATCCTACATAGGTGAAATACATCATTTCTTGCCTATATGTTTACGAGTTCTCCGCTACTGTGGGATAATTAATGTTTATGTCCACCTGTTGTGTTTATCAACTTCCGGTACAGGTTTTAGGCACTGCTGTGCAACAACCCTGCTTTGTTATTCTCGCATTGTGTTCATGAGACAGCGCGCTTGACCATACTGTTCTCATATATGTTGTCTGAAGTGAAAAATCGCAACATTGTATTAATTAGGGGCCGTGTTAGGGGCGTGTAGATCAGGTGTTAACTGCCACATTCCCTCTTATCAACCGGTCTCCCCTTGGCCGACAGTTGCATACTCCGACGTTGATGGAAGATTAATATGAAGCTGTGGAATATGAAGATGCTGAATACTTGGGATCAGATCAAGTTTTATCAGGTGTATCAGAAAATACAAACTGTTGCTTACTGTACACTTGCTCCAAGACTGTATTTTTCCCGTTCCATGATTCGATATGCTAAAAGAAGATGGTGTGAGCATGCCACGTCCATTTATCGTAGCCTGTTGAACTTGGTCTGTGCAACTCCCTCGTGTCCCTCGCGCACGTACGTGACCACTGGAGACGCTGGATCATACACACAAGCAAGGATGACCATGTACTGATGTACGTACAGAACTGTGTATTTCAATTAGAATATGGCTGATGATAAACAATAAAAATTATTTCGATTCGAAATAATTTGTACACGAAATATGTGCGCATCGACGAGTAGGTTCCATTCCCGTGATCGGTTTCGAGTTTCGTGGACTGTAGCTTGTTAATTTTGGACTGAAGTTCGCACCATTTTTAGATGAATTTTATCAAATTCGTCGCACTCGGTTGACCGTTTGAAATTTCCTTTCACGAGTAGATCGATCTCGCCGTTTTTCACAACTTTCGTGTTGTAATTTTTTCCGTTTCAACGAACATATATGAATAGATATTGTAATCACTTTATTAAATGCACTTGTCAAATTCAGGGACATAACAGACATTATTTTGGACAGGCGGCAAGCGACTATCTTCGTCTTGAGTATTAATTGTGTTCACGTTTGAGCAGCAAAACAAGAGGTCTTTTTTTTTTGCGTTTCGCATAGATTGTCAAAGCAGGGAGTAGTTATTCGGAAAGTGTTTTTGCCTCCAGGATTCCAGTGCTCACTTCGTTTAAAAAATCGCAAATCATATTTGTGAGTTTTAAAAAATAAAAAACTTCCGGATGTAGCCAAGTATGTACCCCGTAAACATGCAACATTTTAATTTGAAATACTTTATGTTATGAGCTACAGAGAAATAACAAGTAGGATAAAACTTAGGGATTTGAAAATATGTATACTTAATTCCACACTTTTGTCATTTTTATGTAACTTAAAATATAAAGCATTTGAAATTGATATGATGCACATTCATGGGATATACTATTGGCTACCTCCGGATTTTTGTTTCAAATTTTTTGAAACTCATAATTATATGATTTTTGATTTTTTTTTCCATTGGAGGGAGCACTGGAGTTCGGTGAGCATATCCCATTTTCTTGTGGGCCTGGGCTTGGTGGTGGTGTTGGGATTCATATGTAAGGCCGCTCTGGAACCGTCTCCAACCAAATCCCGGCCGCGCGGGCGCACGCCGCTGCCGAGCACATTCCATCCTCAAAGTTCACCGATGATGCTCCCGTCCGGGCTTGACCGCGTCGCCGGCATCCCGAAAGAGATCCTGCTCCTACTCCCGCCCAAGTCTATGCTCCGCTGCCGCGCAGTCTAAATACACGTGCATTGCACGTGCAACATTACTAGTTGAACAGAAGGTAGATAGAGGTGCGATACAGTTGAGCAAGAAGCCTAGCAGCACATTACAATAAGAAGTTGAATATAAATTATGTTATTGTAAGATATTCATCAAGCCTAGAACATTCTAATTCAGTTTATTTTTTACAAGTGTCCTCTGGGTGTTATTATCAAGTTCATATAAATGCATTTGTATGTGTTTGCTCCCATGCCACTTTTGAGCGCCGACACTATGCCCACAATTTTATTCAAAACCAACGTCAGCTCATACCTCATTTTATTTTTTCTTCAAAAGAACAATAATTTGTGTTCTCATTTCTATGTTTTGGAATCCTATATATTTCAAAACAACTACGTGGCCTCTCATTTATGTAGGGGTCACAATCCTACACTTTGTAGCTCAAGTGTAACATGAGATTTTTTGTGTTGGATATTTGAGAATCATATGCACCAATTCGTATAAAAGTACGAATATAAAGTTTTTCAAATACAATTTATACATGGGTACCGGTAAAGTAGTAATTTAATGATCATGTTATCATTTAAAGCGCTCATTCGAGAAAATAATAAATTATATTCTAATTGTATTCTTAAATAAAATTATATGTCGGCATATTACTTATGAGGACATCATCATCCCATTGAGAGTCGAAGGACGTAGGGTACTACAAAATTAATCACACAATTATTTATCCAAATTAAAAAAGAAATACATTTCCAATGTGCAATAGGCCATCAAAAATTCATTGGGACAACAATATAAGTAGTCTGGGTACCCGAATGAGTACCCAAGAAAACGGAAGGAAAAATAGGACATCACCTCGCCAATAATCTTACTGATCTGACCTGCCGGCAGCCAATTTTCATAATAGATTTGAATAAATCTTCGCCCTTAACAGACTGTAATATGATCTCGGTGTGACCAAACTTTTGCATCATGAGATTCAAATTAAGAATGACAAATTTAATAAAAGAAAGACATCACAATATATGGAATTTCCCTTGTACGACATTTTATTTATAACAGTTGGCATCAATCAAGCATTAAGTCTCGTTACAGCAGCGAATCCACTAGAGGAACGAAAGCAAGACAGGTGCAATTTCATCAGTAACCTTGGACGGAGCCTCAAACTGGATAGTACCAAACAATCTAGATCTTTGCAATAGCATTTCTAAAATATATTTGTGAGTTCATAAAAATATTAAAAAACTTACGGATGTAGCCAAGTATGTATCCCACAAACGTGGAAATTCTAAATTTGAAGTAGTATATATTATGAGCTAAACAAAAATAACAAGTAGGATAAAACTTAGGGATGTGAAAATATGCATACTTTTTTTTTGAATTTTTCCATATATATTAAATCAACAAAGAGTACACGATTATATCGATTACAAAAACAATACTAAAAGAGACGAGCTAATCTATGCGATCTTCAAGCCCTTTCTTCTTCCATGACACAATCTTGTACTTTTCTGAAGGCAGCCGTAGAACAACGCCGAAAACACCAAACCACAGACCTGTGAATACCAATGAAGGTTCTCCCCTTTTTATTTTGAGCCGCAATGTCAAGACTTTGTGCACGCATGCAGTCATTAAATTAGTCAAGCAACATCGACAAGAGCACCACCACTGATATTTCTGGGACAAATAACCGAGCCACTTTGTCGACGTCGTTAGGAGCCGAGAGAAAAATCACCATTGCCGAAGACGTAGTAGTCGGGATAGATAATGCGAGGACAAACCTCCTCGCGGCAACCATGAGAAACAATCCAAGATTGATCTGGCGAAGCAAGATCTGAAAAACCATACCTAGATAAACTTAATCTTCTAAAGCCACCATTGATGTCGGGAAGGAGATCTCGCCGACGAACGAAACGTCGAAGATCACTTATTGCAGACGATGCCATCTCCATTGACGAAGAAGATAACAACAAAACCAAGCTCTAAGATTAAGTACCTTTGTATAGCGCCATGCGCAGGTCCGACGTCCCCACCCCTCCTAGTGCCAGAGCGGCACCTAGAGGAGGTGAGGACCCGTCAATTCTTAGACGAAGGCGACGATGAAGATGCGAAAATATGCATACTTAGATCCACACTTTTGTTATTTTTATGTAGCTTAAAATACAAACTATTTAAAATTAATATCTTGCTCCTTAATGGTATATACTATTGACTACCTCCGGATTTTTTGTTTCACTTTTTTTAATTCATAAATATATGTTTTTCGAATTTTTTACATCGGAGGGAGCACTAGATCTCGGGAGGAGATACCATTTTCATGTGGGCCTGGGCTTGGTGGTGGTGTTGGGCTTCATATATGCTGCTGTATAGCTGCTCTCGAATCGTCCCCAACCAAATCCCGGCCGCTCGGCCGCACGCCGCCGCCGAGCACATTCCATCCCCAAAGTTCACCGATGATGCTCCCGTCTAGGCGTGACCGCGTCGCCGGCATCCCGGAAGAGATCCTGCAGGAGATCCTGCTCCTCCTCCCGCCCAAGTCCGTGCTCCGCTGCCGCGCCGTCTGCCGCTCCTGGCGCCGCCTCGCCTCCGACCGCGCCTTCCTCCTCGACCACCACCGCCGCCAGCCGGATCTCCCTCTCGTCTACGCCTACGGCGACTGGATCTACCCCCGCCTCAGAGCCGTCCACCCGCGCGTGATCCGGCCAGTCTTCAGGTTCCCCCAACTCTTCCGTTCCAGCTTCACCGTCGATGCCTGTTGCGACGGACTCATCGTCGCCGGCCAGTACATCTGCAACCCGAACACGCGGCAGTGGGCGCCCCTCAGCCCCAACCCGAAGCACAAGGTCGAGAACCTCCTCGGCCTCTTCCGGCACCCACCTTCAGGCGAGTAGCGCGTGCTCTACTGGAGGTACCCGAACAACATTTACAACATGGACTGCCTGATTGAGTACCGTGTCCTCGCCGTGGGAACCGACAACCCGAGGATCATCGATTGCTCAGTGACACCGGTTGAAACCGAGCTGATAAGCAGGGGAGGGCCGCCCATCTTCGGCGCACCAGTTCTTCTCGATGCCACCCTGCACCTGCACTGGAAGAAGTGGGTCGGTGTCCCATACCACCGGATCCTGGTCTTCGACACGGTAGCGGAGTCGTTCCGGCAGATGCGCCCACCGCCCGTGAACCCCCGCCATGTCATGCACATGTTCGACATGGGTGGCACGCTTGCTGCCTCCACCAGCAAGGATGGCATGACGGGGATGAGCATCTTCATGCTTCATGACCGCAAGAACGACGTCTGGGCGTTCTAGTACCGGATAACACTGCCGGTGATGGAGATCAGGCGTTTCCAGGAGCGGGGGGATTGGTGGGCAAAGGTTGTTAGCAAGGAGGGAGACGTGCTTGTCAGCTGCTATGGTCATCTCTTACATTGTGACACAAGGGGCAATTTGGTAGGCATCTACAAGTTTGATGATGACCTGCCGGTGGTTCTACCTTTCAGGCTCAAAGAGAGTCTTATTCAGCATACCTTTTTCCAAAAGGCAGAGAATTGACCTTCATTGAGGAGTTCTCATTTTGCGCCGTGTTAAATGTGAGTGAGTTCTGTTTGCTTACGTTCTTCAAAATTCTAATTTCCTGAGAGTTGAACTAGATATAATACAGTCAGAAAGCTATACCATTATATACATAATCTTTTTTTACCTAGACTTGTTCATAAGATAGTATTTAGATGGGAACAGGGTTTGGGTTCTCGTTAGCACTAGCAGACTAAATCTCATTAGGAAGAATATGGTGGCTTCTCAGTGGTTACGCTTGAAACATGTTGAAAATTTGAAACATAACAGGAATAGTCTTGAACAGAGAACTGCTCAGCATAAGGGGATCAACAGGATTGGCACGCGAAGTTGTACCCTTTTTCTATTTTTGAGTCGGAGCCAGTCATCGGGATGGAGATGGACAGCTTGGTGGCCGAGAATGAGTTGTTGGTGTCGTCCTGCAGCTCCGGCCACGAGTCTATCGCCTTGGGCCACTCGTCGAAGAAGGGGCGCAGCGTCTGGTTCTCCTGCTTCACCGGGTCCACCGACGTTGTCACGAAGTCGCTCCCGCCGAAGAAAGACAGCGGCTCCCGCTCCGTCTTGGGCAGAGAGCAGATCGTGGTCTGGTCCAGGTCACTCAGTGTTCCGAGCATGGGGTAGCTCGAGAGTGAGAATGCAGAGGCCTGGGATGGCAACAGGCGCCACGAGTAGTTGTCGATGGAGGTGTCCATGGCCCCAGTCATGAACTGGCTGTGCTCGTCCAGCTCCGAGGACCTCACTCCATAGGTAGAATATCTGAATTGCACAAGTCACATTGAAGGGCCGACGATGAGTATATCAGCAGTTCAGTGACCAATACAGGAGTTAAGATGTGCAAACATTAACAAGGGACACAGTAGTGTACAAGAAAACAGTGGAGTATAAACCTGTAGAAGCAAGCATTTCAAACAAGTACCACATGTGGAGGGCCAGGAAGGAAACTCATATAGCATTTGACCATTTACACATGGTGTGAGTTTTCTTGCATAAGAAAGAAAAGAGTTTTCCTCACTGTACCGAAAGTTCTGTGACTGAAACTTGTATACTGGATAATGGTGATCTGTACAGTAGGCTTCAAGATTGCTCTAAAACTAGAAAAGGCTTTTCTGGCACTACACAAAACAAAAGGGACAAAATAATTGTTGGTGCACACCTTAAAGCAGCAGTTCATGGCAGGAGAAAAACAAAACAAAACAGAAATAGGAAGCCAGACATCTAAGCGAACATGATTGGCAGCAATGCAGCATCATGTGATGACTGCCCCTCAGGTAACCCTACAATGACAGAGCTTCGGTAAAGGGCAATTTGCTAACTCACAAAGTTCTGGTGACAGAAACTTAAATAAAAGCTTCACAACGGATGGGCAATAGGGGATGGGCATCCAGTATCATGCTAGCCTTTTCAGATGGTTACAGGCATAGGATGAGAACAGAAAGGCAGAACGAAGAACGAAATCGGAGTCTTTAGTGGCACAATAGTGTCCTAATCACAATTTTGGATGTGGTTTGGCTTTGATTCGTCCATGTTTATTAGGATTAAAGTATTTTTCCTATTCTGGCTCAAGCTTACAATATTCAGGTGTTTTTCATCCTCTGGTTTGCATATGTACTATTACATTCTTATGTTTTTTGTAAGCTTGGGCAAACTATTACAATTATACAGGCTCCTTTGGTTCAAAGGAATCGTGCAGGAATTGGATCCTTAAGATGTTTTCTTACAAGGACAAGATTAAAATAATGCATGAAAAAATCGTTTTGGTTGGTCTGGCTGAGAGAGCTCAGATCTCAGCCATTTTTATCGATTCACTCATGTGGTTATGATTGGTGTGTTGGGCATATTCCGAGGAAGTTTTTTGTGACCATGGAGCATCAACTAACCAAAACTAACAACAATAACTACTGCTATGGCCTACAAAGAAGATTGAAAACGTAGTGAGCTAGTGGGGACAATCCAGATGCAAAAACCACATCTTGTTGTCTAGCTGACATGAGCAAGCCAGGGAAAACTCCGGCGGGGCGCTGCCGGGGTGGTCTCCACCTTCTCCAATGACCTCTCCACCGTCTCCATGATGAAGGAGTAGTCCACCCCTAGACTATGGGTTTGTGGAAGTAACTTATATATCTCTCCTCTCTTTGAGCTTCACTAATTAGCACCGTATGAGCTGCTGAACATGATTACGGTCATCTATGTAATACCTTTGTGGTGGATCTTTTTATGAGTTAATATATGTTTGAGATTGCAATAGTTTTGTTTCAGTTATGAAATTAGATGCATATTATGTACCCCGTTCTTGTTTACTTGTTTTGATCAAACTTGTGTATGAGAGTGTGTGAGGGGGAACGTGTGCATTAGATGGAGTAACGGGGGGTGGCTAGTGCGGTGAAAGGGACAAAAGTTCCGCGATCCACTTGGGTTTTTACCTTACTTTGTTGCCTCACTAGGGATAAAGAAAAATACCTTGCTACCGGAGATGTGGATGTGACCATTGCCACTACTCCATGACTAGATCTAGCATGTTCTTATTTTAACTTCATGTCATGAAACTTAATGCTATGCTCTGATTTATCTTAATTACTAAGGTGTTATGATTTAGTTCGCATCTTACTGGAGTATAAGAGAGATTAATAAATAAAAGATCTCTATGTTAGGACGTGATGCCCATATAATTAGTAACTTGTCATGAACCTTTATGTTGCAATCTCATATGTCAATTCTAGTGTTCCATTGTCTACCACTTTATTAAAGAGAGAGTGCATTTGTGAAACCATGAACCCGGTCTATTTTTAATCATAAGAAACACCTTTCCAACAACTTTTATCCACTTTACATTTTCTGCCATTTAAAAATCCGAAAATACAAAAACACTTTTACATCTTGCATTCACCATACAAAACCCAAAAATATCATCCATCATTACTTACATCATCCTTGCATATTTATTTATCATCATTGCATATTTATTTACTGTTTTGCATTTATTTTATTTTCATATCATTCTCACACCTTGTGATTGACAACCACTAGGTGAGGTTGAGGGCACAAACAATTTACTTTGTTTTCTAGGTTTTCAAGAGAAGGATAAGAAGATAAATCTTTCAGTACTGATTCCCGAGAGTTCGATATTAAACCCTCGAGTCACCCCTCGTGGGGAAAACCGTCTTTCCTATACTATACACTCTGCACTTGGAGTCTCAACCTAACCCATATTCTTTTGACGCAGGTAACTACATCAAGGGCCATCACGCTGCCACTATGTGCTGCTCGCCAGCCACCACGCCGTCCACACGACCGTGGTCGTCGGCTAGCACCTTTAGCCATTGGCTCGCCCGCCAACCAACATGGCTACCACCGTCCAGGGCCGCCGCCCCGGCGTAGACTCCGCGCGCTGCTAAGACTGACGGGATAACGACCACCCCCGAGGCCACCCAAACACCGGCCAGGGGCACAACTAGGCCTGCGACCACACCACCGCCCAGATCCGTGGAAACCTGACTCCAACAGCGAGATCCGTGGCCGACGACCCCCTGGTGGCCGGCATCACGCGAGATCTGGAACGAGGCGCTAGTCTTGAGGGCCCGGGGCCCCTGTCCCGGCCCGTACGCAGCCCAGATCGCCCGCCTGGGAGTAGTTCCACAGGAAGAAGGAGGGAAGCCGCCGCCTGCCTACCGCGCCACCATGGTCGCGTCGGTCGCGTCGCGCGCGAAGGAAGGACCGTCCACCACAAGCACCAAGAGCGCGAAGAGCGGCCCTCGCGCCACTAGGGCCACCGACGAGCGACGCCACCATTTGCCTAGACCGCACCGCCGCCAGCCGCGACTGCCCCGCGAGGACGCCCTGGCGCGCGGGTTGAGAAGATCTTCCGCCGCCGGCGGCGGCGAAGGAGGCAGGGAGGAGGTTGCTAGGGTTTCGCCCCTTTCGCCGCGGGGGCGAGCGGGAACGAAGAAGGGGCGATAGTAATGTCGTCCCGGTCGGGCATGTCGGGGAGGTGAACGGACATAAGCACTTGATGCATACAAATATCTATAGAATAAGCCATTTGTCATGGTATAGCTAACTTCTGACATGGTTTAAATCTAAAATTGTAAACTAGTTTGGTGATATAGTTTTATTTTGAGTAGACATGTGGGTGATGCAGTTATTAATGGGTTATCAATAAATCTAATAATAAATAGTTAAAAAGGAATAAATGTGACTCTCCAAGTTGCTAGAATGTGTGTGATTTCACATATACTACCTTTGTCTTAAATTATAAGGCGTTTTGGTAGGCTATTTTGGCTTACCAAAATGTCTTATAAACTGGGACGGAGGTAGTAGGATATTTACAAGAATACAACTAACAAATTGCATATAAATAGAGTAAGGCGGTCTTACCAATTTTTCATGCGAATGAAGTGTTCTCATATATAGTCATTATTATTTTTTATTCCTTACTCCCATGAGTGTGTATTAAGAATCCTTTTCGTGGACCCTTAACAACATAAAAATAATAATGTGTAGAGAGATATTCATTTAGTTGATTTGCCACCTAATAAAAATACAAAAAATATGTTTACTTTCCAGTTTGGTAATTTCATCCATTCATATACTACATTTTCTACACAAATAAAATTATGCCATACTTTATTCTAGCATAATGAAATTTACCTATACCCATAGGTAATAATAGTATTCATTTTTTTACATATTCATTATGGATACAAATTTTGTATCTGTAGTATGCAGATAAAATAAAAACAAATAAACATTTTGAGGTATTAATAGAAAATTTATAATATATTTATATTTTGTAACACAATAGCTCCAAGCCCACCACCATTGCATTGGAGTTATTTTGGGAGTAAAACAATTGATATTTTTACAAGAGAGCAATGCAACAAACTGGACAAGGCTAAACACGCCTCTAGACTGAACCATTATGTATAAAAGAAAATTTAAAAACTAAACTGATCAGAAATAGTATACTTACACACAATGAGTATCTTTTTAATTCTTATATCATCAGCCAATATTCCTCCTTTAGAATATCAAATCTCAAAACCATCAAAGATTATCAACTTAGAGGCCAAATGTCCAAGCAATTTTGAAAGAAATATATTGTGTCTCTTTGATAGTCTTATGGAATCAGATTATGAACTTAAGTATTTCCTAACTATCTGTACTATGCAAATTCCTATAAATGAATACTATCATTAAAACTTATTAATTCAAGATACAATATGGTCTTAACTAGTACCAAATTACTTGCATACCTTGAGCAGAAAGTCTCAATGATGAACCGAAAACACCAATGATAGCAATATTGTTACCACAATGAGCATCTTTAACACGCTCATGTTTATATACCATTTTCTTTACAAACATGTAGTTATTTTCATATCATAGTTGTCAGACATAAGTCGGTTTGCCATAATTATGTGGACCTGCAACACTTACATGCCATGATGTTCAAAGACTTCCCCGGTGAAAGAGCATGGACCGATCTCTATATCGGAAGGGTGGTGGGCGGGCCAGAACGCGCTGGATCCATTGGGGAACCCGTACCCGACGGCTGTAAAGCCGGTGAAGATGTTGATGGTGCCGAACGGGATGACGAAGCCGCAGACGATCTCGTCATTTACTGGTGTCCATGATTCGCCATCCTAGATGCACCCGAGTTTTCCAGAGATGCATGCGCAACTGACGGTCATGGTTTTTTGCCGATGGCGCCAACTGTCGAGGTATTGGTAACGCATGATTGAAGTAGGGCTCCATATGGGCCACAGGTAGAAGGTGGGGAAGAACGTGGAGGGATCCGGTGACGAGATTGCACACAAGGATTTACCGAGCTCCTTACCCATTAAATGAAGTACATCATTTCTTCCCTTGAAGGGATTGCACACAAGTCCTAACCCATTAGTCATCATGATTAGCTGATATTACTGTCATGGGTATACCCGTTCGGCATATCCTACGTAGGTGAATTACATCATTTCTTGCCTATATGTGTTTACGAGTTCTCCGCTACTGTGGGATAATTAATGTTTATGCCCACCTGTTGTGTTTATCAACTTCCGGTACAGGTTTTTAGGCACTGATGTGCAACAACCCTGCTTTGTTATTCTCGCATTGTGTTCATGAGACAGCGCGCTTGACCATACTGTTCTCATATATGTTGTCTGAAGTGAAAAATCGCAACATTGTGTTAGGGGCCGTGTTAGGGGCGTGTGGATCAGGCGTTACTGCCACATTCCCTCTCTTATCAACCGGTCTCCCCTTGGCCGAAAGTTGCATACTCCGACGTTGATGGAAGATTAATATGAAGCTGTGGAATATGAAGATGCTGAATACTTGGGATCAGATCAAGTTTTATCAGGTGTATCGATCAGAAAAGACAAACTGTTGCTCACTGTACACTTGCTCCAAGACTGTAATTTTTCCCGTTCCATGATTCGAGATGCTAAAAGAAGATGGTGTGAGCATGCCACGTCCATTTATCGTAGCCAACTAGGGGCTGTTCTTCTCATAGAGCTGGCTCATTTCCCTTTTCTTATGTTCTTGCTCCTGATATATAGTACCGAACAATCTGGATCTTCGCAGTAGCAGTTCTCCTCTTATATCATTCTATGGTGCTTTTAACTACATTATTCTTTTGTATGAACGATGGAGAATTCATCTGTGAATACTAGCATTTCACTTATTGACTTGCTTTCATTCAATTTCATGTACCAGCTGGCTTGGATGAATGACCAGGAAATGCAATATAAAACTATATTCGAACAATAATTTAACACTAATATAAATCAAACTACTCATGATCCAAGATAGCACAATACTATAATAATTCAAATTACAACAATAGTTCAAATTAATGAAAAAATAGGAAGACCAAATAAGATGGAACTATCTCCCCAAAGTTGCCACTGATGCTCTAGTATCTTGACGGACCTGGTCATGTGAAGTCCGATCTCGATCTTCTGGTACACCTAAAGGTAAGCTAGAATACGTTCCGGGTTATTACGAGGTTCCAGTGTTTCACACGAGTACCAACATTGTCATACTCAAAGTCCAAGACCATACCTCTCTTATCTTACATGATCATATTGTGTGGAGGATGACAGAAGCCGTCATGAAGTGAGAACTTGTCTGTGGCAAGATGGTTAGGAGGGTGGTTGTACCCCCAACCCACCAGAGTTCAAACCCCAGGTTTGACGCTGGTGTTTCTCATTTAAGGCGGAATATTCTTCGGTGGGAGGCGACGTTCCCGTCGACAGCGAGGCGCCCGTGGTGACTTCGTCAATCTCAAGACTTGACCCGCCGACTCGGTCTCTCTCGGAGGTGCTCATAGGGGTAGGGTGTGCGTGCGTTCATAGGGGTGAGTGTGTACACGTGTATATGAGCATCTGCGTTGTACTGTGTTTAGCCAAAAAAAAAAAAGAAGCCGTCATGAAGTTGCCAAGGGTCTTTTTTTCAGAAACTTGTCAGACCTCGAACAATAGCACACCAAGCTTGCGAGACACCAAAACTCAATCAATGTCTTTCTGGCAAGCTTCTCGGCAAGTGGTAAGATGGCATTGTTTCTTTCCTTGAGGATTTATGATTATCGACAGAGTTATTTACGCGATTTATATGTTTGGTGCCACAAGCAAAGAAAATTGCATCAAATTTCATTCGAATAATTGGTATAAATTGTACCTTTACAGAATTTCGACGAACACCTTAGGTCGTCGCCAACCGAATTGGCAGCCAAAATCGTGAAAACTGAAGGAGGAGAATGAGCATTGATGCCCATCTAGAACGAGAAAGCATAAATTGGGCAAGGCGCGACAACGAGCTAAGAAATCGCTAGATCGTGTGCCACCTAGCCATCGATCGTTCGATTGGGAGGTGGGGTGTTGGCTGAGCTCGCTCCACCGTCCATGGCGGTGGCAACACGCATCACCCGGAGCTCGAATGGGGACACAACAAGCTCCCGGAAGGCTGGGAGTGTTGACGGGCGGCAAGCGACTATCTTCGTCTTGAGTATTAATTGTGTTCACGTTTGAGCAGCAAAACAAGAGTCTTTTTTTTGCGTTTGGCATAGATGGTCAAAGCAGGGAGTAGTTATTCGGAAAGTGTTTTTGGCACCCGGATTCCAGTGCTCACTTCGTTTAAAAAATCGCAAATCATATTTGTGAGTTTTAAAAAATAAAAAACTTCCGGATGTAGCCAAGTATACCCATAAACATGCAATTTTTTAATTTGAAATACTTTATGTTATGAGCTACAGAGAAATAACAAGTAGGATAAAACTTAGGGATTTGAAAATATGTATACTTAATTCCACACTTTTGTCATTTTTATGTAGCTCAAAATATAAAGCATTTGAAATTGATATGATGCACATTCATGGGATATACTATTGGCTACCTCCGGATTTTTGTTTCAAATTTTTTGAAACTCATAATTATATGATTTTTGATTTTTTTCCATTGGAGGGAGCACTGGAGTTCGGTGCGTATCCCATTTTCTTGTGGGCCTGAGCTTGGTGGTGGTGTTGGGCTTCATATGTAAGGCCGCTTTGGAATCGTCTCCAACCAAATCCCGGCCGCGCGGGCGCACGCCGCTGCCGAGCACATTCCATCCTCAAAGTTCACCGATGATGCTCCCGTCCGGGCGTGACCGCGTCGCCGGCATCCCGGAAGAGATCCTGCTCCTACTACCGCCCAAGTCTGTGCTCCGCTGCCGCGCAGTCTAAATACACGTGCAACATTACCAGTTGAATAGAAGGTAGATAGAGGTGCGATACAGTTGAGCAAGAAGCCTAGCAGCACATTACAATAAGAAGTTGAATACTCCCTCCGTTCCACTATATAAGACGTTTTAGCTCTTTCCTACATTCACACATATACACATGTATCTAGACACATTTTAGTGCACATGTACACATTTTTTAGTCCGAATCTAGACAACACTTGTCCAACCTAAAACATCTTATATTATGGAACGGAGGGAGTATAAATTATGTTATTGTAAGATATTCGTCAAGCCTAGAACATTCTAATTCAGTTTATTTTTTACAAGTGTCCTCTGGGTGTTATTATCAAGTTCATATAAATGCATTTCTATGTGTTTGCTCCCATGCCACTTTTGAGCGCCGACACTATGCCCACAATTTTATTCAAAACCAACGTCAGCTCATACCTCATTTTATTTTTTTCTTCAAAAGAACAATAATTTGTGTTCTCATTTCTATGTTTTGGAATCCTATATATTTCAAAACAACTACGTGGCCTCTCATTCATGTAGGGGTCACAATGCTACACTTTGTAGCTCAAGTGTAACATGAGATTTTTTGTGTTGGATATTTGAGAATCATATGCACCAATTCGTATAAAAGTACGAATATAGAGTTTTTCAAATACAATTTATACATGGGTACGGGTAAAGTAGTAATTTAACGATCATGTTATCATTTAAAGTGCTTGTTAAAGAAAATAATAAATTATATTCTATATGTATTCTTAAATAAAATTATATGTCGGCATATTACTTATGAGGCATCATCACATTGAGAGCGAGGAGATAAACAAGAATCAACCAATCGATCTTTAGAGTCGAAGGACGTAGGGTACTACAAAATTAATCACACAATTATTTATCCAAATTAAAAAAGAAATACATTCCCAATGAGCACTAGGCTATCAAAAATCCAGTGGGACAACATTATAAGTAGTCTGGGTACCCGAATGAGTACCCAAGGAAACGGAAGGAAAAATATGACATCACCTCGCCAAGAATCTTACTGATCTGACCTGCCGGCAGCCAATTTTCATAATAGATTTCAATAAATCTTCGCCCTTAACAGACTGTAATATGATCTCGGTGTGACCAAGCTTTTGCATCATGAGATTCAAATTAATAATGACAAATTTAATAAAAGAAAGACATCACAATATATGGAATTTCCCTTGTACAACATTTTATTTATAACAGTTGGCATCAATCAAGCATTAAGTCTCGTTACAGCAGCGAATCGACTAGAGGAACGAAAGCAAGACGGGCGCAATTTCATCAGTAACCTTGGACGGAGCCTCAAACTGGATAGTACCAAACAATCTGGATCTTTGCAATAGCATTTCTAAAACATATTTGTGAGTTCATAAAAATATTAAAAAACTTACGGATGTAGCCAAGTATGTATCCCACAAACGTGGAAATTCTAAATTTGAAGTAGTATATATTATGAGCTAAACAAAAATAACAAGTAGGATAAAACTTAGGGATGTGAAAATATGCATACTTAGATCCACACTTTTGTTATTTTTATGTAGCTTAAAATACAAACTATTTAAAATTAATATCTTGCTCCTTAATGGTATATACTATTGACTACCTCCGGATTTTTTGTTTCAGATTTTTTTAATTCATAAATATATGTTTTTCGATTTTTTTACTCTCTCCGTTCCAAATTAGATGTCTTCCATTTGTCCACATGCGGACATGTCTAGATACATCCGCATGTGGACAAATGGAAGACATATATGTCTAGATACATCCGCATGTGGAGAAATGAAAGACATCTAATTTGGAACGGAGGGAGTACATCGGAGGGAGCACTAGATCTCGGGAGGAGATACCATTTTCTTGTGGGCCTGGGCTTGGTGGTGGTGTTGGGCTTGATATATGCTGCTGTATGTAATGCTGCTCTCGAATCGTCCCCAACCAAATCCAGGCCGCTCGGGCGCACGCCGCCGCCGAGCACATTCCATCCTCAAATTCACCGATGATGCTCCCGTCCGGGCGTGACCGCGTCGTCGGCATCCCGGAAGAGATCCTGCAGGAGATCCTGCTGCTCCTCCCGCCCAAGTCCGTGCTCCGCTGCCGCGCAGTCTGCCGCTCCTGGCGCCGCCTCGCCTCCGACCCCGCCTTCCTCCTCGACCACCACCGCCGCCAGCCGGATCTCCCTCTCGTCTACGCCTACGGCGACTGGATCTACCCCCGCCTCAGAGCCGTCCACCCCCACGTGATCCGGCCAGTCTTCAGGTTCCCCCAACTCTTCCGTTCCAGCTTCACCGTCGACGCCTGTTGCGACGGACTCATCGTCGCCGGCCAGTACATCTGCAACCCAACCACGCGGCAGTGGGCGCCCCTCAGCCCCAACCCGAAGCACAAGGTCGAGAACCTCCTCGGCCTCTTCCGGCACCCACCTTCAGGCGAGTACCGCGTGCTCTACTGGAGGTACCCGAACAACATTTACAACATGGACTGCCTGATTGAGTACCGTGTCCTCGCCGTGGGAACCGACAACCCGAGGATCATCGATTGCTCAGTGACACCGGTTGAAACCGAGCTGACAAGCAGGGGAGGGCCGCCCATCTTCGGCGCACCAGTTCTTCTCGATGCCACCCTGCACCTGCACTGGAAGAAGTGGGTCGGTGTCCCATACCACCGGATCCTGGTCTTCGACACAGTGGCGGAGTCGTTCCGGCAGATGTGCCCGCCGCCCGTGAACCCCCGCCATGTCATGCACATGTTCGACATGGGTGGCACGCTTGCTTCCTCCACCAGCAAGGATGGCATGACGGGGATGAGCATCTTCATGCTTCATGAACGCAAGAACGACGTCTGGGCGTTCCAGTACCGGATAACACTGCCGGTGATGGAGATCAGGCGTTTCCAGGAGCGAGGGGATTGGTGGGCAAAGGTTGTTAGCAAGGAGGGAGACGTGCTTGTCAGCTGCTATGGTCATCTCTTACATTGTGACACAAGGGGCAATTTGGTAGGCATCTACAAGTTTGATGATGACCTGCCGGTGGTTCTACCTTTCAGGCTCAAAGAGAGTCTTATTCAGCATACCTTTTTCCAAAAGGCGGAGAATTGACCCTTCATTAAGGAGTTCTCATTTTGCGCCGTGTTAAATGTGAGTGAGTTCTGTTTGCTTACGTTCTTCAAAATTCTAATTTCCTGAGAGTTGAACTAGATATGATCCAGTCAGAAAGCTATACCATTATATACATAATCTTTTTTTACCTAGACTTGTTCATAAGATAGTATTTAGATGGGAACAGGGTTTGGGTTCTCGTTAGCACTAGCAGACTAAATCTCATTAGGAAGAATATGGTGGCTTCTCAGTGGTTACGCTTGAAACATGTTGAAAATTTGAAACATAACAGGAATAGTCTTGAACAGAGAACTGCTCAGCATAAGGGGATCAACAGGATTGGCACGCAAAGTTGTACCCTGTTTCTGAAATTAACTGCGCAGTCCAAACCAAGCAAGTTCGTGGTTGTTTTTTCCTCTGTTCGTTAGCTTTCGTATTAAGGAAGTCCATTGCTAATTTGGTATCTTTTGGAATTAAGCGGTAGATATATCAATGTTCCCCAATATATGTCTTGTCTTTGCCAGCTGACCCTGTGGCGCGGGTGCTGTTACAGTGTTGTGCTTGGATCTGGCATCCACTGTTCCCTCGATTAGGCCCAAGGACTACAGGAATTCATGCCTGGGTTAGGGCCTTTTGGTTTTCGACAACTGACATAATAGTTTTTTTCCCAGGAAATGTTGGCACTGATTAGGGATACTTCCACCTGAAAATGTATACTGCGCCTCGTGGATTGATTTCATACAAGTATCCCTAATATGAAGAACATAAATGCTATTGTGCTGTTAAAATTCATCCATATGAAGTTTTCTTCATGTAGCAAAGAACAAGAACAAATTCTTACAAAAGACACAAATTTTATCCTCCCCAGCCCCAATATACTCTGATTCATGTAGCAGGAAAACTGATCCCATCATGTATATTTTGCAAAAGATTTCACACCAAATTGCTTTTCTTCTAATGGACGACATACATTTGCTTGTGATTGGAGATACATCTCCATCTTATTCAGAACCGGGCAACTATATATTTTGTCTTTTGCGCATTCAGAACATCTGCTTATTAATATCTGTATGGTTTATGGTGTTTGATGATAACCTTAGTTGTGCTAAATAGCAGCTGAATATCTTACTGACTGTTGCTGATCTTTCTTGCGGAAACACTTACTGAACATGGTGCACTTTTATAGCTAGGTTGCTGTTCAGTGCAGACTTTATTCCAAGGCTCCTGTGCAGTTGTAGCTTTTTTGTTTCAGCCATTTTAATGATATCTGAATGACATGTTGGGTTGCTTACAAGTTTACTGCAACCTCCGTGAAATTTCTTTTCACTGTGTGTGTAGCTCGCTTTAAGCTTATCCTGCATAGATCTAACCTTGGATGGATATAAACTGACTTGAAGCTTCAACTCATTGATAACTTGCAGATTCTTACACTTGTTCTATTTGCGTCTTGCAGGATTGTTGGAATGCTTCAGTTGTTGCCTACGATTAGGAGTTCTCTGCTGCAGAGTTGACCATATGGCTCTCGTATATAGTGCCTCTAGCGAAAAGTAGCAACATCGTGTTACATGTTTTCTTGCCAGATAGGAATCATATTTGTAATCGGGGTGATCTAGAGAGAATATAAAAAAAGGTGATTTGGGGTAGAACAGAGTGGTGCAAGTAAGATAGGTAAGAGGAAACAGAGGAGCTAAGTAAGAAAGAGATGAGATAGTTCTACTTGGTTAGTTCAAAAATGAGACCCGACATTTTTGTTCTGTTAGGTTCTCTCAAATGGACATGCTTCCCTTATATCTATGGCTTACCCCAGCAAAACCGTTGAAACTGATGCTTGGACATTGATTATTGAAATTGGGTTGTCAAGTTTGGTTTTTGTGGAATTCTGAATACAAGCTCAAAGAATTTGATGCATTAAGAACTTGGCTCAAATAAGAGAAACTGTCAAGTTTTTGTTTTGTCTAGAGTATGCCGCAGCTTATGTAGTACTTTCTGTAAGATTGTATCATCCTGATCTACACTAGTAGTGCAGAACATAACTGATTGTGCTACTTGAGTTCTGCAAATCTTAGTTATTTTCGTTTTTTTCTAAATATGTCTTTTCACCCTTAAGTTGGAGTACCGACCAGCTATCAAGTTTTTGTTTTCTCCACAGAATATGGTTCATCGACACTACTCTCAGAACAGAGAACTGTATTTCTTTTCACTATGAAAGATTATATTGTTCTGATCTACACTACTGTCATAACAGAACTGAATATTTATTTCACCCTTAAGTTGGAGCGTTAGAGGTACAACTTGAATCCTCTTAACTGCCTCCAGAAAACACGTCTCAGTTTGCTATTCTTTGGCGATATGTTGGCCAGCTCTTGATCCATTTATTGTTCTATACTGCTTCCATGTAATTGCTTTTGAGAAGCAGCGTCCGATACTACTTTTCAATAACTATCTGGTGCTAATTGTGAGCACACGATCAACACTTGTGAAGCATATTTACCTCTGATCGACTGAAAGCATTTGCAGTTATACCTAGGAAACTAGTCATGGAAACTTGCTATTGAATTATTATCAACTATTTTTTTATACCAAAGGGATGACAAAATTCTAGCAGCGGCGACAACAACAACAACAAATGAATAGAATGGCACACGATTTTATTGCAAGCCTCAATCAAAGTTAGGCCTGTGCTAACTGCTAAGCTAAGCAGTAATTCGGACCAGGCTCTCGGTGTAAGGTATTACATTGAAGTAAAAGATGTCCCGGCGATCATCGGACGTGCCATCATCACGATGGTACCCCAGGCGGTCCAGCTCGCACAGTGTGTCCAGATGAGGAGGCCCCTGCAGATCGTAGCGGCAGAGGAACTGCGACCGCCGTACCAGCATCGCGGCGGCGCCGCCTGGGCCTGGGAGAAGCGCCATCGGGTGCACTAGCATCGAGATGTTGAGGGAGTAGCGGTGCTCCCACCGTTCTTCCACTAGCGTCCAGATCTTGAGGGGCTGCTGCTGCCCGGGCGCGCTGTAGGCGGTCAGGCATAGCTCGCCGTGCATCTCGTCCAGCCTGAAGGACTCGTCGAGCGCGGGGTCCAGCGATTCCGGCAGCCGGGTGACGCCGAAGCTCTCGTCGCCGAAGATCTCGTCCAGATCTGATCTGATCTGATCCTCCCTCCCAGCCTATTTTTCTTGTGCGAACGAAAGACTGGAATCGCCGTACGCGACGCGGCCTGCTGGTGCCAGCCTCGCTCCCGAGACGTACGTGTGCACGGGAACAAGTCCGCCCCAGCGGCCACTACTACACTACACGAGCGCAGCAGCAGGAGCTAGCGCACGCACGTGCCCCGTGGCAATTCTTTTTTTTTTTCCCTTCTCTCGGCCGCGCGCGCTGCCCTTCCTCCGTTGGAAAAAAAAAAACAATTAAGGTCGTCCGAGAGAATCGATCGCTGCCATTGATTCCCACCTTAATTTCCTTTTCTTTTCTTTCTTAACAACACCAAGTACATAACACGCCAACTCACCTTCTTTTTTCCCCTCCTGCTAGCTACTCCCTCCGTTTTTTAATACTCGCTCCGTTCTAAAATAAGTGTCTCAAGTTTCCTCAAGAGTGGATGCATGTATCTACACATGTTTCGTGTATAAATACATCCACTTTTGGACAAAGTTGAGACACTTATTTTTGGACGGAGGGAGCATAAGATGTTTTAACATTTGTCCACATGCACATGCACACAAATGTATGTAGACATGTATTAGTGTGCATGTTCACTCATTTTAGTATGTATCTAGACAACATGTGCAACATTTTATATTAAAAAACGGAGGGAGTAGCTACTATCGCGCGCGGGAAAAAACCCATATCCTTTCTTTACTTCTTTGCTAGTAGCTGCACGGCCAGTTTTCTTGTTGGGTCACACGTACTGACCGTAGCTTCCCATTCGATGGATCGATTATATATATTGCATGCCCAAGTTTGACGTCCACGCAGCAGCTGCATGCTAGCGCACGCAAACTTGGACAGACTACACCATCAATAAGTTGGTGAAACGTACGTAAGGATGCCACTTAATTTGCATCGACACAAGGTCAAACTCATTCCATGCTAGCTAGCTGCTCCAGGACGCCGTTCGAAAGGCTCGATCACCACCCGTGGCTACCATCGGCCGTGTTTTCTCGCCAGTTTCCTTGGGTCTATATACCACAGTACCGATCGTCGCTTTTCCCGCAACGTTACAACACGTCGTTTCAAAGTTTTCCCTCTCGGTTTTCACGGTCCTATAGAAAACTGTAATTTTCATGCCCATTTCCACTTTGACGGTTTCCAATTTTTCTCTTGTCAGTTTTCCTGCACCTTTTTTGTTTTGGCAGTTTTTTTCGCTAATTTTCGTGTCGCACCGATACTTTTACGTACAATTTTTATCCGATGAACATTATCTAAATAGGTGTGTATAATATCAAACTTTCAACATGCATATAAGATTTGAAAGTTTTTTCGTTCGTTTATATTTTGGTAGTTTCTCAGGGCTTCCCTAAGCATGCCAAATTAGTTTGTAAGCAAAGATTATGAAGTATTTTAACATGCACCGAAGATTTTGAATTTTCCCTACCATTTTGTTTTTTTTGTTTTTCAGTTTTCACCTGTTTTTACGGGTGTAACACACGCCTTTTCTGTTTTCCCGCCAAACTTTTTAGACGAAAATTACCAGACATCTCTAGAGAGTTCATATTTCCCAAGCCATAACTTTTGCATACGAGATCCAATCGATCCAATGATTCTAGAGGTGTTATAAATCTCTAGAAAAGTGACATTTTTATATGACTCATACTTATCACCGATTTGGCAAAAAACTACATCACACATAATTTTAAGTTTTTTTTTTGTCCAGCTGCCGCAATTAGTTATCATCAAACCAGGCGTTATTTCATGTGTACGGATAAAAATATTGGATGCCTCAACATGCATTAAATATCAGTCCACATGCATGCCAAAGACTACAATGCACATAAAATGATAGGCATGCATATCACAGGTGTTCACCGACGCGAGAACAATAAAAGCGTTGTCGTTAGGCCTTTCTCTCTTGTACCTTCTAATATTCTTCTCTTAATTTCGTTTGATGTTTTTCCTACACATAGCCCTTTACTTGTGTCTTCCCAAACCGCGAGACTCGCTCGATTCAAATGTTAGATGAATGCCAAGGAAAATCCAAACTAGTTAACGAATCAACACTTTTATCGGGAAAAGTCATGCTTACAAACCAATTTTGAGGGTGTACATGATGTATGCGTGTGTTTTTCCACAGGCGCCTACTTTTTGTAGTTTTGACAAGAGAAACTCAGAAAGCAGCAGACACCTAGCTAGCTAGCAAAACCATACTGATCACATATAGTGGAGTAGCCCTGTTGGTCATCCAGCACGTAGAATGCATGACGACGACAACTCGTCCTCCACGGTTCACTCTAGGTATAATTGAGAGGTAGTGAAAATTAGTCGTCCAAAATGTTGACGTCCTAACCCGATGGTCAAATTAAATTAGAAATAAGAATGTCAAGAAGCTGACAGAGCGGATCGATTACTCCAAAAACTAGTTACACGTTCGCTTTTATACAGTCACGTGCATATAGAGCAAGCAAATGCGGTCAAGGTGACACGGATCGGATCGGTGCTTGTACGTGTACGGTAGTACCGTAGTAGTACCATATATCGCGATTGCTTCCTGTGCACTTGCATGAATTGTGGTCATAGCTCTTACGACGAAATAGGCCATAGCCCCGCTATATAAATATAGCAACCACCCGATACAACCAACAGTTTCAACATGCTGGGGCGGCAGCAAACATACACCCAAAGCAAGGGAAAGAGAAAAAACAAGAAAAACAAAATGGAGACATAGGCGGATTGACTAAACGATGGTGACTCGTAACCGCTGCGCCCTCTCCACGAAGTACCACCACACTCCTAGCTCCGAAGCGACGAGTACCAAGCAACACCTTCAAGAAGGAAATTCTGCTGCCCGGACCAATTGGTCCTAGGATTTCCCCCGGTACAGAGGAAGCGGAAGAAGGGTAGCCACGACGCCCTTCAAGAAGGAAAAATGTCACCCGGAGGCGGCACCGCGTCGGTGTCAGACGAACCGACAAGGATTTCTCCCGAGAACCCCTCCACAACCTCAGACGATCCGTAGCAAAGGAGCCCCGCGAGGACGAGCCTCGACACCACCAGACTAGTCGCCCACCAACATGCGCCACACCGATCCCGAAGCCGCCATCGCCGTCTCACCGAAGTAGCCACCACGAGGTCTACAAGACGGAAGTGAGCTGAGGAATGAACCGTGGTCAGCAGAAACACGACCGCGCGGGAGGGAACAACCTCCACCGCCGAGGGCGGTAGTCGACCGGACGCGGCTGCAGAGCACACCAGTCCCCGTCAGGTCCAGCCGGGTCCAGCGGACCCGTAAAGCCCCCACGGGGCACACCAGTCCTGATAGGGTCCGGCCGGGCCCAGATCGGGCCCGTGAAGCTCGCTGCCACGCTGCAACAAGCCGGCCGCCGTCGCCACTGTCCCCTGCATCCTCAGCGTCGCCTCCACCTGCAGAAACGAGCCTCAGCTCAGGCTGGCCCGCCCAAACCCAGATCGGGCCCGAGGGGCCCAGATCTGGGCCGCAGGGCCTGGCCGGCCTTCTCCTTCGCTCGTCGCCATCGCAGCACCGCGCCGTCCCGCGAGCACGCGAGCAACGCCGTCGTCACAGCACCTCCCGACCGTCGCCGGACCACCGCCGCCCTGGGATCACCGCCGTCGAGAGGGGAAGAGCCCCGACCCTGCCTCAACGACGCGGGGAAAAGCACACCGCCGCCGCCGGCGCCACCCGGGCCTCGCCCGGCTGCCCATGCCGGCGGCGGCGACGGGAGAGAGAGGATGGGGAGGCGGCCGAGCCGGGGAGAGAAGGGGGCGCGCCGCCGCCTCGGGGGGCGACGGTCGCGCACGGACGCGGGGGGGGGGGGGGGGGGGGGGAGGGGGAGAGGAGCGCGGCGGCCGGGTCGGGCCGGGCGCGGCGCCGGCGGCGGGGTGGCGGCGGCGAAATCCTAGGGAGAGAGTGGGTCGGGAGCGAGCGGGTCCGCAGATCCCTGTATCTTCTCACCACCAGATCCAAAAAAAAAAAACCATAGCTCTTACGAGCTACTGCATCTCCATGCCAGGCCTCCAGCTGGGGCTGAGCGACAACGCCGTTGCCGTACGTCAATCTGTCTGAGCTAGGAACCGACGCCGTCGCCGCGGTCCGGCCGGCTTCACGGTGCCCCCGTCGGACGAGGTGAGAAGGACAGCTACGCGGTGGCCGGCGAGCACACACGGGCCCATAGCGATCAGGCGGACCACACCTCTCCTTCATGCACTGGCGCTACATGGACGACGCACTTCCGGGTACATGGGGCAGTCCCAGGTGAAGCTGCTGAAGACCAGGGGGTGCACGACGAACGCCGGGCTATAGTTCTCCCGCCTAATTTCGACACGGCCTATAGTTCTCCGGCCCCACTTTTTGTAACCGTCTACCCGTTTCCAGCGCGGGTTATAGCACACATAATTTCATATTTTCAGCCTAAATTTCTGTTTTGGTAGTTGTCCAACCCGTTTTGGACATAGGTATAGCAGTACGTAATTTTAGGTTTTTTCCTTCCAAATTTTCGGTTCGATAGATCTCCCGCCCGTTTTTGGCGCGGCCTATAGCACACATATTTTGTAGAGTTTTCCCGTCCAAATTTTCGGTTCAATAGATCCCGCCCACTTTTGACGTGCCCTATAGCACACCTACTTTATGGGGTTTGCCCGCCCAAATTAATGTTCGATAGACCTCCCGTCCGTTTTTGACATGGCCTATAGCATACATATTTTGTAGAGTTTTCCTGCCTAAATTTTCGGTTCGATCGATAGATCTCCCGCCCGTTTTTTACGCGCCCTATAGCACACGTACTTTATGGGGTTTTCCCACCCAAATTTTCGGTTCGATAGATCTCCCGCCCATTTTTGACGCGGCCTATAGCACACGTACTTTATAGGGATTTCCCTCCCAAATTTTTGGTTTGATAGATCTCCTGCCCGTTTTCGACGCGCCCTATAGCACACATACTTTATGGGGTTTTACCGCCCAAATTTTCGATTCGATAAATATCCCACCCGTACTTCATGGTTTTTCTCGTAATTTTTGTTTTGGTAGCTTGGCCGCACGTTTTTCGCACAGTTATAATACACATACTTTCGGGTTTTCCCACCAATTGTTTTACGTGGTATTCCCGCCAGATTACGCACTTTAGTGTGGTTTCCTACCCAATGTTTGTTTTGGAAGTTCGCTCTAAAGCAAAAATAGTTACTTTCATGTTTTTGCGTCCAATTTTTTTTTTCGGTTGTTTTCTACCCATTTGTGACACGGGATGTGACGCATAAACTTTCATGGTTTTGTCGCCTTATTTTTTTGTTTCCGTAGTTCTCCCGTTTCCGAGACAGCTATAGCACATGTGCGCTATATTTTTCTGCCCAAATTTTCGTTTCGGCGATTCTCTTGCATAATTTTTACACGGGCTAATAGAAAGTGTACTTTAACGATTTTCACACCCACATTTATGTTTTGGTAGTTTTTCGGCTTGTTTTCGACACGGCGATATCACTTGTATTTTCATGATTTCCCCACCCGAAGTTTTGTTTCATGGTTCGCCCGCCCGTTTTCAAACGGCCTATATCACTTGTGCTTTATTTTTTCCAGCCCAAATTTTTGTTTTGTTTACACGACCTTATTCTGACTTCAAGATATAGACGTCGCCTCACCATCTCGAAGAAGACACTGAATAAATATAAACAAAGGACGGAACTTTATTGTTGTCCCAGGGTTTGGCTCCCGGAGTTCCAGCAGCCATTCAATTCATATGTTGTTCCGCCATTAACATTATAATTTTTTGTCTAGAGGCAATTATTGCTATCATTTTATGCACCATTTCTAGACGGGGTGAGGCTATGGTCGACTTGGATGTGCTCTCTATGGATCGGACGAGCAATCCATGTGGAGTAGGAGGAAGAAGACGAACTCCTTTCGACTTTTCAGCTACGATACAAATGTTTCCTATTATTTCATTTGTCATCTCGTGTTTGATCTAAAGAAACCACCTTAAAGTGTTCTCCCGCCCATTTTCAAGTTTTCGCATCCAGTTTCCGCGGCCAGTGTTTCCCCATCCATTCTCCGGGACAATCTAGCGGCATTGTACTTGGTTTTTCTGTTTTCCTGCATATTTCACTTTTCAGACTTCTCCCGCCCATTTATCTTGATTTTGGCATTTTCCCGCCCATTTTTGGGTTTCCCGCCCATTTTTTCATGAGGGTCATTAAATGCAATATACGTCATATTGTTTCTCAATATTGTTTTTTTTGGTTAGTTACATGCTCCCAAATCGAGAAGCGTGAAGCTGCCATGGTACTTTCTATAGCCACGACCGGGGGTTCTGACGGTGGTCTCCAGATGCTGCATGTACGAAGCCATCCTACATGCATGTACGTATACTGCACCTATATGCATGCATTGCGTGAAAAAAAAATACAGCTAGCTCTACCAGAAGCAAAAAGTCCGCTTAGTCTCCCGAATGGGGCCAACGAGTACCTGAAGCGTTGGAATAGACCAAATGTGCCAGATTTTCCTGCTCGTGATTTTTGAGATTTTACAGTACCTGACGAATAAGCTATGGCGTATCGTTTTGATGCCCCGAGCTCATTTTAAGCATTACCTATCATTTCATGTGCGTTTGTTAGGTTTGCGTCCTTATTTTTTGCTGAAAATTGCTATTGCATATGATTTCTTCAATACTTTTAAAGCCGGACAAGATGATAGATACTACCTTCATTCCATGCTCGTCTCCTTCTCATGGTCTTTTACTGATGTTTAATGGTCATTTTCTACCGTTTCATGTGCTCATCTGTGACATAAAAAATCGAGATTTATGGAATTCTCCCCTCTGTGTTCAAGTTATCCAGGCTAATTTCTGTGGCTGGTGGTTATCTAGTGCATTGTACTTGGTTTTGTCGTTTTCCCGTCCGTTTCACCTTTTGGTCTTCGCCCGCATATTTATCTTTTTTTTTGGCCTTTCCCCTCCCATTTTCGAATTTTCCCGCCTGTTTTTCGCAACTGGTTGTTAATGCACAGATCGCCGTATTTTTTCCCGATACTGTTCTTTAGTGTTTATCTAACAAAGACATCGTCGTTTTAGTGAACGTCGTGCAATATTAGAGGGAACCATGCAATAGCAAATCTCATCGTTCAGATGGCAGAAGGAGTAGGCGTACAATATGATGGAGTATGCGTACAAGCAGAAGTCCATAGTTTGTGACAAGCTGATAATTAACCGGGCTTTTGAGTTATTAACAAGTTTGAATAAAACTGTATTTACCTTATAGTTATTTTTGTTTTTGCTAATATCCTATTTTATTTAGATGTTAATATATGTATGCAACAAATTAGATGAGTTAAAACAAAGTGGCAAGCTAACCTGATTTGTTCGTACGTCTAAGTGGTCCAAACATGCATGCATGAGTAGTTTAGTAACGTGAGGTGATTGACTTGGTGTGAGAGGACAAAACTAGGGTGTTGGCCAAACGGCAATGGCTGGACAAATCTGCTCCGTGCGTGGACTTCCATCTGCATGGTGGCCATGCAGCAACAGGTGATCCATAATTTGCTCACGTCCAGGCAAATCGGCCAACGTTTTCTATCATCGAGAAGGGCCAATGGTCCGGGCAAGGCGGCTGAGCTGTGGCTTGGATATTTATTCGGCGTTCGACGGCAACTCCTATATATATACAACAGACTACCAGTGATCTCTACCTCTCGTGAGCCACACCAAGCGTCATGGACGGAGGAGAACACTGCCGACATAGTTTATGGTTTATGATCTTGTCACTCAGGCAAGTAAAGAATGTTTCCGGAAAGATGTCGTCATGGGAGGAATAGGCTAGACTAGTGTGCGGGAAGACGTTGGAAAACTTATTTATTTGTATTATTTTGTAAATGCAAAAGAAATATTTCGTGACCAGTGATTATGTATGTAGGCATTCGCTAGGTTTAAGCTTAGACGTTCAACATGAATGAAATATTTGGCACCTTTTCCACCCGTTTTGAGTTTTGACGCTCCTCTTGCCCATTTTCAACACATACTCTTTAGGATTTCCAGCCGAATCTTTTGCGATAGGCCATTATGTAAGTAGGCATTATATAATGAATAAGCATGCATAAATTATCAAGTCTTTTGATGTACATGAAAGATATGGGAAATATTTGCATTTTCCCTCCGTTTGAGAAACATCAAGTATTTTAGCATCCAAAAATATCAATCTAATGTGCATACCAATGTAATGCACAAATGGTAGACGTGCAAACCGCGAGTTTACCTACACGGAATAAATATCTGAATGACATGTTGTGTTGCTTACAAGTTTACTGCAACCTCCGTGAAATGGTTCACTATCTCTTCTTCCGCACAAAA
The DNA here is from genome assembly GCA_947311845.1 of Poa pratensis. Taxonomy (NCBI): domain Eukaryota; kingdom Viridiplantae; phylum Streptophyta; class Magnoliopsida; order Poales; family Poaceae; genus Poa; species Poa pratensis. The sequence goes on along the minus strand of CAMZMU010000108.1, from coordinate 36,902,105 downwards.
CAGACAAGATTTATCGTCCAAATGGCGCCTCTTACTTATGTTAGATCTAGTCAGTAACTTATCCTTTGCAAGAAGCCACAAGAACACATGGATCCTGGGGGAATATGAATTTTCCACACCGCAGGAGAATGAACAGGAACCACTCCACGAAAATTAACAATTGCATAAAACGACTTAACCGAATACTAACCAGAGGGATGTAACATCCAAATGGAGCTGTCATCATCCGATGTTAAGTGCACACTCTCCATAAGCGCAACAAGCTCCAACCACATGTGAAATAGCCGGGATGACATAATCCTTCTGAAGGTTATCTTCATATTAGACCCATCCCACACAGCTGCCACTGTGTGACATTGTTCATTAGCAATAATGTATAGTGCCCAGAAAATAGTGGCCACAACACAGTGCCCGAGCCAAATATCCTCCCAGAACCGGATTTTCTCTCCATTACCCAACTGCCATCTATATCCCATATTCGCAGCAGAAGCAACCCACATAACCCCTTTCCAAAAAAGGGGATGAGCAGCTGGTAGGTCTAGCACACAGCATATTGGGCACCAGGTACGTTATACTTGTAATCGATTATACTTCTCCAGATCTTGTGTTGATCCAAGTGATAGTGCTGGATCCATGAAGCCAAAAGACACAAGTTAAATTCCCTAATGTTTTGAATACCTAGCCCTCCATACTACAATTTCCCGGTTAACTAGGTGGTATTTTGGATCAACATATGTGTCTTTCCAAAAGAAATGAGACATTTGCGAATTAATGGCATTTTACCGCCCATTTAGGGAATTTTAGCATCGACAAGAGGTACATCGGAATACCTGCCACACATGCTTGCGAAAGCACAATTATGGCTTTATAAGATAGAAACCTACCTCTCCAACCCGAAATTCTTTTAATGATCTTATCTATAATGGGTTGTAAATCTTCCTTACGCAGCTTGGAAAAATGCAAAGGAACACCCGAATAGATAAAAGGAAACTCAATAATTTTACACCCAAAAATCTGAGCAAAAGGATGGGCCTCATCGTCATCCAGATTAATTGTGAGCAAGTTACTTTTATGAAATTAATCCGCATCCGGACATTTGTTCAAAGCAAGTGAGAATCCATTTTAAATTTCTAGCCATGTCAGCATCATTTTCCAAGAATAAAATGGGCGTACTGTAAGCTATTTATACCACCAGGAACCACATTAGGTAGCAAGCCCCTAATTAGATTATGACTTGCAGCCTTAGTCAACATTTTTGTGAACACATCCGCAGTGAAGTTGAACAGAATTGGGGACAAAGGGTCCCCTTGCTTGACCCCTTTACCAGCTACAAAATAGCTGCTACTGAAATCATTTATCCTAACGCAAAAAGATTCACTGAGCAAAATAGACTGACGAGCATCAGACGGAGAAGACGCAAGCGCTCAATCATGTCGTCCAGTATCCGATTGCTTTTTAGCACTTGAGAAGAACTTTTGGTCGAGTATTATGTTTGCACAAGGTCGGAAGTCCGCACGAGTGAGAATTTGTTTCTCCTTGATATTCCTGATCCAACTGATTTGTTAGCTATGTTGTAAGGGACAAAAGCACATTTAGGCTAAGCATATGAGATTTGGTATCTAAATAAGCTTAGCATAGTTGGTTTTGTTTTTGAACAGAGTGTTTTTTTACATGGTTTTTGAACAGGCTGTTGCTGCAACAGTTAAGTTCCTCTGTATTTTTGTATGCGTGATTGCGTGAAGGGTGCAGATTGATGATCGGCGAGTCAAAGATGACAGACTCATTATGATGTGGTAACAACAAACACTACTTCAAAATTACTTGCGCCAACTAATTCCAGTCATTTGGCTCGAGCATCTTTGTCGACTGAACACACATGGAGCTCACCACGCCTATTACACAGTGCCACAACGCACTGTAACCAGCGCGGCAAAGACGCCCCTGCCTACCAGTAATACCTGCTGATTCGTTTCAACAACAACAACAACAACAACAACAACAACAACAACAACAACAAAGAATGGCACACGATTTTATTGCAAGCCTCAGAGTTAGGCCTCCGCTAAGCAGCATCATTAGTAATTCGGACCAGGCTCTCAGTGTAAGGTATTACATTCAAGTAAAGATCTCCCGCCCATCCGCAGCCTCGGACGTGCCATCACGACGGTACCCCAGGCGGTCCAGCTCGCACAGTGTGTCCAGATCAGGTCCCTGCAGATTGTAGCGGCAGAGGTACTGCGACCGCCGTATCAACATCGAGCCGCCGCCTGGGAGAAGCGCCATCGGGTGCACCAGCATCGAGATGTTGAGGGAGTGGCGGTGCTCCCACCGTTCTCCCACCAGCGTCCAGATCTTGAGGGGCTGCTGCTGCCCGGGCGCGCTGTAGGCGGTCAGGCATAGCTCACCGTGCATCTCGTCCAGCCTGAAGGACTCGTCGAGTGCTGGGTCCAGCGAGTCGGGCAGGCGGGTGACGCCGAAGCTCTCGTCGTCCAGGCTGAGGCGGAGGAGGCAATGCGGGCTCGTCTCGAGACCGCGCTTGTCGATGACCCAGAAAAGGGCCCCGTAGGCGAACACGGCAGTGATCCACTCCGTGACAGGGTATAACGGATCGGCTGTGGTTTCCCTCCAGGAAGGCGAAGCATCGCCGACGGTGAACACTTCCATCCCCATGCGGTAGGCGCCCGTGAGAGGGTCCCTGGAGCGGTAGAAGGCCCGGACCACCTTGTGCCTGCCGGTGCGAGGGTCCCGGCCAAACCCCACGGGAAGGCAGACCTCGTGCTGGCGCATCTTGTTGCGGTCGCTGTCCGGCAGAGTCATGGCGTCCCTGGTGGCCGGGTTGAAGAGGTAGACAGTGGTGTCGGTGGGGGCAACCACGAGGCCGTCGCAATGCGCGAAGTTGCACACTGAGTTGAACTCGGCAAAGAAGTCGCGGTGCATGATGAACCTCGCCTCAGACTCCACCGAGTGCTGCCACCGGTAGAAGCTGATCTTGGTGGAGAAGGTGGTCGGCCAGTCCTCCTCCTCCAGGACGTAGTCCAGCGAGTGCGGGGTGATGAGCAGCGACGGGTTCTGCCTCCATCTGGAGGCAGATTGCCGGAGGTGCGAGCGGATGAAGGAGGGGTCGGAGATGATGGCGCGCCACGCCTTGCTCACGGACTTGAACCGCACGAGGGACTTGACGGGCAGCCGGAGGAGGATCTCGATGACGAGCTCGTCGATCTGGAAGACCACACAACCGCGCGAAGAACAGAGGATCTCCGAGTCAGGTCCGACATCCGCGCTAGCCGTCGCAGTCGTCCGCATCCGCGCCTGGGTCCAGAGATCGGCCGGCGGCGCCTTCCTCGGCCACGCTCGATTTGGGGATGGATGGAGAAGGGTCTCGTCGTCTTTTTCTTCTCACCGTAAAACGGCCATCATCCTTCTCCACCGGATATGGTGCGGACGGCTGAGATGGAGGCACGTGTGCCCAGGCAACATTTTTTTGAAAATGAAAAATGGAGTGGATATTTCTGACTCCCAAGGTCCAATGATACGTTTATTTAAAAAAAATCCAAAAATCATATTTACAAGTTTTTTAAAAAATGAAAAAGTATTTTGTAAGTTTACAATGATGTATACCCAAATGTGTAAAATCTCAACTTGAAATAGTTCCCGTAGTTTATTATCTAAGCTACAAAAGGAGATAAATGTGTGGATCTGAGTATACATGCATGCAAATCTTCAATATATACAAAAAAAAAAAAAAATTTGTGTAGCCCATAATTAAAAAAATCGCATTGGGATTTCTTGTAGGTTGCATCATTGGCTACATCAGAAAGTCATATTTTAAAAACTCTGTAAATATAGTTTAATTTTTAAAAAAATAAAATGATTGCTGAAACTCAGGAGACTAAGCGAGTTTTCATGGAAGATGCGCTTCCCGTAGACACCAGTTTCGCGTGGGGGCGATGCTGGAACCGGGTGATGGACGGTGGTTCTCTGTCTCGCCCCAGTCCGAGGAAAACGTATCCTATGTACCCCCTAAAGTAAGAGTATTACATGGAAAATAGTAGAAACAAATCTATTTTTTTTCTATATAATGTGTCTGGAGATGGTATATCCCTCATCCCTTTTCTTTAATTCTTGGCACATGAGCTACTACTAACGATGGGATGATCAAAAGTGGAACACAAGGATGAAATCTGAAATCATGGTAAATAATAGGTTGCGCCAAAGATACTGGAGCCCAAGAGCCAGGCATAGACTGGAGGTGGCCCGACAGCAGTACTTGATGCATACAAGTATCTATCTATAGAAGAAGCCCATGAGTTGTGATATAGATATAAGCTTCTGATGAGATCCTAAACCTAAATGTAAAACTAGGTTGATGACTCCTAGTTTTGTTTTGAATAATGTGTGGTGATGTCAGTATTAATAGATTATCAATAAAACTAATCATAATGTCCTGCCATCAAAGAGAAAGGAACAGACATGACGCGCCAGGTTACTAGAATGCATGCGATTTCACATTTAGGATATTTAAAAGAATACCACTAAAAACTTCCATATAAATAGAGTAAGGTAAAACTAACAAATTGGCCTTCCAGTGAAGTTTCCTCATATATATAATCATTATTCATTTTTTATTCTTTACTCCAACCGATGTGCAAAGAAAATCCTTTTGTGGACCCTTACTAAGATAAAAACAAAAGAAATCTAACAATGTGTAGAGAGATATTAACTTCATTTACGTGCTACGTAATTAAAATACAAAATATATGTTACTTTCTTGTTCTACACAAATGAAAAGTATGTCTAACTTTATTCTACCGGAATTAATGAAACTATATGTATACTCACAATGGATAATATTAGTTAGTTGTTTTTATTGAGGTATTCATAAAAAATACATATTATGTGTACGCAATAAAAAATTATAATAAAAACAAATGTATCATTTTAAGATCTAAATAGATACTTATAATTTGTTTATGTCTTTTAACCCAAAAATTCTAAGCTCAGCACCATTGTATTAAAATAATTTTGGGAGTAAAAGAATTGATCTTTTTATAAGAGAGCAATGTAACAAACCACGCAAGGCTGAACACACCTATATACTAAACCATTATGTATAAAAGAAAGCAAAAAAATCAAATCAATCTAAAATAGTACAATTGCATACAATCGGTGTTTTATTCATCATAATATCATCTGCAAGAATTCCTCCTTTTGAATAGAAAATCTTGGAGCCATCAAAAATTATTGAAAGAAACCTATAGTGTGTCTCTTCATAGACGCTTTTGTAATCAAACTGAAATGTTCAGATTATGCATTTCCTAAATATTTGTATTATGCAATTCAAATAAATTAATATTATAATTCAAACTTATTAATTCCATATTTGCAAACAAAACATAACGAGTAATGCATATTAAGCTGATACAATATGGTCGCAATTGGTACCTAATTAGTTGCATTGCTTGGGAAGATGGTATTTATGAGGTACCGACAACACCCATGATAGCAATATTGTTACCACAACGAGCACTTTCAACATGTTCATGGTTATTGTTCAATCAGTTATCATTCAAGATCACAGAACAAGTTAAGCCTATCACATTACAACCAATTGTGACATGCTTATTGTTCGCTTAATGCAGAGAGCCATCACATTGTTTGGACCAGAAGGTGTGCTCATAAACATTGGCCACGGAGCACATGTGGATAAACCTGAGCTTGTGTTTGCTCTTCTTGAGAACCGCTTGGGAGAAGCAGGCCTTGATGTGTTTCAACGCTGGCCCTTTGCTATAGAGCAACTTCTTGGCTTAGATAACGTTGTTTAATTGGGTCCCTCATGTAGGAAGTGATACAGAATAAACATGCATGGAAATGGCTGATCTGGTACTAAAGAATTTAGAGGCACATGCTTTGAACAATCCCTTAGTCACTATAGTCATTTGACTGTCGCAGGTACTAGAGGGTGTGTACATCATCCGCATTCTGTTCTCCAAACACTGAATTTGCTAGTCTAGTCACTCTTTCTGCAATACACCATACTATGGCTGGTATACAATCTACCATGATAAATAAGAATATCAGTTCTAATATTTCACAGTTTAAACATGTTTATGGAGATAATTCCATCTGTCCATGTTCGGTTATTGCCATTTGTCCCTTTTTGTGTGGACGAAGTATACATTCTTGCCATTTCGTTCTGGAAGCTTCCTTCCTTAATTATGTTCCTGCAACACGATTTCCATGTTCTGATCGACATAAACACGAACCTATTTTGCTTAACTTCTCATAGTTATTTCTATATACTTTTGCAGATCCGTGGCAAGAGAGTGGACGAGCCTGAGCTCATCCCAACGTGCCGGAGGCGCTCTTCATGCTCGACAATGTCGTCCTGGTGCCAATCGTGGGGAGCGGTACACACGAGACTTGCAAAGCAATGGCGGATCTGGTCCTCGGTAACCTGGAGGCGCATGTCCTGAAGTAGCCGCTGCTGATCCTGTTGTCTGATAGTGAGGGTGGTGGGCACAGTTCGGTGTATATCAATGTATGTTTACAAAATAAAAACATAGATTGTTCATATTTATGTCGTGCAAAATATTAATGTGTATCAATGTATGTTGTGCAAAATATGAAGGAACGTGATTGTATATCAATGTATGTTTACAATAACAGACTAACATCTCACGGACTCTGTTTCGGCATCTCGTGTATTTGTAATCTGTTATTGTGGGAACAGTCTGTGATACGTTAATTTGTTGTGTTGTTAGCTAAAAACTGTAAAAAAAATGTAGTTTACATCTACCGGACACGGTGTTTTGACTCGTTGGTCTAGATGCATATCAAAATTTATGTTAAATACATTTAATAGTGTTAAATAATTTCAAACGAAATTTCGATTGTACTTCCAAACATTCGTTTGCACAAAAAAGTTCCGTGACAACAGAATTTTTTTGTGGGCTGCATAGAAAGAAAAAAAATATCTCGTGCAAATTCTTTTTGTAGCGTCGGGATTTGTCTTTCTACACAGCCCACAAAAATGTCACTTTTCCGCATAACTTTGTGTGCAAACATAAAATGTCCGGATATACGAAGTTTGTTTGAATTTTTTTGACATTTTAAAGTATGTTTCTTAGACAATATGATCATATGCTACTACTACCAAAACTGATTTCCGACATTGACCCCTCTAGTCAACCATCCATGTTTCAAAAATTATAAACAAAATATCTCACTATGCACGGATTTTCAAATAAGTGCAGGCGTATATCTATACTATTATTAAAAGAGCAAACTTGTGTTGTGCTATGTTGATACATTAAATCTGATTCGTTCATGTTGATCAACGATCCAGATCACTCTAAACCTTTTCAGTTTCGTGATAATTACAGGATTGCCACCGTTAAAAAAATATTCGCCTGATCCCCTCCCTCTTCTCTCCTCGCGATGGAACACACAGTGGCCGCCGGCGGGATCCCCTCTCCGTTCAAACGATGGCGACCGTACACGAGGCAATCGCCGCGCTAGAGGTTCCAACGATGGAGACCGTACGCGAGGCAATCCCCGCGCTAGAGGAGAAAGACTGGTGGAGCCGAGACCAACGAATCCACCGTCGACGCGTACGGCCCGCCCGCGGGCCGGGCTCACCGAGAAAATCCCCACCGTCTCTCTCTTTGATTCCTTTGTCCACACCACCGCGTGCACGCCACCCTGCCGGCGCACGTGTGGACGCTCGCCGGACCGCGCCCCTCCACTGGCGGCAGGCCATCCCTTGCGTCGCCGCCAACACTGGATCTCCGTCAACGCCGCTCCACTGGTGACCTGGTTGCCGCCCAGATCCGTGGGCGCCACCTGTCAAGGCGGTCGCACGATGCTGCCGTCGTCCTAATCCGATTCAGAGCTGGCAGCCACGCAACCACAGGGGCACAACATCAAGAGGGGCACTACAAAGCTGCTAGGACGAGGGAGGTCGCGTCCCAAGATTTTCGTGATGCCGACAGTCGACGATGCTGCCATTATCAGGTCAGTTTCAGTCTTTCAGACCATGCTCGAAATTCTTCCCTGCAAAGTTTCGCGATAGATGGATCTATTGTTTGGTGCTAGCTAGGTAATCAAACTGATATGTACAGAGTGTACAACGACTGCAACATGATGTTACGTGCGCGTACATAGAAGCTTTGCTAATAATCGTGTGATACTTGTGATTAATTCTGGGAGCATGCAATGATTTGTAAGGATGAATGTTTTATTCTCTTGCACTAGCATTACATTTACTGGAATATAGAAATAGAGGGCTAAATCGGATGGCATTGTGAAGAACCATTTAGTTGATGTTACCTGTGTGGCTAGCTGACAGATTTGAGGATGACTCATGAATTCAGTTTTCAGGAGCCTGCGCTATTAAACTGATTATGAAAATAGTCACTCGGCATGAATATACCATGATAACCACGATAACTGATGGAGCAAGAATGAAGTAGGATTTTAGTATGATGCATGAAGGCTTCTAAATTAATTTAGTCTTGTATGTCTCTGCTACAACGATGTTCTGATGCTTTTGCCAGGTAGTCGTGCTCGCGGGCGGCTGACTCTCAACTATGAGGGGAAGGGACTTCCTGCAAGCTGCCAGACCCGGACTTTGTTGTTCATGACTTCCTGACGATATCCAACCCCGAGCTGGAATGAAGGATTCCTCGATTCAATCTTGATCTATTCTTGTAAATAAGTAAAAAAATGCAAGAACGAAGCAAAGCTGAAGTGTTTGTGTTTCTACCTTCTATGCACAAACTTTTAATAAATTTCATGATATGACTAATCCATGTGTTAAATTCGCATAATCAGGACGAGGCCAAGGGAACACTTCTATGCATGTTTGTATACAACAGGCCAACGTGTTCAAGGCGTTTGAAGTATGGAACATAATCCGTTTCATTTTTTCTCTTTGATCAGTTAATTTTGTGTTTAGGTGTTGGTGCATAACCAAGTTTTATCAGCTAGCTTATCTCAAAGATTGCTCAAGTATAGGGGCAGCTGGAGGATATTAAATACGTAAATCATTCCCTCTTGTTGCAGCTGCATTACTAAAGGTTTCAGTTTCAATATTATATCTGACTGTAAGGTAGCTTAGTATATTAACTTTTCTACAAGGCTTTTTCATTTGCTTTGACACTTCTTTGTTCCCTGGTTAGGTTGCACGAAACTGAAACTTGTGAATTGGAGACCAGAAATATTGATTTCTCTTTCCTCTGTTGGTCAGCCATTTACTGAAGCATTATGCAGTCCTGATGGATCTCCTTATCTATGCCAGAAATTCTTGGAAAGTAAAGGTCTTGAGGGGTAAACTCAAGGTGTCAATTGTGTTACGAAGTTATGTAAGTCCGAGAAAAGTATTGTATACATTAGTTGACCAAAACCACATTTGTATTTTTGAAAAATAGCTTCGAATTAAACACACATGGATGGAGTGCCCATATGCGCATTCATGATTTCATATTAGTCTACTGGCATTGACTCGAATTAAACACACATGGATGGAGAGCCTATATTTTGGTTCAACAAAACTTTGCACACACGCCTAGTTTTGTTGAGACGTGCGTTGTTGCACGTGCACGTTAACTAGTTTAACCAAACTTACATGGGCAAATGGTAGGAGGAATATATAGTAAAACAATCAAGCACAACATGTAAATTGTCTCAAAAGACAAACAAATACAAAGCTAGTCACAATATATATGCAAACCTAAAATGGAGGCCGAGCTACATGGAGCTCGTTTTTTTCCAAATTCGAAATCGACATTTTTTAGTTTCCAAAAATCACGAAAAAAATCCTAGATGTAGATATTATCTAGATCCACAATCGTGCAAATTTGCAGCTCCAAATTCGTTGTATTTTGGGCTGCACAAAAAAGACAAATGAGTGAATATGGGTGGTGAATAGTACACAGATTCAAAATTTTGAAATTTTGTCCGATTTGTCTTTTTTGTACAGGCCAAAATATAACGATTTTGGAGTTGCAAATTTACACGATTGTAGATCTAGAAAATATCTACATCGTGGGGAGCCTAACGTGCCCGAGGCTCTCTTCATGCTCGACAATGTCGTCCTGGTGCCACTCGTGGGGAGCGGGATGCACAAGACTCGCAAAGCGATGGCGGACATGGTCCTCGGGAACCTGGAGGCGCATGCCATGAAGTAACCGCTGCTGACTCCTGTTGTCTGATAGTTAGCGTGGTGGGAACAGTTCGGTGTATATCAATGTACGTTTACAAAACAAAACATGGATTGTTCAAAAACAAAAAAAAATAGTGTATACCAATGTATGTTGTGCAAAATATGAAGGTACCGTGGATTGTATATCAATGTATGTTTACAGTAACAGATTAACGTCTCACGGACTGTGTTTCGGCATCTCATGTATTTGTAATCTGTTATTGTGGGAACACAGTATGTGAGACGTTAATATGTTTCGTTCTTAGTTCAAAATGTTAAAAAAATTAAACAACATTTCGGTCGTACATCCAGACATTCTAAGTTCACATAAAATAGTTTCGCGAAAAAGACATTTTTAGGGGCTACGTAGAAAGAAAAAAAACTGTCTCGTGCAAATTCATTTTGCAGCGCCGGGATTTGTCTTTTTTACACAGCCCACAAAAAATATCACTTTTCCACGAAACTTTGTGTGCGAACATAAAATGTCCTGATGTACACCCCAAATTTTGTTTGAATTTTCTTTGACATTTAAAAAAATATTTTTTAGGCAATGGGATCATATGCTCCTATTACCCAAAACTGATTTCCGTCATTGACCCCTCTAATCAAGCATCCATGTTCTTTCAAAAAGTATAAACAAAACATCTCATTATGTACGGATTTTTAAATAAGTGCATGTGTATATTTAACCAAACATACATGGGCAAATGGTATGAGAAATATGTAGAAAAACGATCAAGCACAACATGTAAATTGCCTCACAACACAAACAAATACAAGGCCAGTCACAGATTATAGGACAATACAAAAACAATCAATGCCCAGAACCATACAAGAGTGAAAGGGATGAGGGATTCGACCGATACAAATCGTGGGTGACAATATTCTTGTGCAGTTATTGGATGGTTCTTCTTTTTTCTCTCTCTCTTTTTAGGCAAAACCCAATCCAATCTCCAGTGATGTGCAAGTGTGCAGCTGGGTTTGTGTGCCAAGCTAAATATAGCCTGTGTTGAGAAAAAAAATCTTGTAGCTACCTAGCTAGCATTTGTTGCAGAGGAAAAGGTCAATGCTAGCTACTGTGATTTAATAGATCTTTTGGATTGATGATGATAACAGAGAAATATATGCATAGAATATGAAAACAAAAAAGTGAAGGGATAACATAGGGATCAAAATTTTGCCTACGAATGCATGAAAAAATTGTTTTGGTTGGTCTGGCTGAGAGCTCAGATCTCAAGCCATGTTTATCGATTCACTCATGTGGTCTATGATTGGTGTGCTGGGTATATTCCCAGGATGTTTTTTGTGACCATGGAGGATCAACTAAACAAACTGACAGTAACTACTGCTATGGCCTACAAAGAAGATTGGAAACGTAGTGAGCTAGTGGGGACAATCCAGCTGCAAAAACGAGATCTTGTTGTCTAGCTGACATGAGCAAGATAGTGACACTGATACCCCATGCTACTACCAAACCAAACAAAACACACAGTAGACTTCTTGGCTTGCAAAATAAACAGTATAGTCTTTGATAAAGAAAAAAAAGGATATCACATGCAGACTGGCAGAGTTTCTTGTAAGTTTTGCAGGAAACAGTTCAGGCTATGCTTGCAAACTGGCAGAACACATGAACATTATCCTGCCCAAACTTCATTTGTACAGGACCAGGGAACCAAAAACCAAGAATACAAAGCACCCATTACATGGAGGCAACATAAGTGCACAAATCCATAAAACCAGAGAACCTAGGTCACACATCTTTCACTGGTTTAACTCGTGTTCCATGATGTAACTGAAAACAACAGCTCCGACTCAACACCGCAGCAAAATCTCTGCACGCTGCTTGCACAAAACCTTAGAAAAGTGATCTTAGAAACACTGGCCGTGACCTGTGACCTCACAAATATTCAACTGTTGCTACAACATCCAGGACTACTACAGTACACTTGATAAGTTCAAGACTGAAACAACCCGCCGGCGAGCGTAGCCTTGAAGGAGAGATGCAACCCCTTGCGGTGTTCGTCAGGAGAATTCAGCGTGCACAGGTGGAAAAAGTCTTCTGACCACTATCGTTTAAGACCTCAGAGGGCATCTCGAGCAGCAATCCTGCACACGATTGCCTCTGGCAGTGTGGAAATCGATAGTTCTTGGGGAGTTATCTTGTATTGCTGCCAGCAGGAAAACGAAAATTCAGTCAAGAAAAGGATAAACACAATAATTACGATACTCAGAACCAAAATAACATAAACTAAACTAAAATAATTATGAGGCCCATATTATCATAGTGCCAGGTTTAGCTACCTTCAGAATCTTTGGCTGGTTTGCCTTGCTTGCAGTTCTGAGATATCAATCTCGATTCCATTGACGAGTTTTTCCACTGCTTTCATCTGCAACGTTACGATTTTAAATTCAATGGTTCTGAATTCGTTCTTTCAGAAGGACAATGAAACTGAAGGTGATACAGAAAGTAACATTTCGTTTAGAGAGCACTACATCCAGTAAGACTACCTGTACGATTCACGTCATAGTAACTCCTGGGACATTTAGAGTGCTCTCAATGAGAAGGAGAGGGAGATGTGCCCTATCAATTCTTCAGAAAATGTTTACAGGTATGTTCTGCAGTTCTTGCACACAGCTATGCAGATTACTACGGTAGGGTGCTTTTGTTTTGTAAATTATGACCAAACATCTGTGGGGAAACACTTGGTTACTTAGATATTTCAAGCTGCTCTTTTCAACTTCACATTTTATATGACGTATACTCAAGATGAAACTGCAGATGACAGCCTACCATGATAATTACAGGTAAAATATCGATTTTGCAGATATCCCAATAGTTGGTACTGGAAACCTAAATAAATCTGGATAGTAAAGTTTAAAAGTTCAGATTTGTGGTACCCAGGCTAAGGCAATCAGCATTAGCCTGTAGGCAATCTAACAAATGTCTGGACCCATGGACATTTGACATACACTGACCAGATCAAGAACACTACTTATAGATTTACTGAACAAGATACAGAGCCAACTGATGTAGAGTTACTAGCAAGACAAAACCTCGACTGAAAAGGGGCAAAAACAGCATACCTCCTCATCAGAAGCATCGAACCGAGCTGCAAGAATATACTGCGTGTCATCAGCGATACCGCACCGCTTCAGGGACTCAGTGATCTGATACACAAAACCACTCAAACCATCACAACGCCGCACATTACAAAAAGAACATCCCCTTATGTGACAAGGAAAAGAAAGAAGAGCCCACATGTTTGGACCCTGAGTAGTTGTAGACGAGCTCCGAGTGCAGGGTCCTCGTGGTCAGCGAGTCCCTCGACCTGGAGAGCAGGCCTTGTGCGCCGCCGCGAGGACCGGGAACACGTCCGGCACCTAACAGTACATTCAGTTAACATTTTTCTGTTTTTTGTGGGGAATTACATTGAGTTGAATTAACAAACTGGACAACTGTCATGCGATGCGAGGCTTGTGGCCTCAGTTGCAGCAATTGGTGATGCTTTAGCATAGTAAAGTAGAGTGAGTGCAGTTACGGTACCAGCGAGGCGTTGAGGAAGGCGGCCTCCGGCTCCAGCGTCCCCGACTGCATCAGCTCCAGGAGCTCCCTGCGTGTTCATCTCAGCGCCAGATATCATGAGCCAAGCAAGAACGCGGTCGGGCCGGGGTTAAAGAAGCGGTCGTGAAGGAGGAAGGGGATGAGTTAGACGTACCGGCTGTTGGAGACTTCGGTGAAGAGGGCGAGGGAGACGCTGCGGCCGCCAGCCACCGGGAAGCTCTTCATGCGCTCGCTGCCGGCTACGGGCCTCTTCTTCGGTTCGACGGCGAGCCGGGGCGCCGGCGCTCACGGAGGCGGCGGGGGCCGAGCGATTGGACCGTGATTTCTGGAGTCGGCGGCGGAGGGGAGGAACCGGCGGGCAGCGACAAGGAAGAAGCAGAGGAGAAGAGAAGCCCATTATTGGCTCTCCTTACGGGGCCCAAGGACACCAGGTAGGCTTGCGGACCCAATGGGCCCTATAACTAGGAGAGCCGACTCGAGGGTGATTTTATTTTTGAACATGAAGCACGTTTTTTGAAGAAAAAAAAATCGGAAATGGGACTTTCCAAAAATTGGGATAAAAGTTACATATGACAATAGTGTCGAGATCTATAATCGTGCAGATTTTTACTTTAAAATGCGTTGTATGTTGGGTTGTACAAAAAAGACAAATCGGGTAATATTTCAAATTTCAAAATTGTGTATTGTTCACCACCCAGATCCACCCATTTACCATTTTTGTGCAGACCAAATACAACGAATTCAGAGTTAAAAATTTGCACAATTATAGAACTTGAAAATATCTACATCCGGGACTTTTTTTTCGATTTTTGAAAACTTAAAACATTGATTTCGATTTTTTGAAAAATGAGCACCATGTAGCCCGGGCTCCAATATAGGTTTTCGACATTTTAAGTTTCCAAAATTGCGAAAACATCCGCAGATGTAGATATTTTCGATATCTACAATGATGCAATTTTTTAACCCCAAATTCGTTGTATTTTTGGCTTTACAAAACAGATAAAGCAGGGAAATTTCAAAAAAAAAAATCTATGTATTGTTCACCACCAAAATCCACTCATTTGTCTTTTTTGTGCAGCCCAAAATATAACGTATTTAGAGTTTAGAATTTGCGCGATTTTAGATCTCGACAATATCTACATCCAAGAATTTTTTTGTCAATTTTTTGAAACTTAAAAATGTCTATTTCGATTTTGTGAAATAACGGGCTCCAATATAGGTTTTCGCCCAATCATGTCATCCAGTATCCGATTGCTTTTTAGCACTTGTGAAGAACTTCAGGTCGAATATTATGTTTTTTCTATTTTAAAAAGTCTGAATGTGGAGATCTTGAAGGAAATGATGGTGGTTCACTAACCACATATAAGCATGGCATGCCTTCCAAGAAGAAATCTACTTACTTTCATCTGTAATTCTAATTATGTTTGCTGATTACTTGATCATTACCTCGTTGGTCGATATATGCATAAGGGATCTCGACATGGTCGGAAGTCCGCACGCGAGAATTTGTTTCTCCTTGATATAGCTGATCCAACTGATTTGTTAGCTATGTTGTAAGGGACAAAAGCACATTTAGGCTAAGCATGTGAGATTTGGTATCTAAATAAGCTTAGCATAGTTGGTTTTGTTTTTGAACAGACTGTGTTTTTACATGGTTTTTGAACAGGCTGTTGCTGCAACAGTTAAGTTCCTCTGTATTTTCGTATGCGTGATTGCGTGAAGGGTGCAGATTGATGATCGGCGAGTCAAAGATGACAGACTCATTATGATGTGGTAACAACAAACACTACTTCAAAATTACTTGCGCCAACTAATTCCAGTCATTTGGCTCGAGCATCTTTGTCGACTGAACACACACTGTAACCAGCGCGGCAAAGACGCCCCTGCCTACCAGTAATACCTGCTGATTCGTTTCAACAACAACAACAACAACAGATAAATAGAATGGCACACGATTTTATTGCAAGCCTCAGAGTTAGGCCTCCGCTAAGCAGCATCATTAGTAATTCGGACCAGGCTCTCAGTGTAAGGTATTACATTCAAGTAAAAGATCTCCCGCCCATCCGCAGCCTCGGACGTGCCATCACGACGGTACCCCAGGCGGTCCAGCTCGCACAGAGTGTCCAGATCAGGCCCCTGCAGATTGTAGCGGCAGAGGTACTGCGACCGCCGTACCAACATCGAGCCGCCGCCTGGGAGAAGCGCCATCGGGTGCACCAGCATCGAGATGTTGAGGGAGTGGCGGTGCTCCCACCGTTCTTCCACTAGCGTCCAGATCTTGAGGGGCTGCTGCTGCCCGGGCGCGCTGTAGGCGGTCAAACATAGCTCACCGTGCATCTCGTCCAGCCTGAAGGACTCGTCGAGTGCTGGGTCCAGCGAGTCGGGCAGGCGGGTGACGCCAAAGCTCTCGTCGTCCAGGCTGAGGCGGAGGAGGCAATGCGGGCTCGTCTCGAGACCGCGCTTGTCGATGACCCAGAAAAGGGCCCCGTAGGCGAACACAGCAGTGATCCACTCCGTGACAGGGTATAGCGGATCGGCTGTGGTTTCCCTCCAGGAAGGCGAAGCATCGCCGATGGTGAACACTTCCATCCCCATGCGGTAGGCGCCCGTGAGAGGGTCCCTGGAGCGGTAGAAGGCCCGGACCACCTTGTGCCTGCCGGTGCGAGGGTCCCGGCCAAACCCCACGGGAAGGCAGACCTCGTGCTGGCGCATCTTGTTGCGGTCGCTGTCCGGCAGAGTCATGGCGTCCCTGGTGGCCGGGTTGAAGAGGTAGACAGTGGTGTCGGTGGGGGCAACCACGAGGCCGTCGCAATGCGCGAAGTTGCACACTGAGTTGAACTCGGCAAAGAAGTCGCGGTGCATGATGAACCTCGCCTCAGACTCCACCGAGTGCTGCCACCGGTAGAAGCTGATCTTGGTGGAGAAGGTGGTCGGCCAGTCCTCCTCCTCCAGGACGTAGTCCAGTGAGTGCGGTGTAATGAGAAGCGACGGGTTCTGCCTCCATCTGGAGGCAGATTGCCGGAGGTGCGAGCGGATGAAGGAGGGGTCGGAGATGATGGCGCGCCACGCCTTGCTCACGGACTTGAACCGCACGAGGGACTTGACGGGCAGCCGGAGGAGTATCTCGGTGACAAGCTCCTCCAGCAGCTCGGCCGGACGAGGAAGCTTCGTCCTCTTCTTCCTGCTCCTCTTGCAAGCCTTCAAGTCCATGGCGGAGTACATGCAAGCAAGAGACAGAGCACACGAAGTTCAGTACCTGGGGCATTGGCTTATATTGACAGCGTACACCGTCTCCGATCCAAGCTCGGTAACAGAGCCGGACTCGGTCACACGCACAATCAATTTCGTTCTACTCGAATAAAATGCAAACCGGAGATTACACAAAACCGTCTGCTTCCTAGCAAATTCTTCACCACGAAGGAAACAGAATCGATTTTTGCCACCAAAACCAAACGGCCCACAAAAATACAATTCGTCCATGACAACCAAAGGGAGATCACCCACAAGAAAGATGACATTTTTAAGGATTCGCTCCAGAACCATACGGAATTGACTGAACAATTTTGCTACTAACAATCCTTAGGAAGCTCGGTAACAGAGCCGGACTCGGTCACACGCACAAGCAATTTCCTTTTACTCGTAAATGCAAACCGGTGATTACACATGGAAAGAAAAACAGTCTGCTTCCAAATTCGAAGAAAACGAATCGATTTTTGCCACCAAAACCAAACGGAGCAAAAATACGATTCGTCCATGACAACCAAACGGAGATCACCCACAATAAAGATGACATTTTTAAGGATTCGCTCCAAAACCAAACGGAATTGATTGCTACTGACACTAATCGATGCACGGTGACTGAATCTTTAGGAAGATCGCGGGAAGAACAAATATTCCGATTCAGATCTGTCAAATGTATTCTCGACAAAAAATGAAATTCGAGTATAGCTTGCCTGGAACTGACTGAGTGACTGACTGACTTACATCGCTAAGGGGCTGCCGCCCACTGACAGGAGTGATGCCCCACTTGGTCCCTTCTCCACCGTCGATCGTCGCCGAGACCCCGAGGCGCCGAAAAATGGAGCGAGGTCCGGCGACCGTGACCGTCGAGGTCGTCGCCATATGCGCCGCTCTGCGCCTAGATCCCATCGCTTGGGTCCGACGGCCACTGGCCGGCGGCGCAAAAGGCTTCCTCTGTCACGCTCGATTTGGGGATTGGGTGGATGGAGGGGGAAGAATTGGTCTCGTCCCCGTCTTCTCCTTCTCGTCGTAACAGGGCCTTCGTCCGCCGCCGCCGGATGTGTCGCCGACGGTTGAGATGGAGGCGGCTCTGACCACGGTAACTCGACCATTTTTGGAAATGAAAAACGCCGTGTGGTCAGACCGCAAATTTCGCGGTTCTGGAACGGCCAAGCGCGGTGCTGATCTCACGCGCGACGTGGCGCAGGTGACTTGTTGCTACTATGACCAGGACAAATCCAACGACGAACCTATACATTTAGGTCCGTTTTAGGTGGCAAGACGAACAAATACTCGGTCTTTGTCCGTCTGGTATCCAACGGGTCGACTCATTTCATTTATTCTGTCAGCTTTTTATAATTTTGGCATTCCGGTCATTCTATACAATCTTGATTAGAACCAATAAAATAGTACACACGATTAAACAAATAAATCATATAGTTTACAACCAAGTAAATTAAAATAGCATAGTTTAGAGCCAAATGAATTTAAAAGTATAGAAAATAAGTTGGAATAAAACGAGAAGATATAAATATAAGTAATGGTTCCTACGTTAACCTAATCATTTTGAAGTTGAAAGTGAGTTGTCCGATCACGCATTTCACGATGAAATTGGAGAAACTGCTCAAACCTTTCTCCTCCACCTTCGGGTCTAATCAACTCACTCTAATAATCTCACCCTTGATCATAGATGTGTCATCAGTCTCATATTTCACGATCATGTTGTGCATGATCATAGCCAGCACCTCCCACATAGTACGCCTGACCTAGCTTGGTCGAGATAGAAATTTGCGTCCCTTTTTACTGCTACTTTGCCCCTATTACTTTAGTAATGGATTTTTTTTGTTCTTGACTTATTGTTTGTGGT
The DNA here is from genome assembly GCA_947311845.1 of Poa pratensis. Lineage (NCBI taxonomy): Eukaryota > Viridiplantae > Streptophyta > Magnoliopsida > Poales > Poaceae > Poa > Poa pratensis. The sequence goes on along the minus strand of CAMZMU010000108.1, from coordinate 36,883,235 downwards.
TGTTGGATGGTTTAACTACTACTTCCTCTAGTCTAAATTAGATGACTTGCTATCCAACACATATGGATGTAGCAAGTCATCTAATTTGGAACGGAGGGAGTATCTCAGATCATTTTTAACTGTCGTCAGAAAGAATTCACTAACGTGTAATTTGACAGCATAACTCGCGACATTCTTTTCAGATGAGAGGGAGTAGTATTGTTCTTCCCCGCAAAAACAAAAAAAAATGTAATTTGTTCTTTGTTCAGAATCAGGAAATTTGGAGCAGTAATTTGTTTAGATTTCAGTTGTTTTTGTAGGACAGTTTGTCTGATGGGTTAGATGGTTTAGCTGCACCACCAACTAGGGTCGCATTAATCCCTACCCCACCGCAGCCCTAATAACTCCGCCACTACCGTCGGCGCCACGCTGCAGCTCGCCCTCCCGCCACCGCCTTCCCCGCTGCCCCCATACAAGGGCTCCAGAAACTGAGCTTGGTGGTCTGCGCCGCAGTCCAATCGCTCACCCCGTGCCTCCCTGCCGCCAGGCCGCCCCGTGCCTCCCCGTCGCCCACCTCCGTGCACGCTGCCGCTTCCGTGAACAGAATTGCCAAATTCATCCGGGAACATTTAGTATTTGGCACTTTTCTGTCTTGATCAATTTTGAATCTTTGATTATCTGTGATCTTGACTTATATCCTGCTTTTGAGCTATACTGTGTTTGCTTGTTGTTGGCGCGCCTTGACTTTGTTGGTGCTATATGCTCGCGTCTCTAGTACGGTCTAGCCTAGGACCAGCATAATACCGTCTTTGAGCGTTTATTCAATTGCACTCCTGATTTGATTATTGCTAATCCTTGCTAAGCCTTCCCAAAGCTCCACCGATTTCTACACCGTGTGTTGTGACTTTCACCTGGCAATCGCTTCATCTAATCTTCAGCGAGAGTTGACACCGTTTGTTGCTTGTCACCTCCTGTTGCTTGGTGAGAAGTTGTAAGAGCTTTGTTTTTGGTTTGACGGATTACGCGTTTTTCCACCCACACATAGTAGTTGATAGGAACATATTCTTGTGATTTGTTTCTTGTTTTCTGCTAACCATGACAGCATCCGATTGTGAATGGGAGAACTTGACAAACAAACAAATGCACACTAAGTTCGCCATGCTTGTGATGGAGAACACACAGGACATTGACAAAAGACTTGGTGAGGCGCTTGACAAGATAGCGGGCCTTGAGCAAAGTTTTGATACCAAGCTCGACACCAAGTTCAATGAGTTGCTCGCTCGACTACCCCCTCCCAACCACCACCACCACCTGCTGCTGCTCCTCGCACGCCGAACTCTACAGGCCGAGCGCGACGTGTTCCCCTCGAACGGGGACAAAATTCGGGTGTTGCCTTCACCGCTGATGTCGATGAGAACTTTGATTACTATGAGGAGAGGACGAGAATGGGGGGAAGATGTGCTGCGACAAGTCGCTGGTCTTCCGCGCACCCACTTTCGCAATGCTCATGCTGCACCACGCCCTCAGGTATTGCACGATGATGATCATGTCGCTAAACTGAAATTACATCTTTCACCGTTTGAGGGCACATATGATCCTGATGCTTATTTTACATGGGAATTAGAAACTGAACAACGTTTTGCGTGCCTACATTATCCTGACGATAGACGTGTTAAAGCTGCTGTCTGTGAATTTACTGGTTTTGCCTCTATTTGGTGGTCGGAATATTGTAGAGTGAATCCTAATGACATTCCCACCACTTGGACTGTTTTAAAAACTGCTATGCATACTTGTTCGGTGCCTCCATATTATCAACGTGATTTACTTCAAAAATTGCAACACCTAAAACAAAGCAAAATTTTGGTAGAGGAATACTATCAGGAATTGCAAACTGGGTTAATTAGATGTGGTGTTATTGAAGATACAGAACCTATGCTTGCACGTTTTCGGGGTGGGTTAAATAAGGAAATTCAAACAATTTTGGAGTATAAGGAGTATCATACCATCATCCGTTTGTTCCATCTTGCTTGTATTGCTGAACGTGAAGTGCAGGATGGGCAGATTTCGTGGACTAATTTTTCTGCAGGTTGGTCTACATCATGGACTACTCGTGCATGTTCTACACGCACCACGGCACCTGCTGCTAGCGCCACTTCAATGCCCAACAAAGAAATGACAAGCAAGACACCAACACCCTCTCGTAATGGCCTCCTGGTTCCACGCAGCCTTCATCTTCCACGGCTTCCGCGGGACATGATACATCTCAAACGTATCCATAATTTTTGATGTTCCATGCTTGTTTTATACCCATTGCTACATGTTTTGCATCCACTTTATGTCACTTTTATACATTTTCTGGGACTAACCTATTAACAAGATGCCGAAGTGCCAGTTCCTGTTTTCTGCTGTTTTTGTATTCCAGAAAAGCTAGTCTGGAAATATTCTCGGAATTGGACGAAACTTCACGGGGGATGCTATTTTACCAGAAGACACCAGATGGAGCAAAGGAGCAACGGAGAGGAGCCACAGGGGCCCCACACGCCACTAGGGCGCGCCTGGCCCCTCTGCCGCGCCCTGGTATGGTGTGGGCCCCATGGGGGTTGTCAGCCGCCGCCCTTTCGCCTACTTAATCCCCCCAAGAAAATAACCCTAAGGGCCGGAGCCAAAATCCATGAAAAGTTCCAGAGACGCCGCCGTCGTCAACCCTAGCTCGGGAGGGTCCAGAACCTCTTCCCGGCACCCTGCCGGAGAGGAATCGTCACCGGAGGCTTCTACATCACCATGTCTGCCTCCGGAGTAATGCGTGAGTAGTTCATCCTTGGACTACGGTCCATAGCAGTAGCTAGATGGTTGTCTCTCCTATTTGTGCCATCATGTTTAGATCTTGTGAACTGCCCTACATGATCAAGATCATATTATTATAATGCTACATGTTGTGTTTGCTGGGATCCGATGAATATTGAATACTATGTCAAGTTGATTATCAATCTATGCCCTATGTTATTTATGATCTTGCATGCTTTCGTTACTAGTAGATGTTTTGGCCAAGTAGATGCTTGTAACTCCAAGAGAGAGTATTTATGCTAGATAGTGGGTTCATGCCTCCATTTAATCTAGGACAGTGACAGAAAGTTCTAAGGTTGTGGATGTGCTATTGCCACTAGGGGTAACCTAACGATGCTATGTCTACGGGCATATGTGTTTGTTTACATTACGCGCTTTACTTAATGCAATTATCCGTTGCTTGCAACTTAATACCAACGTGGGACTCGGATGACAACCCGGCGGTGGATTATTAGTCATAGATGCAGTTGGATAATGGTCTATGTATCTTGCCATAATGCCCAATTAAATACCATAGTAATCATCATGCCATGTATATGCATTGTCATGCGCTCACTATTTGTCAATTGCCCAGCTATAATTTGTTCACCCAGCATGTTAGTTATCTTTTATGGAGAGACACCACTAGTGAACTGTGGACCCAGGTCCATTCTTTTACATTGATTAAACCACAAACTGCAAACTGTTCCTTTTTCATTCTCTGCAATTTAATACTCATTTTCCACACGAGACGTTTAATCCTTTGTTTTCAGCAAGCCGGTGAGATTGACAACCTCACTGTTACGTTGGGGCAAGGTACTTTGATTGTGTTGTGTGCAGGTCCACGTCAGCGCCGGAATCCCTGGTGTTGCGCTGCATCATATTTCGCTGTTGACAACCTTCAGAAGAGTTGTTGCTCCTACTGGTTCGATAACCTTGGTTTCATACTGAGGGAAAACTTGCTGCTGAACTGCATCATACCTTCCTCTTGGGGTCTCCCAACGGACGTGTACTGCACGACAAGCAGGACACACTGACACTAGTAAAATCCAATGTCGCCGCTGTGATGGTTGGGGTCATTATGCACGTGAGTGTACTAATAAGCGTGTGATAAAAACTCGTGAATATGGCGGGTAAATGATTATGATGAGGAGACTTTGGCTCTTATTGCGCATGAGGAAAAAGATTGCAATGAATCAGTATACTCTTGTTCATAAGGATAAAAATATTGCATTACTTCCTATGTCTCTTGAACAAATTTTGAAAGATGATATTGTACAGCTAGTAAAGCGAAAAAACAGGAGCAACAAAAGTGTGAAAATCCAATTGTGGCTAAAGAATTTGCGCAGCAACATAAGGATAAACCCTCATCATCAAATAATGTTGCTAACGAAATTAAATTGACCAATCCATGTTTCTTAGCCACCAAGTCTGATATTGCTGATTTGGATGTCAATAAATCTGTTTGCTATGCTATTGTTTGCAAAGAGGTATTGTTTTCTTTTGAGGATATGCCTCCCTTTTTGCCCCCTGCGGTTGCTAACGTTTTGCAGGAGTTTGCGGAAGTTTTTCCAAGTGTTGTGCCACCGGGATTGCCACCTATTCGAGGCATAGAGCACCAGATTGACTTAATTCTGGTGCATCATTACCGAACCGTGCACTTTACCGTACCAATCGATAAAGGTCATGTTCGTGAGTCTCTTAGTCCATGTGATGTTCCTATTATTTTGGTGCCTAAGAAAGATGGTTCGTCTCGCATGTGTACTGATTGTAGGGCTATCGATCATATTACAATTTGTTATAGACACCATATACCACGTTTGGATGATATGCTTGATGAATCGAGCGGTTCTACCATGTTCTCTAAGTTTGATTTGCGTAGTGGTTACCACCAAATTCGTATGAAATTAGGAGATGAATGGAAAACAACATCTAAAACTAAGTTCAGTTTATATGAGGGGTTCGTCATGCCTTTCGGTTTAACTATTGCTACTAGTGCTTTCATGAGATTAATGAACGAAGTTTTGCGTGCTTTCATTGGGCGATTTGTGGTGGTTTATTTTGATGATATTCTCATATACAACAATCTTTGAGGATCATTTGAATCATTTGCGTGTTATTTTTTATGCTTTGTTTGTTGCACATTTATTTGGTAACCTTCATAAGTGCACCTTTTGCACAAATCGAGTTGCGTTTCTTGGCTATGTTGTTACATCGCAGGGCATTGAAGTTGATCCAGCCAAGATTGAGGCAATTTCGAGTTGGGCGCCTCCTAAAATTGTCACCCAAGTGAGGAGTTTCCTTGGGCTCGCTGGGTTCTATAGGCGCTTTGTCAAAGATTTTGATTCCATTGCAGCGCCATTGAATGAGCTTACAAAGAAGGATGTGCCCTTTGTTTGGGGCGATGCACAACAGGGCACGTTCATGATGCTGAAAGACAAGTTAACACATGCTCCTTTGCTCCAACTTCCTGATTTTAATAGACTTTTGAGCTTGAATGTGATGCTAGTGGAATTGGGTTGGGAGGTGTGTTGTTACAAGAGGAAAAACATGTTGCATATTTTAGTGAAAAAATGAGTGGGCCTAGTCTGAACTATTCTATTTATGATAAGGAATTATATGCTCTTATTCAGACATTAGAAACTTGACAGCATTATTTATGGCCCAAAGAATTTGTTATACATTCTGATCATGAATCTTTGAAGCATATTCGTAGTCACGCAACCGTCGACATGCTAAGTGGGTAGAATTTATTGAACCTTTCCCTTATGTCATCAAACACAAGAAGGGTAAGGATAATGTTATTGCTGATGCTTTGTCTCTTCGTTACAATATGCTTTCACAACTTGACTTAAAATATTTGGGTTGGAGACCATTAAAAATTTGCATATTGATGACTCCCAAGTCCAGGAGATCAATTGTAGTACCTTTCAATTAGAAAAGGTTGTCGAACCCACGAGGAGCTAAAGGTATTGGTTAGCAAGATTGATAAATAAAACAATGAAAGATGCAAGTGTTTTTGGTATTTTTTCGATGTACGGATGCAATGCTGAAAATAAAATATGATGAGTGACAGCTCTCAAAGAGAGAAAGTCCAATCCTCTATGCAGCAAGAGGACAATCTCAAGTGTGAGTTTCTTATAGGAACAATGGACATGGGTTCATGGTTTCACTCGCCTCTCTCTCTCTCTCAATCTATGGTGGTGATCATGTTATAGATAATAAATGTACACACAATTGTCATGCATTCATGGTAAACTTCTGTGACGGCTACATGTTCTAAAACACATAGTTGAAGAAAATAATCATTTGTGTTGCTAGGTCACACCTCGTAAGGCTAGCGTGGTTTGTTGTCACTCCCACATCATACTTCTTCCTTTTTACCCCCAGATAAAGGATGTTGGGCTGTATCGTGTCACTCAATACATAAGCCGTTGTCACACCGGCCATCCCGTACCTACATACATCATACTTCATAATAGACAATATTCTAAACACTAGTGCAATGATTCATATTTCGTGTGCATGACCACATCTCTCTCATCTATCCACACGTGGTGGTGTCAATCACCTCATGACAAGGATAAACAAGGCATTATGAATAAATCAAACCATCACATGCATCATAGAATATCTCCAAAGTATGACAAGTCATAAAAGATCCAACACAACGGTAAATGCATAACAATTATCATCTCACACCACAATATCCACCATAGGAATTACATAGATGACCGTAATCATGTTCAGCAGCTCATACGGTACTAATTAGTGAAGCTCAAAGAGAGAAGAGATACATAAGTTACCACCACAAACCCAAGTCCAGGGGGTGGACTACTCCCCCTTCATCATGGAGATGGTGGAGAAGTTGTTGGAGGAGATGGAGACTCCGGAGTGGAGGCGGCGGCCCGCAGCAGCCACGGCGCGGCGGCGGCGAGCGGCGGCCCTTGGCCCCCCTTCTTCTTCCTTGGTGATGGTGCAGCAATGGAGGAGCTCCTCCCCCTCCTTGGCGGCTGCCAAGAGGAGGAAAATTCGTGGCTTTTGGTGGCTTGCTTGGAAAATAGGGTTTCCCTTCATTATATAGAGGTGAGATGCAATCTAGACCATGGGATGGATGCCCCTTTGATCCAAGGGCTCTTGGGCACCTCTAGAAGCTTCCTAGGAACCCCTCTCAGCCCTAATGAGGCTCCAATTCGTGTCTTGGCCGAATCCATCAAATTTGATAAGAGTTGGAATTAATAAAGTCACAATCTTTCAGATTCTCGTCATCCCATCTAGGGCTGCAGTAAATCGGAAATATCTCTGCCGTCCGGACTCGGAATTGGGCGAATTTTAAGTCTAGATCGATTGTCGGAAAATTCTCTCCAACTTTGTATTCTGTCAGGTTTCCGTTTGACGTTGTCTTCGGGCCCAAACGTGACCATCTTCGAAAAACGTTTCCAGACAGATTTCAGGAAAGTCCCAATTCGACTCAAATATGGTTTCCTTTTGTATTTTTGATAATTCCTACACAACAAATAGGAAAACAAGAAGATTTTACACTTTGGCAACTATTAGTAGGTTAATCCAATAAATGTCATAATATGATATAAAGTTTATATAAAACATGTGCCAATTGACATAAAATATGCATGGAACATCAAAAATTATAGATACGTTTGTGACGTATCAAGCATCCCCAAGCTTAGTTCCTACTCGTCCTCGAGTAGGTAAACGATAAAACAAAATAATTTTTGAAGTGACATGCTACCATCATAAACTTGATCAAATATTGTAAGGTACATGTTATGAATGAAGTGATGAAATTGTTGCTACATAGAGTCAAATGGTTCATTCTTAATAAGATGTAACAGTATGCAAGATAGTTTATGAGGTGATATCAAATATTCAATGCAAGAATGTTAAATGATAATTCACAAAGTGTAACATAAATGAAAAATTACTATGGACCACAAGTATGCATAATGATAAGTAAGAACATCCTACAATGGTCATAGAGTGTAGATGGAAATCTGAATATAAAAGGTGGACACTTTGGAAAGATATATATGAGTAGAGGTAAAGCATGAATAAGTTTCATCTAACTTCCAAATGCTCCTACTTAAGTTAATGATTGCAATGTGGTATTCCTTGGTGTCAAGCTCTCATTGCCCCCTATCATAGCATCTTGAATGATTAAGTTTAAAGTGAAAACAAATATGAGTAATGTGCTTGACAAAGTAAAGGTTGAAAGTCTCATGTCCTTTGAATACGAGTACTTACTCCATGTGTTAGTCAACTCGGAAAACAAACCAAGTTCAATTTAAATATCTTTGTAAGTAAAATAGTATCATCAAAAGCGTCAACTGGGGTACCTCTTGTCCCAGGATATGGAACAAGCCCATATCAAAATGACAAGACAAACAAACATAATGAACAATCTCAACACCCTTTTTATTTACCATTGGATATCTTTTTATTGTAAGGTGTATCACAGAAGGTTCACCATAGCATGTAAGTAAATTTCCACCATGAATGATGCATGGCTTAGATTAGCGGCCCAGGCGTCTCTCTAACCATTTATATAAACTCATTTAAACCTACTTCATTTCCACATTTATTTCACGCATGGTAAGCATCCATAAACAAAAGTACATGACATCAACTAAATATAATGAAGTGCAATGTTGAAAGCCTGCCACGTGACAGCACATTTGGGCTAACTCTCCACCAAAGACATTTGTCAAGCTCATAACATCATAATTTTAATCACAATGGGTCATGTTCATTAAGTGCAATAAAAGTAAAGTGTGCATCAAGTTCGTGAGAGCTATATAACCAACTTTTCCCATAACAATAAACAACATAAGCATATTCAGAGGTATAAATGATACAAAATAACATGATAACATACTCGAAATAGCATAAAGCTAATAGGTAGATAGGGTGGACTCACTGGAAAAACTTTGGTTGAAGGTGTTGGAAACAAGTTTTACTTGTTGGAATTTTTGGGCTAGCAAGAGGGAGAAAGTTGACCGTCTAAATGCATGCATGAGTGTCCATAGAACTAACTAATCATGTTAAACAAGTAAAGTAATCATTCAGCATCAAAACATGAATAAAAGATAGCTCTTGATAAAACACTAACAAATTATTACTCATTAACAAGCTCATGAATCATGCAACTATATGTATCTTTTAAAATCAACTCAAACATCCCTTTTCCCAATCTTATAATAGCATCCAACATATTTCAACCCAAATTTCCAGTAGCTCTCTCTCATATATAAATGATAATGTGGGTGTCTCTCAAAATAAAAATCAAAACAAACAAACAAAAAGACGCTCCAAGTTTATGCGATAAAGTGCATTGATCGAAAAACAGAAGTTAGACGTGTGCAAACCGAGAGTGTGTTGGTTCAGTGGGGTTGACTTCACATCCCCAAGCTTATGGTTTTCACCATCCTTGGATAGCTCTTGGTGCATCTCCTCTAATCCCTGTGAAAAAACTTCAAAACACCGTTTCTCCCATTTCTTTTCTGTGGGGTGACATTAGTAGTGATAAACAAATAGATTTCTTGCTGCATATAGTCCTTAGACAAAATTCATATGGATGTTCAGTAAGTGTATTATGTTGTATGCCTACTCATAAACTCAATTGGATCTAAAAGATTCAAGCTAAAAGTTCTAAGCATGCATCAAACAAAATGGGACAGAATTTGTCCAGAAAAACAGCAGCAGCAAAACATATTCTTCTACCCTACTTAAATTTGTCTAAAAATTCTGCAAAAATTCATGCATATAGAGGATGAAAAGTTGCAACTACAGTTTAAATATCATATCATTCGGAGTTACAGAATAGGAATTACAAATCATACCGTGCACAGATTCGTGCTGGAATAATATCTCCGAATGCTATAAGCAACTTTTTCACACCAAAATGGGTAAAACTTGGCACTTTATTAAAAATTCCAGAAACAAAACTAAAACTAAGTCTCTTGTTACAGCAAGAGGACACAAAGAAAATCAAAAATAAAAACAACCGGGTTACCTCCCGTAAAGCGCTTTCTTTATAGCCATATAGCTAGGCTTCTTACTTGATATTTAATGGTTGGAGTGAGGTGGCTTGGCATCCCCAAGCTTGAGTGGTTGTCCCTCTTGATATTTGGGAAGTGTTTCATGCATAATACCAGGATCCCATGGTGCTCTCAAGCCAATAAAAATAATAATCAAGTTGAAACCTGGTAGAGAGAAAAACAAAACAGAAAAGTAATAACAACGAAGTCTAACTTTCTTTCTATGCATTGGCATTTTGTATATGAATGAATCATAATAAGTAGAAGCTTTCCAATGCATATTAACAATAGCTACTTGCAGCCCATAATTATTAGTAGCATAAAGAGGGTTCTCATCACCTCCTCTTTCATAATAGTTGCAAGTAGTAGAAGTGTATTCAACCATATAACCAATAGAATCATTCAACTTAGATAATTTAGGCACATAAAGAGGATTATTAAATTTATTATGGAATTCATTAGCATGCTTCCCCCTTTCAAAATAGTTATTAAGATCAATATCAAGTTTACTATCATGATTGCAACAAAGATTTGGAACTAAAGATACTTGCAAATCACATAAGTATTTCTCAACATAAGCAAATTTCTCCTCTATGGTGTAAGTAGGAGAGTTCAAGAACAAAGTAGGACTCTCATGAGTAAGAGCACTATCACAAACAACAAGTATGTCATTTTTACCATCGCATAAATTAGTAACAACTAAACATGGAGGATTATCAATAAGCATAGGACCATCATCTAAAGCATTATCATATAGCATATTTAAGCAACACTCCTCATTATTATCCATAACTTCACTAGTAGCATTATTAAAAAGTAAAGGAGTATTATTAGTTTCATCATAATAGCATGGGTTATCATATAGAACCATAGCATTTTCAGTTTCACACTCATCATAACATGGATTCTCATAAATAACAAAAGATTTTTGAGTTTGAGTGTTACTATCATTTGTTGATGGTGAAGTTGGGATATCCAACTCTTCCCCAAGCTTAGATTGGAACACATCCATTTTAATCTCCTCTTCACATACTTCCTCTTCCAAGATTATGTTTTCATCATCCTCTTGAGGTTGCACGGGCATCCCCAAGCTTAGGTTTTTATCTTCATCTTCCTACAAACATCAGTGCTCTCTTGGGGAGTAAAATATTTAAGAAAAACCTTCCTCAAAATACCCCATTCAATAGTGACCTCTTCATCAAGAGATCTGTACCAATCACGAGCATTACCAGATAAAGACAAATATAACAGATTTCTTTTTACTTGATCATCAGAAATACCAGGAAGCCTAAATAAACCACATATTTCTTCAATTGTCTCCACGTGTTCACGTGGAGACTTAGTTCCATCCCCTGTAAATGGATTTTTCATAGCTCTTTTAACATGACCAATGGGAATTTTATATCTCACTTTAGGTTCCTCAGACACAGTAGTTTCAACCACTTTAGGAATAGTGGCATAAGCACTGTCATATAAAGCAAGGTGCAGTGATGCACGTTTCAGAAAAGCAATAGTAACAATGAGATAAAACAGCTTTCAAGTTTCCTTACCAAACTTCTTACCAATAGCGCTACGCTCCCCGGCAACGGCGCCAGAAAAGTATCTTGATGACTCCCAAGTGCAGTAGATCAATTGTAGTACCTTTCAATTAGAAAAGGTTGTCGAACCCACGAGGAGTTGAAGGTATTGGTTAGCAAGATTGATAAATAAAACAATAAAAGATGCAAATGTTTTTGGTATTTTTTTGATGTATGGATGCAATGCTAAAAATAAAATATGATGAGTGACAGCTCTCAAAGAGAGAAAGCCCAATCCTCTATGCAGCAAGAGGACAAGCTCAAGTGTGAGTTTCTTATAGGAACAATGGACATGGGTTCATGGTTTCACTCGTCCTCTCTCTCTCTCAATCTATGGTGGTGATCATGTTATAGATAATAAATATACACACAATTGTCATGCATTCATGGTAAACTTCTATGACGGCTACATGTTCTAAAACACATAGTTGGAAGAAAATAATCATTTGTGTTGCTAGGTCACACCTCGTAAGGCTAGCGTGGTTTGCTGTCACTCCCACATCATACTTCTTCCTTTTTACCCCCAGATAAAGGATGTTGGGCTGTATTGTGTCACTCAATACATAAGCCGTTGTCACACCGGCCATCCCGTACCTACATACATCATACTTCATAATAGACAATATTCTAAACACTAGTGCAATGATTCATATTTCGTGTGCATGACCACATCTCTCTCATCTATCCACACGTGGTGGTGTCAATCACCTCATGACAAGGATAAACAAGGCATTATGAATAAATCAAACCATCACATGTATCATAGAATATCTCCAAAGTATGACAAGTCATAAAAGATCCAACACAACGGTAAATGCATAACAATTATCATCTCACACCACAATATCCACCATAGGAATTACATAGATGACCGTAATCATGTTCAGCAGCTCATACGGTACTAATTAGTGAAGCTCAAAGAGAGAAGAGATACATAAGTTACCACCACAAACCCAAGTCCAGGGGGTGGACTACTCCCCCTTCATCATGGAGATGGTGGAGAAGTTGTTGGAGGAGATGGAGACTCCGGAGTGGAGGCGGCAGCCCGCAGCTGCCACGGCGCGGCGGCGGCGAGCGGCGGCCCTTGGCCCCCCTTCTTCTTCCTTGGTGATGGTGCAGCAATGGAGGAGCTCCTCCCCCTCCTTGGCGGCTGCCAAGAGGAGGAAAATTCGTGGCTTTTGGTGGCTTGCTTGGAAAATAGGGTTTCCCTTCATTATATAGAGGTAGAGATGCAATCTAGGCCATGGGATGGATGCCCCTTTGATCCAAGGACCCTTGGGCACCTCTAGAAGCTTCCTAGGAACCCCTCTCAGCCCTAATGAGGCTCCAATTCGTGTCTTGGCCGAATCCATCAAATTTGGTAAGAGTTGGAGTTAATAAAGTCACAATCTTTCAGATTCTCGTCATCCCATCTAGGGCTGCAGTAAATCGGAAATATCTCGGCCGTCCGGACTCGGAATTGGGCAACTTTTAAGTCTAGATTGATTCTCGGAAAATTCTCTGCAACTTTGTCTTCTGTCAGGTTTCCGTTTGACGTCGTCTTCGGGCCCAAACGTGACCATCTTCAAAAAACGTTTCCAGACAGATTTCAGGAAAGTCTCAATTCGACTCCAATATGGTTTCCTTTTGTATTTTTGATAATTCTTACACAACAAATAGGAAACAAGAAGATTTTACACGTTGGCAACTATTAGTAGGTTAATCCAATAAATGTCATAATATGATATAAAGTTTATATAAAACATGTGCCAATTGACATAAAATATGCATGGAACATCAAAAATTATAGATACGTTTGGGACGTATCACATATGCATAATGCTGAATTTAAAGACGTGGTCCAGAATTGTAAGGATGGTAGAACATGGAACAAATTCGTCCTTCGTGATGGATTTGTGTTTCGTGCTAACAAGCTACACATTCCAACTAGCTCTGTTCGTCCTTTGTTGTTATAGGAGGCGCATGGAGGAGGATTAACGAGACACTTTGGCGTAAAGAAGACTGAGGATGTACTATCTACACATCTCTTTTGGCCAAAGATGAGACGGGATGTTGAACGATTTGTTGCTCGCTGCAGTACTTGTCAAAAAGCTAAGTCACGACTTAATCCTCGTGGATATGCTGTTACCTATACCTAGTGTTCCGTGGGAGGATATATCCATGGACTTTGTTTTGGGTTTACCTCGAACAAAGAAGGGGAGGGATAGCATATTTGTTGTTGTGGACAGAGTTTCTAAAATGGCACACTTTATTTCCTGTCATAAAAGCAATGTTTCTGCTAATGTTGCTGATTTATTCTTTCGTAAAATTATTCGCTTGCATGGTGTGACAAATACTATTGTTTCAGATCGTGATACTAAATTTCTTAGCCACTTTTTGAGATGTTTATGGGCTAAGTTGGGGACTAAACTACTTTGTAGCACTACTTGTTATCCCCAAACTGATGGACAAACTGAAGTTGTTAATAGAATGTTGTCTACTATGCTTAGGGTGTTTTGAAACAAAAATTGAAATTGTGGGAAGAATGTTTGCCTCATATAGAATTTGCTTATAATCGTTCACTACATTCTACCACTAAAGATGTGCCCTTTTGAGATTGTCTATGGTTTTGTTCCTCGTGCACCTATTGATTTATTGCCTCTTCCATCTATGGTGCAAAGTAATTTTGATACTACACAACGTGCTGAACTGATTCTAAAATTGCATGAGACAATTAAAGAGAACATTAAACCCATGAATGCTAAATATAAAACTTATGGCGATAAAGGAAGAAAGCATGTTGTTTTTTATGTTGCAGATCTTGTTTGGTTGCATTTGCGCAAATATCGCTTTCCTTATTTGCGCACGTCCAAATTAATGCCACGAGCTGCTGGTCCCTTCAAGGTGCTAGAGAAAATAAATGATAACGCATATAAACTTGAGCTCCCTGCTGATTATGGGGTTAGTCCCACATTTAACATTGCAGATTTGAAGCCCTACTATGGTGAATAAGATGAGATTGTATCGGGGACGACTTCAATTCTAGAAGGGGAGGATGATGAGGACATCCCACCTACAGTTACAACCACTAGTCCTACATCTATGCAAGGAGCTATTACTCGAGCTCGCGCCTTCAACTTAATTATCAGGTACTTTCGTTTCTTCAAACTCTTCCAAATATACATGAGAGTATGCTACTGCCTAAAACAGATGTGTTTGTAACACTTAGGAACAATGGACCTAGCAAGGAGGAGAAGGACAAGAATTGGAGTATCATTGTTCATGGAGATGGCAACAATCATGCAAGAATTGGAGATGACGCTACAATTGGAGATTTAACGACTTTGAAGCCACCATAATGATGCATGGAGACTTGGGCGAAATATTTCGAGATCCATGATGTCTACTATAACTTCTATTCTTGTAGACAGTGTTGGGCCTCCAAGTGCAGAGGTTTGTAGAACAGCAGCAAATTTCCCTTAAGTGAGTAACCCAAGGTTTATCGAACTCAGGGAGGTAGAGGTCAAAGATATCTCTCTCAAGCAACCCTGCAATTAAGATACAAGAAGTCTCTTGTGTCCCCAACACACCAAATACACTTGTCAGATGTATAGGTGCACTAGTTCAGCGAAGAGATAGTAAAATGCAAGTGATATGGATAATTACCAATCTGTAGTAAAAATGGCAGCGAGCAAACATGCAGCAGAACTGGAGATAAACGGTTTCAGTACTTGGAAACAAGGCCTAGGGATCATACTTTCACTAGTGGTCACTCTTAACAATAATAATATAATTGAACACATGTAAATACTTCCTCTTCAATATGCAACTTAGATGCTACTCTGAACTATTCTCATGTTGGATAGAAATATCAATCTACTGCGTAGGGCTACAAAAGCACACCTTAAAGTCTGAATAAACAAACACCACAATATCATAGAACACCAAGACCACCGCGTAGGGCTACACAAGCACACCTTAAAGTTCGTCATTCCCAACCTAGGGCACCCTCATCAAGAGCACCCCAAGTAGTACTAAACAAACACCGCAATTTTATTGTGACATCCAACACAAAGAATAACTCATGGTAAATATCCCTCTAATCTATTATCCCTAGAGTCACACACGGCACGCGCACTGTCCTCTTCGCACCGTGGGACAAAGGTAACTCCGGAAATTATAATGATACAACCAATTGAGTAGCATATCCATAACATAATGAAGGGGAAACATCTATGAATTTAACTAGATTACAATGCTCGTGATCACATAAAGATCACACCATGGAAGAGAGATAAACCACATAGCTACCGGTAGAGCCCTCAGACTCAATGAAGAACTACTCCCTCCTCATAATGGGAAGCAATAATGAGGATGAAGATGGCTCCGGGGGCACTTCCCCGTCCCGGCAAGGTCCTGGAACAGAGACTTATGTCCCCCGAATTAGGGTTTTTGGTGGCAGCGGAGCTCGGTGGCATTTTTGGGAAAAGTCTTCGTGGTTCTAGGGTTTCCTGAATAGATGTGATTTATAGGCGAAGGGGCGGCGTCAGAGGGCACCCGAGGGGGGCAGGCGGCCTAGGGGCGCGGGCCCACCCTTGGCCGCGCCATGGGCCAGCCGCCCTCCTAGGGTTGCCTCCTAGGCGTCTCCTTCGGGCAGGTGCTTCCTCTCGGTCCAGAAATAAATCAGTTAAATTGGCGTTGAATTCCAAGGATATTTCCAGAATAGAATTTCTGAAACAAAAAGACAGCAGAAAACAGGAACTGACACTGTGGCATCTTGTTAATAGGTTAGTTCCAGAAAATGCATAAAAATGATATAAAGTGTAAAATAAACATGTGGTAATCAATATATAACAGGCTTGGAACATCATATGGTGCTACGTCACCTTTATTATTGGGCCAGGCCCATGTATTTCCGAAATACCTTTTCATAGGCTGTTTTTAGAGTCCGTATTGGTAGGGAAACCGACTTAGGGTGGATTTCGACCCCCTTTTCCAAGGCTGCACGAAATTCCCCACTGCCTCCCTATAAATACAACCCTAGGTCATCGTTTTAGGGTTTGGGTTTTGTTTAGTTAAAAGTTAGCCGTCGCTGCAACTTCGCCGTACTTCGTCTATGTCAGATTGACCAAATTAAGACCGCTTTTCGGAACCCCACTTTCAATATAATCATTCATCTATATTCGCAATAACCAGATTGTCAATTCATAGTTCTTGCTTGTTCTCGATTGCTTGCAAGAATTAGACCTAAATGGTTGGGTCGACCGTGCTACAGCGTTGTCAATAACCTCCCAGAGTTGGTGTAACGATTGCCAAGGCAGAATGTCCTCGCACGTTTGTAGTCAGATCATCAACATCGATGCCACCAAATCGATAGTTCTCATCTCATTGAAAGATCGGACACGTTTGCCTCTATCATCCTTGATGCCATCAATGCGGGTGACGCGTTGACAAGCTACGAAGCCGTCTCGAAAACCGTCGAGGTCACTATTTTGCTTGAACGACCGTCAGCCTCACGCGTATCACTGGCAGGTGGGCTTCGCCTGTCAGAGGGCTTGTCCGACCACTGCACGGCACCCGAGAAGGCCTCCAAAGTTGGGGCCTAGTTGGTGTGCCGGACAGATTTTGGGTTGTGTCAAACTGTTAGGGGTGTCGGTGGGACCCCACCGTAAGAACCTACTCCATCCATATCAAAATTAAAGACTTTCTAGGTTTTTTGGCTTTGCCCTGATTCGTTCCTAAATGGGTGAATCAACACATTAACATGTTTACATACGTACAAATCAGGAAACACCATTTTTTTAGAAAGTCTTACATTTTACATTTTGATACTGAGAGAGTAGTTGCCATTCTCTTTCATTATTAGCGACCCGACTTAGTGTTTCACGTTCTTGATAGTTTCTATAGCAATGAAAAGGTTGCCAAGTGTCTAACTTCCTGGAGTCGGGGGCTTTTCTCGAACACCAAACTTCAAGCTCTGATGGCCAATGATGTCATTTTGCATCTTGACATTGCTCAGGAGGGTCGCTCCCTCTCGCTTGAGGAACGCGAGCTGCGCTCAAAACCGAAGACCAAAGTGGTGGCCCTAGCTGTGATTGAGAAATCCAGAAAGTGACAAGCCTCTCGCATCACCAACCTCAAACTGGCCGACGCTAACACAAGATACTTTCATGTCAAGATCAATTCCAGGCGGCGGAAAAATCACATCCAGCGCTTTAATGTCCAACGGGTTCTCTGCTTCTCAGCATGAGGAGAAAGAGAAGCTCATTTCGGAGCACTTTTGCAAGGTCATGCAGCGCCCCCTCCCTCGTACTCTGGATTTCGACTGGGATGCTCTTGATTTACTTACTCACGACCTTGCTCACCTTGATGATGTGTTCACTGTGGATGAAATTCATCAGGCTATCCTCCAGATGCCTTCTGGAAAGGCTCCTGGCCCCGACGGTTTTTCTGGAAACTTCTACAAGTCTTACTAGCTGCTGATCAAGGCGGATCTAATGGCTGTCATCATCTCCTTCCATGCCTTGCGCTCTGATCACTTGAGTCTCCTCAATACGGCTATGGTGGCGCTTGTTCCTAAAAAGGATGGGGCCGAATCTATTGGTGACTTTCTCCCCATTAGCCTCATTCATGGTGTCTCCTCAATAGGGCTATGGTGGCACTTGTTCCTAAAAAGGATGGGGCCGAATCTATTGGTGACTTTCTCCCCATTAGCCTCATTCATGGTGTTGCCAAGATTATCGCAAAAGCAATGGCCATCCGGCTTCAGCCGCTTATGGACACTCTTGTCTCCAGCTCCTATAGCGCCTTCATTAAGAAAAGAAGCATCCACGACAACTTCATGGCGGTCCGAAACACGGCCTGTCGACTGAACAGATCCAAAACCCCGGCGCTTCTTATCAAGCTCAACATTGTCAAGGCGTTCGACTCTGTCCATTGGGACTTCCTGCTGGACCTTCTACAAAGGCTTGGATTCCCGCCGCGGTGGCGCAATTGGCTGTCCGTGCTTTTCCGCCACGCCACTTCTCGCGTGCTCCTGAATGGCATTCCAGGCCCGCCCATTATTCATGGCAGGGCCTTCGCCAGGGTGACCCGCTATCCCCCTGCTCTTCACAATTGCCATTGATCCGCTGCAACGGTTGCTTGCTCATGTTGCTAGCACTAGAATCCTCTCACCGCTTCCTGGTCGCGTTGCGCTGCTGTGGATATCTCTCTATGCGGACGATGCCGCCATCTTCCTCAAGCCGGAGAAGGATGACGTGGAGGCCCTGACTGTTCTAGCATCCTTTAGGGCGGTCACGGGACTTGTCACCAATGTCTCTAAAAGCTCAGTGGCGCCTATCCAATGTCATAATCTGGACCTTGATGATATCCTGGTGAACTTCCCTGCCACTAGGGCCTGCTTCCCCTTGAAGTATCTTGGGCTCCCTCTGTCCCTCACTCGGCTCCGCCGAATTGACTTCCAACCGCTGCTAGATAAGGCCCTGAAGCTCATGGATTTTTGGATTGGAAAGCTCCTTAATGCCACTGCCTGCCTCACTCTTGTCAAGTCTGTGCTGTCCTCGCTGCCCATATTTTTCCTGACTGCTCTGAAGCCCACTAAAGGAATGATCAAGAGCTTCGAAAGATACTGTCGCGCCTTTCTGTGGTCTGCCAAGGACACGGCTGCGGGCGACCAATGCAAGGTCAACTGGGTTCGCACTTGTCGCCCTAAGGCTCTTGGGGGGTTGGGAATTCTGAACCTGAAAAAGTTTGCTAGAGCGCTTCGCTTACGCTGGCTATGGCAGGAATGGACTTCGCCTACTAAGCCTTGGGTTGGTACAGAGCTGCCTTGCGATGATGTTGACCGGCAACTTTTTGCCTCTGCTACTAGGGTCTCTCTTGGAGATGGGAAGACGACAAGATTCTGGCATTCCTCTTGGGTGGATGGCCGTTGTCTACGTGACCTCGTGCCTCTGATCTACCCCTGCTCAAAAAAGAAGAATCGTCTGGTGCACAATGCCATTGCCTCACACGCTTGGATTCAGGATATAAATCGGCAGAGTCTTACCTCGGTTGAGCACATTGCTGAGTTTGTGTCTCCCTTTGGAGCCGTCTTCAAAACACTCAGCTTACCCAACAACCTGACTCCATCCTTTGGGGCTCCAGCAACGACGGGGAATACTCTTCCAGCTCTGCTTACAAGCTTCAATTCTTGGGATCCACCAAGACGCTCATGGTTGAAACGTCTGGTCGATCTGATCTCCTCCCAAATGCAAGTTTTTTGCTTGACTTGCTCTGCAAAACAGACTGTGGACTGTTGACAGACTTGCTTCCAGAGGATGGCCTCACAATGACCTTTGTGCTCTTTGCAAACAAGTCCCAGTGTCAGCTGCGCACCTATTCTTCCAATGCCGCTACTCTAAACGCATTTGGACTGTTGTTCAGCTTTGGGCGGGGCTTATCCTTCCCCTCTCTCCTGACCCCCTGGGTCTGACATCACCAGTGGAGTGCTGGGATCTGATGGCGACTACTAGTAGTCACAAAGGCAAGGGACTGCGCTCCCTTATGATTCTCGTCATGTGGGAAATCTGGAAAGAGCGAAATCTGAGAAACTTTCAAAACAAGGCGGTGCCTCCTCTGGTTTTGATTGCGCGCATTCACGATGAAGCCCGGGCCTGGGGGGCTGCGGGTGCAAGGAAGTTAGTTAGTTTGGTCCCCTTGGTTATGTAAGTCTGGCGGGGTTTATCCTCGGACAGGCGGCTTTGCCGCTCTGTTTCATGTTGTAATAGGCAAAGCTTTTGCCTCCTTCAAAAAAAACACCCCAAGTGTATGTAGGAAATGCGCGGACCATGTGTTGAATAGTATAAGGCTAAAATCCCGTGTTATGAAATCTCAAAGAAAAAAAAACAGATCTTTTGCCTAGGTTCAAATAGAATTATATTGATTTTGACTATTCAAGCGTGTACATAAGTGTCCAGCGTTGTGGATGCTCTTATATATAACGGAGCCTGTTACAAGACATAGGTACTAGAGCGTTCACTTTCCCCTCCTCTCTCTACTGTTTGAGAGCGGCGACAGGGCGTTCCTCTTTCTCCCTCGTGCCGCCGACGGCCGATTCGTGGGTCTCCTCCCTCTCCGGCCGGGAGAGTGGGGAGACCCCAGATCCGTGCCGGAGGCGTGTATATAGTAGGGTAGGGGTTCTGGGCGGCGCCGGAGAGGTGGTAGCTGCGGCGGCGCGTCGGAATAATGGTGCTGGGACTTGGTCTCCACCTCGGCGGCGTCCTGCGGGGCGACGGCGGCGAGTTCCTGGCGTTTGGTCCTCGCCGATCTGCGGATCTGGCGAGTCTTGGTGGCTCGGGCGTGGTCGTCGTGGCGAAGGTGAGGACCTGCCCCTGGCCTTTTTGTACCCTGACTCCGTCTTCGCGGCGGTGAGGCCTGCTCCGTCCTCTCCGTGGGAGCTATGGGGGTAGTGGTGGAGCAGTTGTTGCTGGCGTGCGCCTCTGGCTTCCCTGGCCGGCCGTGGTGGCGAGGGGTGGAGCTGCAGTGGTGGCTTGCTGGCTAATGGTGGTTCTGGTGCTCTGGTTCTCCGTGTCTTCTCCGGCCAGCCGTGGAGGTGAGGGGAGGAGGCTCTGGGAGGCAAAGCTTTGGTCCGGAGAGGTGTGGTGCCTGGCTCGAGCGCAGGGTTGGAGGGCGCGAAGTTGGTGGTGGCACGGCTTGGCCGCTCCGGCGGCAGGTGGTGCCGGTGCTGGACGTGCGGACGGCTTGGCCGTGCTCTTTCAAAGTCAAGATCTCGTCGCTGGCGTCGAGTGGCTCTTGCGGTCGTCTTCAATGTTGAAGGTCTTCCCTCTTCCAGCTGGATCGAGGTTTGTTCTCTGCTCCTCCGGCGATCGTCGGCGAGGTGGAGGTCTGGTGGTTCAGCAGGGTCTCACTGCTGTTGTGCTCGTTGCTGAGCTCCTTCTGTATGAATTTGCGTCTGTGCTTCTTTTTGTTGTTTGGCTCCAATTGTACGCTAATTTGTACTCCTCTCGTTCAAAAAAAAAGATAACAGACGGTAAACAGTAATAACGGAGAGCCATTAGATCTTCTCATCGTCTTGATCGACCCGAACCGTCTGATGGCTGAATCTTTTGGTGTGGACACCTTGACAGTGGTTAACTGAACTTCAGTACTGATAGGGACTCGCGCCTCGCCGCCGTTGCCATTCACGGTGGGCGTTCGGGTTTACCCGAAATTTCGGGTCGGGTTTTTCGGGTTATTTTTAATTCGGGTTTTCAGAAGTGACACCCGATATTTGTCCAAAATATTCTAAACCCGACATTTCGGGTACCCGAAAATTCGGGTTCGGGTTTTCCCGATTTACCCGAAATAACTCACAGAAAAAAAGAATAGCAAATTCTTCGGTAGTCGCGTGGAAGATGGGGTCGCCGCCGTCGTGATAGCGAGCCTGGAAGATTGGAAGACGCCATGTCTTCTATGCACAGCTCGTCGTCGTTGCCGCACTGGTCAACGCAGTCGCTGCTTCGGGAAGATGGAGGGAGCACCGATCTGTGGTGGGAGCTATAGCAGCTGCGTCCGGCGGCGGCGCCCTAAGGCATGGGCGAGCCGGCGGCGCCTTAGTGGAAGGTGGCGGTGGGCGGCCGCCGGTTAGGAGCGGCGCCTCAGTCCTGCACGATGGAGGCATGGAGGTGGCGATTGGAGGCTTGGAGCAGTGGATCGTGGATTCGTGGGTGAGAACTGAGAACGAGATGGGGATTGGGGATGGGGTCGTTGACTCGTTGGGTGAACAGAGCGGGGAAGAAGCAGATCAGATCGAGATCTTGTGCGTGAGAAGCGACAGAGAATGAGAGAAGGCAGAGAGGAGAAGAGGACCAGATCGAGATCTTGTGCGCTAGGCATGTGGCTTTTTCTACCGAACAATACGCCTGTGCGGCTGTGCGTGTGTTTGTGGACGTGTGGGCCTGACAGCCTACGACCAAACTTCACGTACTACAGAACTTGGGCCATAAGTGGCAGTTCTTCTATTGGGCTGTTGTGCCGAGTCCTTAGCAAATTAGGCCTTTTTCACTATTTCGGGTAATTCGGGCAGATCGGGTACCGTGACTACACACCCGAATTTTCCCAGTAAATTTCGGGTTTCCAGATTTGCTACCCGATGCAGTGATCGGGTTTCTCAGGTTCGGGTTATTCAGGTTCGGGCTCGGGTATTTCGGGTTCGGGCTTCGGGTATCGGGTTTTATGCCCACCGTGAGTTGCCATGGACGAGTTAGCAGTTTACCACCTCTCCGGCCCACACTATCTCCGCCCCATGTCCTCTATCGCACGGACGCAGACGCCACGAGTCCTGGGCGACGATGGCGCCGACTGTGACTGTGAGCGGGCACCGGCCCCTGCGCACGGAGGCAACTACTTCTCCGCTTCGAAGCGTCGGGTGAGAGGCCGTGAGGACTTGGATGAGAGGGCTTCTGGTTTAGAGGACGGGGGTGTGGACGGGCGGCGGGGCGACTGGCGAGGAAGCAGAAGAGGTCTTCGGGTCTCAGCGGCCGGAGAAGCATACCCACTCTTCTGAAAAACTGTGGTTGAACCTTTACCTGACGGAAGCATTCCAAGCATGAATATTCGAGCTGCTGTACTGAATGATGTAGGCGAAATCTTTGACCCGTCTTACCATTCTGAATTCCATTAGTTGTAGCATAAGGAGGTTCCAGGCCAGAACCATCACGTTCGGACTTTGTCATGGGTCCACATTCCAAGGTTTTGACCCCGAACAGAGTTTGATCCTTCATTTCTGGGCATGCAGCTGAGCAAGAAAGTGCAGCTACTGACAGCAGCAGAGAAGAAAGTTGTCGAGGCTTGAGGATTCGACTCACCGTGCAGATGATCGTCTCGTATTGTTCATCAGAGTTGTTTCGTACTGAAACTTGATCAAATTGCAGTGTGTTTCTAGAAGCGAGGGTGTCCTTTAATGTAAAATGTTCTGGGGAGATCCGGTCGGGGCTATGAACTTTTAGAAGCGCGGGGGGTGTAGTTTCATATGTCTGTGCTTTACTTGGAAGGGTGTTGAATACATCTGAAAAATGTTTGTTTTACTTTTACCCCTCCGCTCTCCTTGTGCAAGCCGTAGCAGGTAGTCCCGTTGATCTCTGAAGACGTTTGTACACCTAATTAATCTTTTTTCAGTCAGCACGTTGTTAATGTAATTACCACCAGTTAATGGAACCACAATCTCATTTTGATACGTACTGAGGGAGTAGTTGTCATTCTCTTTCTCATTGAGAACATTCTCCATCTTAGAAAATCCAACTGTGCAAGACAGCGCCAGTATGAAGTATCTAGGTAAATTCTGTCTGTATCTGATGTCACGAATTCAGTAGATCAAAGCCAGCAGCAAGCTGTCTGTCTGGTCTGTCGCCAATCTCCGATGCTGCCTGCTCCCGCCAACCTGCAGTCGCAGTGCTGCGGTCTGCCGACAAGGTGATCTCTGGGCTTCGCGCACTTACTCTAGTGCCACCTCGTGTGCCGTGTGCGCCTTCCAGACCTTAGACAAGACAAGTACGTGTACCACCGGGTCCATGGAGCACTGCACTACGCCGGCGGGGTTGAGCCAGCGGTGCCCCACAAGTCGGGTAAAGTGTCAGTGTCACGCGTTCTTGGATTGCTGCCGGACGTTCAAAATTATGCGCAGCATTCCGGCTATGACAGTACAGACATGAGTCGGAATCACAAGAAATCTGTGGCTCAAAGGAAGAATCTCAAGATATCTGTGCAGAATCACTCCAGATATGCATTACATAGGATGACTGTAAGCTACGAGTAGCTGCGAGCAGTTTCTGCTTGCCAGGGTTTTGTTGAATATATCAACAAAACATGATCACCAACAGTCCATACATATGAAACGCAACTCAGGAAACATCTCATAAAGGAGGAGATAAAGGAAAAATGTTGCATCGTAAACCTGACTCATTATAGGACAACAGACCATTCAACAAATCCTAAAGATCAGAAAAACGGTTACATAGCGTATGGGCAAAGGAGCATTTGCTCAGCAACGCTACTTGCAGTTTCATGGCATCTTCTGCATTACAACATTAGAGCTGACAGCTGAATTCCACTGCACTACTATTACAAGGTTCCAAGTGCTGCTGATGACATGCATCACACAGGTCAGTTCTAGCGGAGTTGACATAATGTCGAGGTGCGCAGACCCTCGGGCCAAAGGTCTAGCCAGGCCCAGTGGGTGCATCAGGCTCCTCCGCTGGGTTATCACGTGACCTTGCCCAGCGATTTATCTGTCGAGAATGCCTCTCATGCGCCCCTCCTGCTTCTGGGCGAGAACTTCCGCCAGCCATGTGCTGCAGAGCACGCTGCTCATGCACCCTACCTGCTTCTGGCCGAGAATTTCCACCAGCCATGTGTGGAGCACGCTGCTCATGCACCCTACCTGCCTCTTGCTGAGAACTTCCGCCAGTAACCTGTTACGCAATAATACATAACATAGTCAAAACAACTTGAATTAGGAGGCATAAGAGCTACAAGGGGTAGCTTAAAAAATATAATTACCACAGGTCCGTATGGTGATGGCTTCCCTTGAGTGTATGTATTAACCATAGCACTAGGAAGCATTTTATTCTGCACACCCCACCTTTCGTCATTCACTCTATATGCTTGCCTCTCTCTGCAAAAGGTAAACAGTCAGCCAATGTTGCTATCGGATATACTTTTTAAACATCTCAATTAAAGCAATACTTGCTCAACATAGAAGTAATGAGTATATCTTAGTGCACATAAGTAAATTTTGGGCAGTATTTATCTTAGCGTGTGGACTAAAGTGACCTAATAGTTGATTCTGTAGAATCATGTGCCATTCGAGGTACGTCTATTCTCAATATCTGATATTAAATGGTCAGGCATGGACCATATTCCAAGTTAGTCCTTCATCATTGACATATTATTGCCTACGGAACTCTGTCAACATGTTCCTCTATGAATTGATCAAGCTTGGTGAGAGAAATAAAATATAAACGAGCAGAATTGATTATTTTTGCATTACCACTGCTAATTTGCACATCCATTCTAACATACCTAGCGCACAAAGATGTGTCAGTATTACAAATGAGTGAAAAAGTCGAATTAGTTTTGTTACCCGCCAATAACATAATCACATGGGATCTTTCTGCGAGAGCTTCGACCAAGATCAACCGGGGAGCTGCGTATGAAATAATTTATGACCAGTTAGTTTAAATAACAATTTAGAAAGTGCGTAAAATAGTACAAGTTGTACAACATAACTACCTTTCATCTTCACATAACCAGGGTAAAGACTCTTCAACGGAGAAGAGTAAGCTGTGGTTATGAACGCCCACAACATGCTTGTGTCCCTCAACAAACTCCACATGTTCCATGATACTTCTAAATACAAATAGAATTATTAAAACACAGTTGACATGGACACATCAATAGAGTAGTTTCTCAGGAAAGGAAATACTCACTTATCAAATCCAGTATACTCCAAAAGTTCATCATGAGTTAAGGATGTATCAAAACCATCTTCTGGAACTCTTAAAACTTTGCCCTTCTGTGGAAACAGAGACAAGATATGGTCAGTTAACTACGATATCTGGAAACTCATTCTCTTGTTTATGTACACTAAGGGAGTACCTCCTTCTCAAGGACACTTGCGCACTGTATTTTCTCTGTTACTGAGGTCGACACCTCACCCTTTAAAACCTGAAATGAATAATATTATTAACTTATTGTGTAATCACACCCATCGCGCGCCCCTCCCCTTTGTTACGAGGCGGTGTCTGGTATTTCCCCATTTGGCGTTGGTGACGTGAAATGGCGAGTTGCTAACAAGGTTTTAAAGACGGCAGCGCAAGGAGAGGGAGCCTAGGTCCTTTCCACCTTTTAAGCACCTAAGGCATAAGGTGAGGAGACGATATATCACGAACTCCCACCCACTAACAATGAGGAGAGAGCACCTTTGGTCGGCTGGTTTGCCTCCCTTTCCCTCTCACTCTCTCTCTGGCTTCCTCCCTCTCCCTCTCTTCTTACCCCTTATTCGGGTGCACGATTCCCTCGCGTTCTCTCTTCTGCCTGAAAACTCTGTTTCCTGACTGAACCGCTTATTCTCGTGGGCGGTTTCCCTCTTGTCCTCTCTAACCTGCTAGTTGCTCTGTCTATGGCGTCGTCTACATTGGCCCTGGCGACACCTAATTGACACTGCATACCCCTCAAATCCCTAAGGCACGTGAGCGACTCCTTAAAACCTTGGTTGCTAACACAGCAAGTTGAGTTGGAAATTCAGACCTTAAATACCTAGCACTTAACATTGCTTATCATTTCAAAAATATTAACAGCTAATGAAATAGATTATGTTGTCAAGAGAGTTGAGAAGAGCTAAGATAACGCCGCGAATTTGAGACATAATTACTTACTTGTTGTCTGTAAGTATGTTCCTCAATCGTACCAGCAGTTATCAATCGGTAGACAATAAGAAACCAATTATGTTGGGAGTCGCAGTGCAATTATGGGGTAGAAGATGTTGCTGAAGGGTGCCCTTCTGAGTATGAGTATCTGCCCACTTTTCGTTTCACATGTGGGATGATTGGTCATGTGGATAGAGCTTGTTCAATTAAACTGATAAGAGGGGGGCAGGAGCAATATGGAAAATGGTTGAAGGCAACTATACCGAGAAGGGGAGGTGATAGTGTGCCTCGGCGCTAGAGTGAAGGGGGGATTGGTGAAGGAGTTCGTGGGGGTTAAGCTCTTGCTGGGATGAGGATGTAGGCCATCTCGCGGCGATACCGAGTCTTGGCAGAAAAAGGACCCCGAGAAAAGTAATGGTTTGGCTCGAGAATGGAAGACAAGGAGGTGTCGAGCCCGCTCAAGTTACCAACACCATCGAATGTGATGAAGGGAACACAAAATAATAAAAAAAATTATATGGAGAAGACGGGATCGGCGGATGGCAGGGAAACGAACGAAAAGGAGAAGAGGAGTGACAATCAAACGTGTGGGCTTGAAATCAAACGATTGATGCATCATGGTGAAAGAAGTAGGAGAGGGCTCAGAGGAGGTAAAGAAAGGGGGTCGTGGTTACAAGAAGTCAAAGTAGGAGAGGAGGGCGAAAACTGGGAATGTCCCAGAAAGGCCAGGTCGGGAAGGGTGTGCAATGTTCAATAAACGTAGCCTTATGGAAGTGGATAGTGGGGTGAGAAGAAGAAGAAGAAGAAGAAGAAGAAGAAGGGGACGGAAACATGATTGGTCTATTAGTTTAATATACACAATCATGGACATATCATTTGCAATTTTTCAAAATAGTTAAATAATTTACCGTTTATTTATAATTAACATGATAATTTTGAAACGGAAACAGGCCATGTGGTTCTCCCTGATTGGACGGTACCCGTTCATGCTGGGATAACATGTGCCGTTAAATTTAATGAATATTGAACGCTCCATATCTGACCCGTACGGCTTAGTTTAAAAATCTAATCATAACATGAGCCGTTAGGACGGTGTTTTGCAATATAGGTTTGCCATTGTTTAAGGTCATGCTCATTTTTTGGGACAAGAAAACCCTCAAGAACATAATGACATGTTGTGTGATTTTTCACAACATGATCATCGATGATGAGAGTGAGACTTGAATTTGGTGTTGGTCTACGACAATGTTGGTAGCCAACACCCACAACCAGCTTCAGCAAGATCTCATTGCGCACCAGGCATGGGCAGTAATCTGCCATTTTTATTCATTGATGTGTGATTTGAAACATCATTTGCATCTGGCACAATCATTGTATTGGATTATTGTTTAATTCATTTGATTGTCATTCCATTTGTAATTCAAACCATTATTGTGATTTGGATTAAGATTGTATTGTACAATTAACAATATTTAGATTTTTTTATGTTGGTTTCATATTTTTATGTCAAATGATATATATGTGTTGAAATGCTGGGGAAAAAACATGGGTTTTAAGGATTGGGAAAAAAACATGTGTCTTAAGAGATGCATCGTGCTGACGGCCGCGTGAAGCTGTGGATTCTCGCCTCCTACGACATGGACCGTACGTGCATTTTAGGCCCATGCAAGTGTCGATGCTCGCCCGCACGTTGACTAGACACGTGACAGCCGGCACTCCGCCATTCGCGACATCGCAGTCGGATCGGACGACCTCCATCGGGTCTTGGCAGGCGGCTTCTCCTGTGGCAGTAGCAGCGGCAGCGCAGAGAGCCTCTCCTCCAGGAAGCCGTCGACCACGCCGTACACAAGGCAGAGGAGAACGTCCAAGACGGCGAACACGTACGTACGGCTGCCGCGAGCGCCACAGTCATCCATCTATCGACGGGAGGCGCAACGCGAGAGGAGGCCTGCGAGTGCGGGCATCGCCTGCACAAGTGCAGATGCGGTTGGGATGTACGACGGCGACCTGGGCTGCCCTGCCCGCCGTGAGGGCTGACACCATCTGCGGCGCGTGCTCGCGCTCCGCCACACGGCGCACAGGCGCGGCGCGCCACGGGGTCCACGCCCCCAATGCAACTCGTCGGCCACGATGCGGCTCCCGCTGGATTTGCCGACTGCAATGGCCGCTGTTCGCCGGCTCCGCCTCAGCCGTCGATGCTCGCCCGCGGCCCGCCGGCCCGGCCTCGACGGCCGCTGCCGTCCCCCGCTGCTGCTCGCCGGTCCAGCCTCCACGGCCGCTGCCGTCGCCCGTGTCTTGCCGGTCCGGCCTCCGCAGCCGCTCGCGCACGACTCGTCGGCTCCGCCTACTTGTGCGCCGTTCGCCGGCCCCGCCTCCGCGGAAGTCGCACGTCGCTGCTCACTGACTTGGTCTCCATCGCGCTGAACATAGCAGCGTACCATCAGCAGGAGCAAAGCAAAGTAAAACCACGGTCAGGTGGCCATTTCAGAAAAATCAGCACTGATAACTGATAAGTGTCCTGTTATAGTGTGCGTAGTAGCAACTGGGCATACAATAGTTTTCAACCCATTTGAGCAAATGGTTTTAACCACAGGTAGACATTCAATTTCAGTTCGGTGGGTGAAAAGTCAAGTTAGTTTGGTTTTGGTTGGGGTAACAGAAATACCAAGTGGGTTTAGTTCGGTTTGGGCTGCCATGCTTATCCGTGCAGGTCTGGTTGAGGTATGGGTTAGTCCAGCCCCATACCGGTGCGGGTCGAGGAGGTACCATGGCGTTACATCCACGACAGCAAGGGGTCGCGGCAGCGGCGGTGTGAACAACATGGTGGTTTGCCACATACCGGTGAGCTTGGAGGGAGGGGCATGGCAATACGGATGAAAGTCCAGCCCGTCTTCGGATGGTGCCGGTGGCGACGACACCCATGGGTGTCGTTTCCCTCCTTGGAGGCGTCGCCGAGGTGTGTCGGCTTTTCCATCATTCTCACTTCGGTTTGGTTGATATCTCCGGGCGAAATCCTAGGTTCAGAGTTGAATTCACGTGATGGCGACGTTCTCGACCTCGTATCTCCGTTGGGAGCATCATGTTTGGAGACACGCCTTGGAGTTCCTTGTTGATTTCCTCCGGTGCTCGTCGTTGTCCAAGCATGATCATTAAGGGCGCAACGTAGGCCGTCGGCTAGTAGTCCAAGACGATGTCTTTCACGGGACCGACCAAGTCCCGCCATTCACTCTCCTATGGCGGATGGTGCGTCGACAAGGGGAGTTCATGTGGAGCTGTTAATCTTTGGAGGAAGCCGCCGTCGATCGAGAAGCGGCTTTGTAGATTAGCTTAGGATAGGCTCTTTGCGTCGGAGTTGTAATGTCAGGTGGCTGTCGTCAGATTAGCCTATGTGAAGTTCGTACTACGCTCGATGTTTGCATCGAGTTGTGGTCGTCTTCTAATATCTTTCTGCCTTTTATAAAATTAAGATACGGCTTAGCACACTCTAAAAAAACAAGTCGATCTTGCGATGGAAATCACAAAAAAGATCATTCGCTCTTACCCCTTCTGGAGCAGACGAAACGTCTTCGGGAAATAGGTTCGCACACAATTCATTCATAAGCTTTGCTGCCGCCTCATCTTCAGTTGAATTTTTTCTAACCTATATTTCGGTCGTGCAGTGTGCCAATACCGGGTGCAGCATTGCACATCGCCATCGGGCTGCTGGGCATCGAGAACTTGCCTACCAGCCCACATACCGTTATTCGACCAGGTGCCTTCCCGTTCCCATCCACATACAAAAGCTTTTGATGTTCTTGGTGACATTTTTCGTTATCTGCACCTGGATTGTGACGTATAAAAGCTCCGTATGCTCCAAAAATCCATGGCTTTACAAAAAAATAAATCATAATAATATACTCTTCTGCTAGAAGAGTGTTCAGCTTTATGATGCCTTGTTGGAAATTGTCCTCCGCTACAGAAGAATAGATCCATTGGCATCTGGCAACGTCAATTAACTATAAGATTGCTTATTCTAGGTTGTGGTAGTTCACCATATAGCTCACTCATAAGTCATGTCGAGATAATTGAAGTTCTTGAGGCAGTTATATATTTATTTATTTATTTTGAGAGAGTTATATTTTCTTCATGAGAATGGAAGAAATAGTTCACCTCTATAATTTGTTCTGAGGAAACATGGGGACAAAATGTTCTTTGTTAATTAAACAATTTTTTTTGCAGATATATTATCATGAAAGACTTTCTCTATTTCGTGTACGGATGGTCAAACGGGGACGGAAACAGGCAACCACGATAGGTCAGGGCTGAAAAAGATCAGACTTTTGCGAGTTAGAGGATAGTGGCCGAAGAAATGAGATCAGACATAAATCTCAGGATCAGCCTAGGGTTCATTCGAAAATAAGGTTTAATTATTCGAATGATGACATCCACGTCTGAAAAGGAGAATCAAGTTGCAACTATAGCGCAACCGAAGAAAATGCAAACAGAAACATTTGTAGTGTACAACTGGAAAAATTATCGTTGCAACGAATCTTTGTGTTAATACAAGGAGTTGATCGAGGTCTAAGCTAATTCTCATCCAAATGAGTGAGAATTAGAATATAAACCCATAGTACTGGCATATGACAGGTGTCAAGGAACCCGGCTTTGAGATTCGTGTCGAGGCAAGATCGTGGCCGCGCCAAAGGCCTCTATTTTTCCCTCCGTTTCCAAGGAGAGAAAGAGATAAGGCGCGCGCTCCTCCTCCCTCTCGACTCCACCGCGAGCGCCCGCCATGACCTCTCCTTCTTCTTCTTCTTCTTCTTGCCCGCTGCCGTCGACGTCGTCGTCATACGGACGCTGCTGCCACCGCCTCCTCCTCGCGTCCACCTCCGCGCCGGCGAGGAGCGCGCGCTTCACGGTCACGCTCCGCTCCTCCCTCCCGCTCGCCGCCGGGCCTCCTCACAGGTGACAGCCGCGTTTCTTGGCCTTCATCTGGGCACAGGAAGCTTCTGGAAGTTACTTAGATTTGATTGCTCATCCAACCTCCGTTGCACAATCAATTTCGTTCAAGGTATAGGAGCAGAAGGGTCTCATGCCAGGCGACGGACGAGCCTGAACCTGACGGCGCGCCGCCGACGAGGTAAAAGCTTTTCACAGACACTCTTTCATTCAGTTTTAGCAACTCCTTGAATGATAATCATTCCAGGGAGTAGTCATTTTCAGTAGAACCTGCAATGCAATGGGAGCATCTTCAGTTAAAAAAAATATGTTTTTCTAACTGTCAGGAGAAAAAAGAGGTTGGATACGATGCATCACCGCCTTCAGCTGACGACAGTGTTGCCACAGAACCAAATGCAATTGTAGAGGCCGACCCCAGTGCAGATAATGTACCGTCCTTTTACTTTTACAGTCTCTCAAACTGGCTCTGCAGCGTGTGATTTGTAATGCATTGTCACTCCGTCAGACTTAGTATCCTAGCCTTGCTAGATGATAGAATGAGCATGTGACTGAACTGTAATTTATCTAGCTTTCCCATGCCCTCACCAGACGAAAGATGAATCCCCGAATGCAGAGCCGGTGGTGCCGCCGAGCACGATCCAGAACACGATGCAGAACATCGCCAGACTGGCTGGTAATGCAGAGCCGGCGCTGCCGAGCACCAGCGACACAATCCAGAACA
This sequence comes from Poa pratensis, assembly GCA_947311845.1. NCBI lineage: Eukaryota > Viridiplantae > Streptophyta > Magnoliopsida > Poales > Poaceae > Poa > Poa pratensis. The sequence continues at coordinate 36,850,756 of CAMZMU010000108.1, read as the reverse complement.
CGATCCAGAACATCGCCAGACTGACCGGTACTGCAGCGAAGGTAATGAAGCACGGCAAATTTCACCTTGTAGACATTGAGAACGCAGCCATGACGTGTCTGATGAAATTCTGTTAAAAACAGGAGCAGGTGAAGGTTGACGATGTTGCTAGCACTAGCGACACGGTTCAGAACACCGACAAAGATGCTAGTACTCCAGCCACTGACAGTTCTGCGCAGGTATGTTCGCAGTAACGAAGTGGAAAATTTCACCGTATAGACATTGAGGATGCATGCAACCATAGCATGTCTGATAAAATCCTGTAAAGAACAGGCACCGGTGGAGGTTGTTGATGTTGCTAGCGGCTCGCCTTTGCCTGGAATGAAGGTAAATGTTTCGTGTTAAATTTTTTCTGAGGGTGTACATGTTCTGAAGTTGAGTGGAACTTGAAAAAATCAAGACATTGTTGATTGTGCCTCATAATCTCCATAGTTAGAGTGGTTATATCAGATAGAAAAATATTTAATGTTTGTAACTCTGAACCCAATTGAGGTAATGAGCCTTGTTGTTCACCTTTTCAATCTCAATGATCTGCAGCAACAGCTTGATGACGCTGTCGCTATCCCCAAGGAAACAGTAGACATTCTGAAGGATCAAGTTTTCAGTTTTGACACGTTCTTCGTCAGCAGCCATGAGCCTTATGAGGTGAGCATCTAAGATGTCATGGTTCACCTTCATGCACACACATCAGATTTTGTTGCATGTTCCAGTGAAATAGCAACCTCACTTTGCAAGGTGCAACGTTTTGCTTACCAATTATGTTTATAATGTTGCACCCATGCTCGAAATGATGATACATAAAATGACTAAAGCTGTTAAACTAATCATTTATATGATTTATATTCTCATTTGAAATGTCATCATGTAAATAGGCACCAAATGCTCAGAATAACTAATTTATATGTACTACCTTCACTTGTGTGCATAAGGGAGGAGTACTATTCAAGGGGAACTTGCGCGGTGTGCCAGCCAAGAGTTTTGAGAAGATCACAAATAGACTAGAGGTAGCAGTTTGCTCGAAAATCCGATCCTTCTAAAAAAATCTAAGCTTGTACACATCTGTGAATGTACTGACCTGTGTGCCGCTCCCGATTATCAACAGAACAAATTTGGTGATGAATTTAGGGTTTTTCTTCTCATCAATCCAGAGGATGAGAAGCCAGTTGCAGTAGTTGTACCTAGGCAGACAGTGGAGCCTGCGACTGGAGGTAATGTTTTCTCGTCGTATGTTCACCAGAGTATATGCTCACTACTCGGTGTGGTTTAATAATGTTCCTAAGAGTCAAAACGCCTAAAGATTAGCATTACTATCTTGTTGAGTTTGCTGATCTGATTCTTGGTAAAATGAAATTTTCAGCCATCCCAGAGTGGGCTGCTGCAGCAGCATTCGGATTAGTTACCGTCTTCACCTTGTTGCTTCGAAACGTACCTGTCCTTCAGGACAACTTGCTGTATGAGGTTTCTCTTTCATTTATTCACCATTTTGTTTCCTGTTTAGTTCTATTTAATTGTCCGTTTCTTTATTCCATAAGAATTGAGGTAATCAATTTCCATTTCGTCTAGCTTGATGTCATTTTTGAATTGCAACATGTGACCTTTGTGTTAAAACAACTTTGAAGTCTCATGTTGGGTCAAGTGATGTCATACTCTAGACACTTGATATGAACTTGGCAATATGATGCTAAACTTCTGTCTTCCTATCATAATGAAGTCTTCTTAATAAGTCAACCACTCTTATGGTACTTCTTTTCACAAGATTTTTCTTCTCCAGATCAACCTTTGATAACCCTGAGCTATTGAAAGAAGGACTGTCTGGTGCCCTCGTAACTGGACTCATAGTAGGTGCTCATGAAATTGGACACATCCTTGCTGCTAAGGATGCCGGGGTCAAGCTCTCAGTACCATATTTTGTTCCTAGCTGGCAGGTAAGTTGCAGGGCTACAATTTCATCCAAGGAAACTTTAATTATCATAAATTATTTGTAAATACCTTTGGAAATACTAGCAATTATTTTTGCACCATTCCTAACTTATCTAGTTCAACATAATGTACGAGTGTCTCATTTTTTTATTTCCTGTAGATAGGATCATTTGGTTCCATTACCAGAATAGTCAACATTGTCCGCAACCGCGGGGACCTACTGAAGGTAGCAGCTGCTGGACCAGTGGCAGGGTACACCCTTGGATTTGGTCTTCTGCTGTTGGGCTTCACCTTACCTCCAAGCGATGGTCTCGGCATCATCGTAGATCCAGCCGTGTTTCATCAATCATTTCTTCTCGGTGGCCTTGGTAAGGGCATCCTCCTCTTGAGTGATTACGCAAGAACGTACTGAATGAACTGCACAAAAACATCATGCCTTTGAACCATGCAAACTCTGTTTAATATTATCCATCTTTCCTTGGTACAGCGAAGCTTATTCTTGGAGATGTTCTGAAAGAAGGAACACAGCTATCCATCAACCCACTGGTCCTGTGGGCGTGGGCCGGTCTCTTGATCAACGCCATCAACAGCATCCCCGCGGGAGAGCTCGATGGTGGCCGCATAGCATTCGCCATGTGGGGAAGAAAGGTAAAGATGCCGCTGTTCAAATGATGAAAAAAAAAATCAAATGCTACCTGAAACCGTGAAGAACTTCTGTGTTTTGCTCAGCCTTGACTCTTGATGCACCCTCTGATATACCCAAACTTGCATTTTGTGACAGGTATCGTCTCGGCTCAGCAGCCTCACCATCGGGCTGCTGGGGCTCTCTTCGCTCTTCAGCGACGTCGCCTTCTACTTTGTGGTGCTCATCTTCTTCCTGCAGAGGGGTCCGGTCGCCCCTCTATCCGAGGAAATCACAGAGCCTGATAATACCTACATCGGCCTCGGCGTCACCATCCTGTTCCTGGCACTCCTTGTCTGCCTGCCCTACCCGTTCCTCTTCGACCCTTCACAAGTTATGGATATCGACTTCTGAAGAAACAGTTTAGAAACTTGCAGACTTCTCTTGCTCCAACTGTATCTGTCTCTTGACCATAATAGCCTACATTGCTCCTTGCAGTAGCAAAAATAAAAGGCAGGAGTTTTTCTTGAGGTAGCTAGTGTTCACCTTGTACCAGAGTAGAGCAATATAGTCAAGTACACTGTTTCGGCTGTAACTGCAATCTGTTCAATTTTGCTGATCAGTTTGTGACAGATTCTTGCAACATTTTCTGCAAGCTGTTAACTATTTTGGGATTCTACATTCAGTAAGCTCAGCTACCATAACTGGCAACTCCAACATCATGTACTTCTAAGATACAGCTAACAAATATACATCACTGATACAACGAAAGTCGACACAGTTCCGCTACCGGCGTAGTAAACCGGTCGAAGAATGAACAGATAAAAGACGGGTTCTTTCTTATCAATAACATACAAGGGTCCAGATGGTAGTCGAACATAGAGCACTCCCATGTAACATGAATGGATAAATATAGGACGGTCGCAGAACCTACATATGGGGATAGAGCTCATCAGGTCATCTTGGAGATGATCTTCTACGCAGCCGCTCTGAACATCCGGTGGTCATAAGAATTCATCAGTCAGAAGTTTATACTAGCATAGAGGCGACTCATCGGCCATAGTGTCCTGCTCTATCACTGCACAGCTCATCGTCGATGTCGATGCTATCAAAGCACATTAGGTTGTTATTGACGCTCGGCTCAGAGCTGGCGTTGCTACTTGTTGCGAGAGGGGAGTCCGAAACGCTTATCGGTCTCCCCCTTGTGGACCCTGACCGGCCGCTATGCACAGATGATGCTGGAATGCTCGTCATAAGAGGCCGTAAATTGTTTGGAATGCTCCGCCGTATGTCCTGTGTACAACATTACACCCCAGGTTCAGTTTAAATGAAGAAATTTCTGGGTGTCGGCTAAACAGAGGGAAGGGGAAAAAGATTACCATGTGCCGAAGTGCCATGTCCAGTGACTTTTTTGACAGTGACCTACCGAAGCCAGAGCTATCTGGGGAATTTAATGATTTCCCGGACAGACTATTGAGGCTGGATCTTTGATCATCATGTTTCGGAGGAACGAGTCTTCTCATGTTCACTACCCTCTCAACCATCTTATTGCCCATCTGAACTGGGTTCACACTGTCATCTTTGTTGAGATGTGATCTTCTCACCGCCGGCATGGAACTCCCCGATGGCACGCTGCCATTTGAAGTCCTCCCTCTTGAAGGAGAGCAAGACTGGCGTTTTGGTCGAGCACCTGGACCAGGCTCCACAGAGGAAGATCTAGAACTAGGTGCTCCAGGTCTACCCCGAGTAGCAAGGTTGGTCTTTCTGGTAGCGAAGTCCTCAGATTTGGAGGTGCGTCAAGCAAGAAGCCGGGCATTTCAGATGGTTTCCATGGTCTTGATCTGACAGTAGGTGAGCTGCCCCTTGAAGGTGCTGGCGCTGTTGCCGTCGCTGCTGATGCAGAAATTTTGGGCATTGTCGGTCCTGGTCTGGAGATCGAGGTCCTTGTTGGGGTTGATGACCTTGATGCAGGCTTGCTTTGTGCTGGCAAGGAGGGCCTGGACAAAGGTGTAGTTGACCTAGTAGCAGGCATTGATGATCTTGAAGTAGGTGTTGATGATCTGCTAGCAGGTGCTGATGCTCTTCCTGGAGGAACTGATGTTCTAGTAGCACTGGCAGAGCTAGATGTCCTTGATGGAGTTGTTGACCTTGCTGAAGGCTGTCCTGACCTTGCTGGAGGCTGTGCTGACCTTGCTGGAGGCTGTGTTGACCTTGCTGAAGGAAGTGTTGACCTGGAAGTGGGTGTTGAAGATCTCGGGGCAGTAGGTCCAGTCTTGGCAGGTATAGTAGCCCGGGAGGGGGTTGTAGGTCTTGAACCTTTGGAGGCAGTTGTCGATGCAGCACGTCCAGTTGGTGTTGAAGGCCTCGAAGAATTAGACGTGGGACCTCCAGATGACGATGGCCGACGAGTTGTCACAGCAGAGTTCAAGCTGTTTGACGATGCTGTTCTCAATGGATGTGTGGTTCTTGATGAAGGATCTTGATGATTGGCCAGCTACAATACCATGCAAGAGCAGATAAAATGAAATTATTAAAAATAGAGCATCATAATGGTTATGAGTATGCGCCATAATTTATGAAAGCACTGTAACCCCAAAAACAGATTCCAAATGTCTTCTTAACAACAGAAACAATTAATTACCAACCTTACAGATAAAGAGAAGTCAAAATCTTCAGTCGAATACATTACAAACAATCAAAAGTACTATCTTTGAGATAAATCCATTATGAAATTATGAGACAATAAAGTACCATCTTTGAGATAAATCTATGGAAAGCCTATCTGCATGAGAATCCAAAATAATTCAAAACATAAAGTGAAGTAGTATACTCTTATACTGTAAAGTTGTGCACAGATTCAATTACATCACATAATTTTATATCTACCATGAGCAGAAGTTTGTTAAATTATGCGCGCTGCTGAAAAGTATTCACCACAGTAGGAAGTCATGTATAGAAACCAAGTAACGATCATGTTCCAGTGGCTCACCCTAGATTTCAAGGCGGCTTGGCGAGTCTTTGGCGATCCAGTTTGGCTCACTGGAGACCTTTTCGGTGCAGCTTCATGAGATGGGAATAATGGAGTTCCTGGTGGAGTGAGAAGCCTGAAAGTGAACACGTTCATTGTCAGGAAGGTCAGATAAGCAATCTGAAACTGCAGCCCAGCCATTGCCTCTAAATAACATATATGTGAATGAACTTCAACACAGGCAAAAAAAGTTCGAAACCTGTTACATTCTGGTTGGGTCTGTGAATACATCAGCAGACATCATATGGTGTTTGATTAACTTGGCGTAGAAATAAATATCAAAATGAAGTGATACGATAATTTTCACTGACCAATAAAATGTTCTACGGTGTCATTAATGCAGCAACTGAGCTAGTTATTGAGCCCTTTGGATGAAAGAGATGGGCACTGAGTAGCCGAAGTATAAAATGCTGACACAAATCCATTTCATTACTCTGTGTTAACAATGGTCACTAATCAGTACGTATTTCCATCCATACAAATTCAAGTAGCCAAGCAAGACAAATATCATGTAAAATTGTTCCATAGTCCACCTGCCACCTACCAACCAAGCAATCCAATAGTCCTCTTAACAAAAAGAATATGCTTCAAATATTAACATGGCTGCCTAGAGACCTAACGCTCACACCTGCTGACAAACTAATGATTAACCTGTATTAAGGACAAAAACTTTAGCAAGCAAGTCAAACCACACCAATAATTTACACTTCAAATCTACAAGGGCTAAGATCAGTAGCTTGTAGGGGCTAAGGTATGGAATGTTGAAATATGTGTCGGACAAAATCAGAGATAGCTCACCACATTAATGGTCGCCCTAACTAGCCAACCAACCAACTAAAAAAGCAAAGATAAGAAACTGGCACAAACTTAAAACACACCAAACTGACAGCTCCCCAAACAGAGCTCTGTAAGATCTCCATCCGGACTGCGCGTCGTAAAAGAAAAGAGGACAACTTAATTGCCAGACACTAACTAGGCAAGCGATCAACAAGGGAGCAGCCTGTGTCAACAAGGGCGCCAACTGCTAACTCCAACAGCCACCCAACCTCTCCAGCAACAACTGATAAAACTCTAACCAACAGCACTGAATTCAGGGGCAAATGAAAAAACTTTCTGTCTGGCCTTGCATTAAAATTCGGCAGGGTGGAGGCTGCAACAGAAGACGAAAGCACATTTTGCTGCGACCTCCAAAAGCTCATAGACCTCTGCACATTAATTCCAAACATACAGTGCTACATTAATTTAGCTGCCAGTTCAGTTGAGGAATGGGACCTCAGCTAAGACTACTGAATTCGCAAGGTTCAGAAACAGAAACCCAATCCCAACATGTCAGGATCTTTGTCACTCGTGCATATACAAACACACATACACACACTGAACCAAGCACTGAATTTGCCAAAAGAGCTCATACTTCAGGGTACCAACGCCAGGCAATCAACGGCTCAACACCAAGAAATGAATGTTAAATTCACAATGGAGAAGTCCAAATTAGCTCCTAGCCTTGTCTGCAGCAACGATTTCGTTGCACAGGCGGGCAATCGAAACAGCACGAACTGTACCAGTGGAAGGCAGTGGGGAGGCACCTACCAGTCGTAGTCGTTCTTGTCCCCGGGGTCGGAGTGGAGGAAGTCGTCGGCCCCGCCGGGCGCCCTCCGGAACCCGCCGCCCATTCTGTACCCCGCCGGCGCCACGGCCGCCGCCTTGGGCTCTGAGCCATAAACCCAGACCAGGTAAGGTAAGCTAGGGTTTTCGCCCCTAAAAAAACAACCGCAGCAGCAAAGGAAACAGGAACGGCTCCAGTGGGAAAGCTCGGAACTTGTCTTACCGGCGGGCGGCGGGGGCGGGGGCGGGTCGAGCAGCAGCAGCCCGTCGTCGTCCCCGTCCCCGGCGGCGTCGTCGCCCGCGTCGAGGAGCAGCAGGTCGGCCTCCTGGTCGCGGCGGCGGCGCATCTGGAGGAAGAGCGCCAGCTCCTCGTCCTTCTCCCGGATGACCGCCCCCAGCGTCCTCCCGCCGCCGCCGCCGCCCCCCACATCCGCCATGGCCACCCGGTGCATCGGTCGATCCGCGCGCTACCGTCACTCCGCCGGCCGCAATGCCCGGCTGACTAGGGCCCCCCGCGAGATCTAGCGCGCGAGGGCGAGCGGTGCGGAGAGTGGCTGCCCGTGAGCAAGAGCAGCAGTGAGAGTGAAGCAACGGCAGCGAGTGGGAGAAAGGGCTCTGCTTTGAGCTCGCTAGCTGGTGTGGAACTGTGGATGGAGCTGCGAATTTGAATTGGGTTCGGGTGGAGATTAATTAATTAAGGGACTCAGTAATCAAATTTTGTTTTCAACATTCATTAATTAATTTATCGCTTTGGTGTTTGAAGTTTGTCACTCGTGTGCTTGAACTTTGAAATGAATGGACCTGAGCCGGTGTGTTTAATTTGGTCTGCCGAGAGTAAATGCTACGCGCACATCGTGGAGTGGAGGGATAGCGAAGTGGGATCATTTCGAGGTTTTAGCAGATAACAGCACATGTTGGGGCTTCTTTTGCACAGAACCACAACTCTAGTTCTTTTTTGCAGAGAACACCAACATTTCGTCTAATTGGTTGCACAGAACACAATCGCCTGTTTAACTACTGATTAGCTAGCTAGGCCCACCTGTCAGGACGCCATGTGGCTGCCAACGTGGCTGAGTAGCCTTCTACAGCCGAACGAAACCGGTCAACAGAAGTACAAAACAGAGGGAGGAGCTCGTCCTGCGGTCAAAGGATTTGTAGCGGCGGCGGGAGCCAGCCAGCTGCCAGCATGCGAACCGGCGATGGACCTGACGACGGTGGTGGGGGCGACAGCGCGCCGGCGTTTCATGGGCTGGCAGCGGAGGCGGCCACCATGGGAACCCGCGTTGGCGGCGGACGCTGCATTTGTTTGGAATTCCTCTACTTCCACGACGGCCATAATTTTTCCCTGCTACAAGAAAACTCAATCAGCACCGCCCCTTGTCGATCTGGCTGAACTGCTCGTCGCCGGGGTTCCACCACTACCGAGTCGCGCTCTGCAGCCTACTCTCGCGCCGCCGCCCGTCCAGACATGTGCGCCGCCCCCGCGAGCTCTGGCTCAAAATCATTCGCGGTCTGGCTCCATTATCCCGGCCAAGGCGCGCCGCCGCTCCCGCCATCGTAGTCTCCGGTTCGCATGGTGACGGTGGCTCCCTTCGCCGGTTCACATGGTGACGGTGGCTGCCTCCGCGCCTCTCCGGTCAAACTGGGTTGAACCAGAGCAGTTCCTTCGTGGAAGTGTTCTAGATCTGCCACGGTGGCGTCTAACGAGTGGGCCCAGCTAGCTAATTTGGTGTCAAACGAGTTAACAACGTGTTTTGTGTTCTGTGCAAACAATTAGACGAAACGTTGGTGTTCTCTGCAAAAAAGAGCTAGGGTTGTGGTTCTATGCAAAAAATGCCCCAACAAGTGGTGTTATGTGCTAAAATCTCGATCATTTCGAATCCATCACAGTCATGGCGATGAACTTCGAATTTTCCATCTTGATACTTCATTATCCTTCTTTACAAAGGTCGTGCTCTTGAAATCGAGCCTTATTTATGTATCACTGGAAAATTTGAACGATATCGGTAGGGCAGCAACCAACTGTGTTTTGTATGAGGGTGGAAACTTTCGATTGTCCTCTTTGGCCGCTGAAGCTGTTGGAACAAAACTCTGCTCCGAACTAAAAATTGGTCTTTTGGTTCAACATGTCCACATCGGTGACCTTTTCGAAGAAGGTGTCTTGGGGCACCACCTGCTTCGCTCTATCTCGCGATGTTATACGGGGGATTACCGTGTCTCGGGCAATAGGTCAGTGGTTTTTTTTTGTAAGCTGAAGCATTCTGCCTTGAGGTGTGAATTCGAGGGTACATCGGTCAGAAGGCTTGCCCTTCCTTCTTTCAAAAGAAAAAAAAGACACGCTTGCTTAGGATGAATTGTTTGTTTAGGTAGCATAGGTGTGGAGATTTGCTCAAATGGAACTAACGATTAACCATTGGACACAAAGTTGATCCTCGATTAGACGTGTGCTCCATGAGTAGTGGACATGTATTTTCCTTGGCAAACTAACTCGGTTTCAATGCGCTGCTTCAGGTGTGCGTGGCGAAAATCCAGCTTTGTCATGTTTCTCCTACCTGACCACCGGGGTGCTCTAGCCGTCCACTGACCGTGGGTCCTACATGCGCCTGGGCACGATGTCCGTGTGCCAGGTACCACACAGTTGCCCCTGAGGCGGCCGGACAACGTGATTGTGACGCACCCCTTCAGAACATTTTGCACCAGCAAGTTTAGATGCTTGCTCAGGGTGCCGGACAACATTCGGACACGGCCTCGGATAGGCAAGCCCTCCATGTCATACACACAGAGGGTTATACTTCTATACAAGTTGAATTTTAAGTTATATTGGTAAACTATAAATCAAAATAAAAAAATTTATTACACAACCCTCATGCCCTACTGCTCGTCACCCGAAGCAGATGGTGGTGGAGTTAGGGAATCGATTTCAACATACTTGCGTGTGTCCTCGGACGGTAAGATGGGCCCGTCCAAGACAGATTGTGGCGGTGCTGGTGCTGCTCCTCCATCTACGAATCCACATGTATGCCATCACGACCAGGGCACATGTGATGAAACCGGGGATGAAGAAGGTGAAGCACATAAGACGCAACACCAGCCACGGAATCTCCTCGTAGTTAGCAGCGGTCAACATTGCCATCGCCGAGTTGGATTTGGGCGTGCTCTGCGACTGCGAGTGGGATTTGGGCGAGAGATAAGTGGTGAGGATCTTATAGCAAGGGGAGCAACCGCGGTAGAGGAGCTAGCCGACAAAGATCCAAAGTGGGTGGGGGAGGGGGCAATGGCCCCCCTACTTGCACTAACCTCTGCCAATAAAAATATATATAGGTAAACTGTAAATCAAAACAACAAAATTCATTACACGTTCCTCATGCCCTACTGCTCGTCGTCCGAAGGCGACGATGGTTGAATTGGGGAATCGATTTCAACGTACCGACGTGTCGTCCTTGGACGGGAGGACTGGAGGACTGCTGCGGATGCCTATCACCTTTTTAGAGATGTTTTCCATGGGCTTTGCTTGTTACTTATTCTTATTTGCTCTCATACTAACCCAAACACCCAGATGTTCGGAGAACTTTCATTTTTTGATATTATGACTTTCAGGGATTATAATAGGAAGGAAATAAAGTCATATCTGGAATACTGGGAGCAAATCAAGCAACTTCCTAATTGGTGGAAAATTCCAGTCGTCTTATTGTGTTGTTGAAGGTGGTTGAGCGAAACTCCGCCACGAGAATGATAGATAACCCCAAAATTGTCGTTTCCCTTGAACCCGTCCACATCGTCGACTCCTTCTCGAAGGCGTTGTCTTGGGGTACCACGTGCTTCGCTCTGTATTTCCGGGGATTATCGTGTCTCGGGCAATAGGTCTAAGTTTTTTTTTTGTAAGCCGAGGCGTTCTTTCGTCTTGATGCCAGAGTGACTAAACGTATAACCGTGTGAATTCAAGGGTGCATCAGTCAGAAGGCTCGCCCTTCTTTCAACCAAAAAAAAGAGACACACTCAATATGCTTAGAATGAATTGCTGGTTTCTGTATCACTAGCAAAAGTGCCCGTGCGTTGCAACGGTTCTAAAATAAATCAATATGTGCTCACAAACCTATAAATCATATGATATAATTTGTAGCCCTCACACGTCTCAACATGCTCGAAGAAATAAAGTGATGCAAATATAATTTTTTCCAGATCTAACGTAATTTTGACATATCCTCAGAAATAAGTAAAATCAATTAACCTCTACTAACAATGTGTTAATGGAGAACAACTGAACTGTTGAATCTTTAAACCGTAGGTAGTACGCATGGTCCTTTGTCATGTCAACATGATAGCTCGCTACTCAAGAACTGAACCAAAGTCTGAACTAAACAATCCGGCCTAAGTTTCAGAAAATAGAGCAATATAGCTCAACCCCGAGCTGCAGCATATCTAGATACACAGCATGCATGTCATCCCACCTGGCCACTTGACATAGCACATGGAGCACGAGGTTGCAGGCCACGACATAAGGGGCGACGCCATGACTGGCCATCTCTTGGAAGACCGAAAGGCATTGTGTCACAGTGTCGACGCCGGGGAGGAGGCGCACGGCGTCACTCGGGATGCAGTTCTCGGCGGCGAAGCGTCTACCCAGCGTGGTCTGCACATGGTCGTCGGCGAAGCGTTACCCAACGTGGTCGAGGGCAGTTCATGTGGAGATTTGTGGAAATATAGCGAACGATCAACCAAACAACCCATTGGACACAAAGTTGATCCTCGATTAACGTGTGCTCCATGAGTAGTGTGGGCAAATTACAAACTCGGTTTCAGCGGCGGTTCAAGATGCATTTTCCTGCTTCGTGTGCGCGTAGCAAATTTCAGCTCTGCGGTGTTTCTCCAAACCTGACGGCCAGGGCTCTACCACTGAGACCGTGGACCCCACATGCACCTGTGCACGGTAGGCCCATGCAAGCGCCCGAGGCGACCGGACAACGTGACCGTGACGCACTGCTCCAAACGTTTTACACCGGCAGCCTTCCTTACCCGTTTAGCTATTCTCGCCACGAAGAATCTCTTAATCAGGTTTATCGGACGGAATCTCTTGTCAAAGGTGTTGGACTGAACACCTCCCGCACCAAGGGGGTTAAACCCGTGCACTTTTATGACACATTGACACCTTCTTCAGGTTGTTTTCTCAGGGTACAATGCATTGCGAACGAACGATCAACCATGTTACTCCCATCCGTATCAAAATATAAGACTTTCTGATACGGAGTGTGTAGTATCTAAAAGTACTTGCAATTATCGATCTGGTTGGCGCTCCTACCAGCATACATACATCCAAGGGGAATCTAATCAACGATCACACTTCGCTTGCAAACACGGTCATCTCGACGCAGTGTACCCTCGACCGATGAACTCTTTGCGGTGAATTCTCTCTTCTCCGTGAGCTTATGCGTCGCGGGGCCGACAAGAACTCCACGAAATAGGCTTGTGTCCCGCTATATTAATATAGCAACCACCCATACAACTGTGAGACCACGCTGGGGCAAACAGCACAAAAACGCCCAAGAAAGAAAACGAAAAGAGAAACTAATGCCAACAACAGCAGATCGACTAAACGAGGATGGCACGCAACCGCTGCGCCCTCCGAAGATTTCCTCCACGCTCCTAGCACCCTGATGCACCACGTACCAAGCAACACCTTTCAAGAAGGAATGCGGCGGCGACGCTGCTGCTCGGACTGATCCTAAAGTTTCCCCCAGTAAGTGAAGGGTAGTGTGGAGAAGGGTACACCTGGCGTGGCTTCCATCACGGCATATGCCACGGGGTGGCTTACTTGAGGGGTAGCTACTGCGCAATGACGGCGTTCCGGCGGGATTGGGCACAAGCACGGCAAACACCGAGACGTACCCAGGTTCAGGGCCCTCGTGAGGAGGTAAAACCCCTACATCCTGCATCTGATCTGTATATATGGTGGAGCATACGGTGTTACATCTTTGCTCCTCGAGCTGTATTGCAATGGTGGTGATGAACTAGTGAGGGAGAGAAAATGAGCCAGGAGCTAGCCAGCTTGGGGCTTGTACGTGAGAGTGGAGTGAGGAAATGAGAGATCGATGGAGTGAGGAATGGAGAGACCCTTCTACGGTCCCTTCCCTGGTGCATCTTATAGCCTGATGCCCAGGGGACAAGGGGACAAGCGGGGGACAAGGGGGCAAGCGGTGGCCCGCGTGCTGTAGCGCATAGTGGCTTGCTATTCATCAACAGTGTACGGGTGCCTTGTCTGCGTGTGTCCGACGAGACGCTGTGGTTGACTCCGTGTAGCAGGTGCGCAGCCGGACTCGAGCCGCCAGCTGGAGTCGGGCAGTGGATGGAGGTCGGGTAGCCGGACCCAGGCCGCCAGCCGGGGTCGGGCAGCCGGACTGCTGGGTGGCGGGAAGCCGGAGTCGGGAAACCGGAGGTGGCAGTCGGGCCTACGGCCAGTCGGATGGCGGGCAGCCTGGCTGGCTTCTTCTCTTCTCTTATCGAGTCGTGGACTTTGGTAACCCGGGGTTTATTCCCCCGACACTAGCCTCCAAGCCTCCGGGTGACTCGAAGAGTCGGGCGGAGGCTCCTCTTGTCTTGTGGTCGTGCTTGCCCTGCGGTCGCGGACGTCGAGTCCTACCAAATGCGGACGCGGTGTCCGTCGGCCGATGGGCGCGAAGTCCTGCGCGTATTACCTGTAACATCAAGTAAATGAGTTGAATCTGCAACGGTGCCAAGTAAAATACTGGGGATGCCAAACGAATATCTAAATGCGATGCTGACGCCGGCTCGCTTTTGCCCGGTTCCTTCGATCTTTTTCGTGTGCACCCTGTCCGGCGCAGGCTCTTGCCGGCTGAACTCTGCAGCCGGATCCGAAGAGATGCCGGAACGACGAGCGTGGCACAATACTTAGATCTAGAAACTGGATAGAAGCGACTCGACGAAATGACAGGGGAAACTTAAATGCGATGCATCTGCCGGCTCGCCTTTGTTTTGCCGCCCGTGCCCCTTCCCGTGCATGCGGCCAACCGACCCCTGCTCTTGCCGGCTGAACTCTGCAGCCGGATCCGAAGAGAGGGCCGGCCAGGGGTGCACGGTACTAAGATCTTGAGAGGCTAGACTTAGGCGAGCGATGACAAGGTTTTTCTGTCGCGAGCCGGAAACTTTTCTTTCTTATGTGCTTTTCGTGTGTGCCCCCTAGCCGGTTTCTGGCCAGCGTGTCAGCCGGGTTGCGGTCTGCAGCCGGGTCCGAGAGTAGGCGTCGGGGTCAAGCACGCTACTAAGCTATCGTAAGCGAGAGTCGGTAGCCGGCTAGCCACAGTTGTACAGAAAGTAAAGGATGCACACAGGTCGATCTTCATCTGGAAACCAAAGAACGACGCTGATGATGCTACAGCAGAGAGGACCAGCCAAAAGGTCAAGGAATACGTGTATGGGTCAGGTTCACGGAAGAAAGGGAATGGCAAACACGGCAACAGTAGCGACGATGATGACTCGGATGACGGTTCTGGTGGAAAGAACAAGAAAGGGAAGAAAAAGAGTCGCTTTACTCACACTGCGAAGGGGAAGGGCAAATCCAAAGCTTGACGATGAATGTAGTTAGTGCAGCGGCAATTTTTGCAGAACAGACCTATTAGCGGCTTCTGCTGGAACTCTTTTTGGGGTACGGTCTCGCGTCTTAGCCCTAGCTAACATGCTGAAGGCCTGTGGTAGTATGCCACAACCATATTAAGCAGCAAACTTATTAGTGTTAGGTTTGTGTTTCTTTTGAATCCTGATGATGTGCTTTAGGCGTTAACCATATGGTATATAGTAGTATTAGTATTACGGTCATCTGCTGTATGTTTTTGTCTCTGCTTTTTGTCCATGATGAAAGGGTGAATAAACTATAATGCGCACAAATGGAATCTCTAAGTAGAGTGACAACTATAGCAACATGAATAACAATGTACCATCATGTAAAAGAAGAGAGTTTGATATCAGCACTTCATCAAGCAGAAGCAAAGCCGACGGTTGCATTAACAGCAGAATTTTTGTTTTTGACAGTAGAAGATTGGCTCATCTGCCAAACAAGATTTCTCGCAATATACTGATTGTTAGCTCATTAAACATCTGCTATCAGAGGCTTTGGACTCTAATTTGCTGCTGGACACGAATTAGTTAGGTTAGCGCCGGTCAATCCCCGAAAATTTGCTCTATTTGTTGTCTTGCACCTCTTGGTCAAGATGCTCCAGCACCAAGACAGGTTCTTTGGGCACCTTCAAAAATATCTGGCTTTGATCCCAGCCAGCTCCCTCCATTTGTTCGATGAAGTCAGCGAATCGATTCTCCAATACAGTGAGGCTCTCTTCTAGCCAAGCGAAGACGTCACCGTTTTGCTGCTTTAGCTGATGTTCGTGAAGCCAATGCGCTTGCCATAGGCTCCTTAGAACCGACATGCTTGTTGCCGCCTCCTGGAAACAAGCGAAACAGAGACATCTTATGCATTTGTTGATATGACGTCCAATTGTTTTCATGCATCCATATTCAGAAGTAGATCACCTTGAATGCAACAAGAAACGATGGCTCCGTTGTCCCAAGCTGCTCAACATAGAGGATGTACTTCTCATTCTTGTATAGCTTCAGTAGCATGTTCACCTGTTTCGAGAGTTAATAACATAAATGAGCAAGTGATAGTACCAAAAGAAAAGAAATTAACTTCGCAGCTTTGCGTCTAGCAATATGGTTAAGAACTCGTACCATGTTAACGGATTCCTCTCCTCCAAGCATCCTCTCCATGGGCACGCCAAAAGAAATTCGGGGTTGCAAGAATCTTTCCCATGTTAAAATATTCTCGCCCTCATTGCAAGCAACATAGCCTATAATGGGAAGACATAAATAAGTATTAACAATATTTTCATTAAGCAACTAAGAAAATTTCAAAATCAAGAAGTAAAGAACTTGTCACCAGGAACTGTATGATGTGCAACATGTGATCTCACAAGAATCCGAGCGCGTTTAAGGTTTACCTATTAATAGACATGAAAAAGTAGACAGGTGATGAATCGAAAGATAGTAAACCATTTATGCTATCCATTTATGTATCTGACTGAAAAACATGGCCTAACATGCAAACATTGAGCTTTATTGAATTTACCAAACATAATTTAAGTCGAGCACCTTACAGTGCGGAACTTGAGAACTATTAGGGACTGGTAGCGAAACCAAAGATGTAGAAGACGAACACCGAGCCAGGTCAAAGTAAGAGTTGAGTATGATGACTGTATGCCTGGTGTGTCCTGGAAAGAAATACCAACTAGAAATGAATTATCTGACAATAATACAGTTAAGGTTGGATGCCAAAACGAGCCATGCAGCCAGTATAGAAAACTTAATGAGTAGTAATACCAGAATAAGTACACCGATAGAAAGGCCTAACAGCTGAGCCCCTACTTCCCATACTTCCTCCTAAAAAATACATCAACTCAGTTGGTGAAAATTTAGCAAAGTTATTCAGAGAAATTTCTTATATACTGAAACAAAAAGTGAAATAGCGCATGACCTCCATAGTGACTTGGACGATCATAATATTACTGTGCCTTTTCATACACAAGAAGTACTATTGTTCCGTGGTTTAACAAAATGATTGAATAATTGGACAGCGACATTGAACTGATTTTTAGAGAGAGTACTGGAAGAAATTAGGTACCTTTGCAGCAATCTCCCCCAGATTTCCAGATTTCGAAAAGTGATTTTGGATAACACGATTAGAAGGATCTCTAAATCCTCTTCCTACAGCCTGCTTAAGAAGTGTGGAGTCAATGATTTTCTATACACAGCAATCTCCCCCAGTTTGAGTTAGAATTTAGGTCACATGTAAACTAAATGTAAGGAATTACTATGTATTGTTTTCAACGTACCTTTGCAAGATTCCCCAATGATGCAAGTGGGAGGAAGTAACCAGGATAGAGGGGAGTAGTGAGATCAAAGATGCTGCCATGTTGCACGGATAAATAGATAATATTGTAAGTGGGTTTTGCTTCTTCACTTGATTTTGTATATTTCTGTAATTATTTACGAAAGTTAGTCCATGAACCTTCCAGCGCTCCCAATGAAATCTGCGTACATCCGCCACTTCTTTGGGTCATCATCAAAAAGTGTTCCGAAACGTCCACCTACAACAAGTCATTCGTAAATCTTCCAGGACAACATATTCTGAACATATAGTCAGGCATAATCATACCAATGAGAAGACGCCCAAAAGCTCCTATGCCATCCTTTGATACCCATCTACAGAAGAGAATATACATCAGCACAACAAAAGAGGTGATTTAACCATGAGCGTAAAACTAGCTGATCTACTCACATTCTTTTCCATATTTGGCTGTTAGCATGTTGGTATATGCCCTCCGGTATATTCATATAATATTTGGTAAAGACTCATGGATCATGAGAATAATGAAAAACGCTTTCAGGGTTTACAGTGAAAGGTGACCAAATGAGGATGGAACATAATTAAACTAAAACCGATCTCAATATTCTTTCTTCCAAAGAAGTAATTGCACAGACAATGTAGCAAAGATGGTAATGACCTGATAGCAGCAGCAGAAGCAGCTGCTGAAGTTCCTGTAAAGGACCCAACACCTACAGCCTGTGCCAATCTATGATCAGCTAATCATCAATGTTGATATAAGATTATAATTGAAGAGTACGACTTGAACATCTTCAGACCAAGATTGCTTGGGAGCATGCCACAAAATCTTAGTTATGTGGGAGGTATCCAGTAATGCGATCTTAGTTAGTTATCACATGAGATGTTACATCAAATTATATTTATAGAATTTATTGGCTCATCATGTCAGTTACTACAAAATTATTTACTTCTGCACAAACATCTTAAATTATGGGATACCTTGAGGAGACTTGATGTAACCAATGTGTGACAGATCCATCCTGTCACGTTCGTTGGGAATTGCAATAGCATGTACTGCAGGTAATCATCCGAAACAGATTCTGAAACACAAAAAAGTGATAAAGAAAGGGCAACAAAGAGCTATAGACAAGAGCTGTGTACAGTTTCAGACTTTTAGTATCAGTCTTCAACTCTGTGATAGCTACCTCTAATACGTTGGACAGTTATTGATCATGCACCCATATTAACACAAGTAAACTATAGAACTTCAAGCTATTAGTTGGTTTTCTGCATTGTGATCAGAAAAGAAAAACTCAGCTCACTGCATTCCTAGTTCGTGAAGCTGAATCCCTCATAGTTCATACTCCATGACAAAGAGCCAAAATAATGATGTGCATAACCAAACAACACAAGGGGTGTCAGCATTCACCTGGAAACCCTGCAGGAAGCACGAAATCCAGAATACCCCGGGGAATTGAAGAATTCGGCTTATCATCTTGGACCGTGCTCGTCACAGGCTCGTGCTTCTCCCAGTGGACCTGCAGCTTCGAGTCGCCGTCCAACAGGTACCTGTTCGGATGACACATCAATCAGATGATGATGACGGCGAACGCTCTGGCTCTCTGCAGATTCAGTCAGGTGTATCATAAATGTATTTGAGAAGCGAAGGAACCTCTTGGCGGCGCCGTTCCGGTACCTCTCCACGAGCACGGGTCTCGCCTTCCTGCAAGAACGAGGGAAGTTTGGTTTCAAAGAAAGGAGGGAACTGCGGCAGGTATTTGAGGAAGGGGGCAGCGGAATCTGGAAACGAACTGAGAATCGCCGGGGCCGCCGCTGCTGCTGGAGGCCGGCGGTGATGCCAGGCACGAGAGTTGTCGGGGCGTCGCCAAGGTGGAGCGCCGCCGTGGAGGCGGCCGCCGACGGAGAGCATGCTCCGGCGCTATGGACTGAGCTGGGCTGACCGGTGGCTTGGAAGGATAGGCAGCACAGCTTGCAGTCCACAGGTTTTTACATTGCAGCACAGCAGAGCAGAGGCACTTGTTTTCGATGAATAAAATCGAGATGAGACTTTTTTTTTCTTTTTTCAAAATGGGAGCTCAGCCCAGGCCTCTGCATCACATAGCCTTGATTTTATTTAAGTTCAAAAAGTATCAAAAACTCAAGGGGTCACCTATGTGAGATAAAAGTCAGCCAGTAAAAAAGAGTTATAAACATCTAGTCTTTCAAGATGAAGCCAACTACTCTAGGTGATAGCCCCGAACGTCATCATTTAAGTGCATCCATAATCCATGATCCCGTTGGTCGGCGTTGACGGAGAAATACCACATGTGAATCCAGCATGCGGCTCTGTTCCAAATTGCCCAAAAGAAAGCAGAAAAGTCTACAAATAATCGGGCGTTCGTGGTTTTCTCTACCCGTTTAACCAGGTTTCAAACATATTTGAAATACTAATCGGAGGAGTAATATTAAAGGTGGAGTGAATAAGTCTCTAATTGTTTTTTTGCAAACTGACATGTGTTGGACCGCGACCTAGGGTTTAGCCACCACCCACCGCCGCGCCGCCCCCGGCGAGATCGTCTCCATGATCTCCGCCGGGGGCACCGATCTCGTAGCTAGGTTTCATAGTTTTAGCAATTTTCGTTTTTCCAATTAGATTTTCCTTTAGCTACCAAATATCCGTGTACACCTCTCGCCGGCGACTTCAGCAGATCGATTCGACTCCACGCACGTGCATACGTGCCTCAAGGATCGATCAGCTCCAAGGATCGATCAGCTCCATCCGTCTCTAGCTGCACCGCTGCAAGTCTACAACGCAAGATCGTCATGAAGCGCGTCTACTCCGAGCCATCGACTTCAATCTGGAGCGCGACGTCCTCGACCTGACACAGCGCGATGTCGGTCCAACCGATCTCGCGTCAGGTCTCGAGTACACGCCTCGCCGTCAACAAGGGCTGCACCAACAACGTTCGTGGTCATCATCGCCGACAACCATCTACATCAACATCACCGCATCATCGCCGCAACCACCGATCGTGGTCATCGTCAACGCCAACAACAAGTTCCTCTTCTCCAACAGCGACGTCGCGCTGAATACAAGCGGAAAACACGGGTCTAATCCCCAAACCCAACTACTGCTACAATTCAATCTCCATCAACAACTACTTGTCGTCTTCGTCCACCACGACCTCGCCGCCAGAGTTGCAGTCTATTTTTATTTTTACTTTAACAATTTTCTTCTTGCAACTATTTCGTCTACTCCGGCGTCAACGGCGGACAACTTATTCGCACCGACCGGTCACGGAGAATTTCCTTGCTGACCCCTCCAACTCTGGCTCGCATGGCTCATGATGGTCCCTGTCTTCGCACGTCCGGTATTGGCACCACCGACGCGTGCCTTCGTCCCCGGCGCGCCCCCGAGTCCGGCAAGCTCGGAAAGGCGTGTCGCCTACCTCGACTACTCCGAATCCAACAACTTCTACTACATTACTACGTACGGCGAATTTCTCCAAGGCTCAACGACGACATCGACCACAACACCACGACAACATCAACCTCTTCGACTTCATCAGCGGTGACTACATCACCAACGGCACTATCGACCACGACTACAGCGCCCCACTTCGGCTACATCGACATCGGCATCCACCGGCATCCTCTCCAGTCGCGACTTCGGATTATGTTCCAGTCAGACCGTCCGCGACGCTCCTGCTGTTCGCGTCACTACCGATCCGACTGCAAGGGGGGGGGGGGGGGGTGTTGGAGTATATTACGGCTAGGTTTATTTTGGTAGTTTAAGTTTAGTCCAATTCTATCTCTATTAGGCTTCTTGCCCCCCAAGTCTTGTACTTCTATATAAACAACCCAGGAGGGTCATTGTAATCACCGATCCAATTATCAATAATATTCAGCAATACACAATCTTTCAACATGATATGAATAAGTGTTCTACAAACTCTTCTGTATCACAGAACACACATTTCTTACATCATGTCCATCGCCTCTTAGAAAGATTATATTTACTTCATAGAACTCGTCTGTTTAGAAACCATAAGAACAAGATCTTAATCTTCATAAAGTTCGCATATAGAGTTTTGACCGTAAACAACCACATAGACGTTAAGCTCTACTTGAATGAATCAACTTTCCTACCTAGAATCCCAGCTTTCATTCGAAACGATTTCTACTGCTTATTTAATAGTTTCCACAATGAATTGTAATCTCAAGATATTTGAATGAAAGTGAACCAATTTCACATCAAAAGATATAGCGACAGTCATCCAACAAACAACATAGTCGTCATCTTCTCCCAGCCCCTACCTCTCGTCTTCATTTCTCACCGGACCCTGCCTTGGCTCTATAAGAACAAGTCCACCGTGACTTTGCACTTGACGAACGTGGCGTGAGCCCATTGGCGGAGCCAGCATGCAAACAATGGGTGTACATCTTCTCCTAAGATCGTTGTTTTACTTAGAATTCTAGTTCATTTGATGTATATTGTTCAGGATATGTGTAGTATACAAAGGTACTCAAGGTTTATTTCCAAAAGTAATGGATGTACATGTGTACACCCATGTCCCCAAGTAGCTCCGCCCATGCGTGAGCCGCGTGAGGTGGCGAACGAGCAGTTGTGGCCAGCCGGAGTAAAATGGTTTCTCGCCAAAGGATCGCTCGGAGTCTACGTCATCGTCTTGGAATCAATCTCGTCTCGATTCATCCGGCAGGCAAGGAGGTAATCATCTTCTTCTTTTTCGAGATTGATGATGGAACAAATCCCATCCAGTGGCGGGCCCAGGATTTCAAGAATGTGTATTCAAAATTTTAGGTGGTACATTTTTTGGACAGTCTAAAGCCTAGTTTTTTCCGTGTATAATTCATTATGGTAAATGCCTAAAAGCGCAGCTGCGCTATTTGGTAGCGTCGAGCGCTCACCCTAGGCGACAAACCAACTGAGCGAAACCCCATGCGCGCCACGGCTTCTTTTTCTCAGGCGCGGCGCCGCCGACTCGCTGTCGGCGTCGCTACACCATGCACGCCCCCAACTCCGGCTTCCCTGTTCAGCGCGCAACCCCGCCGCCGGAATAGACTCCACCGCGCCGCGCCGCCGGCTAGTTTGCCCCGGCTTCCCCGCGTGAGTTCATCGCTTCCTGCTGCTTTGGTCGCCGCCGGGTGTCCACGCCGCTCGCACTCTCGCCGTAGCATCCTACTGTCGGCGCCCAATGTGCTGGTCCTCCTTCGTGCCCTACCTGTAGCCATGGTGGCCACGACGGCCATCCGCAGGGGCAGAACGGCGGAGGGCTGAAGAGGGGATTGGCGGGGGAAGGTGAGGGTGGTGGGAGGGAGGAGCGGGTGCCGCGGTTGGTAGTCGACTTCATGGTGACCGCTGCCGTCGTGTCGAGGTCGTAAGACGGCGATGCCTCGATTCCAATTTCCGCTCGCTGCACAAGCTTTTCTCACGAACCTGACGGGAGAAAGATTGGGGGGAGAATCTTATCTCTTTGGCTATTATGCACTTCAGTACTTCCACTTCTCGTTATATACACAAGAGACTTTTGGGACCCTTAGGCTTATTTTAGTATGCAGGAAAGCCATTTGCTTTTACATTAATTCCGTATCATTGTTTCTGAAGTTGTCCAACCTGCTGTTGTGAAGTTGCTGGCCGCTGTAATAAATTTTCTGACCGTTGTTGTGAACTTTGGTGCCTGACATAGCAATTTTGTTGTGTGTTGAAGCAACTTTGTGCCCGACAAATAAACTTTGGTGTTCGACAAAGCAATTTTGATTTGTGACGAAGCGACTTTGGTGTGTGTCGAAGCAACTTTGGTGCCAAACATAGCCACTTTGTTGTGTGTTGAACCAACTTTGGTGCCTGACATATCAACTTTCGTGTGTACCGAACCAACTTTATTGTGTGTCAAAGCAACTCTGGTGCCTGACATAGCAATGTTCGTGTGTGTAGAATCAATTTCGGTGCCCGACATAGCAACTTTGGTGTTTGACGAAGCAACTTGGTGCCCGAGAAAGAAATTTTGGTGCCTGATGAACTTCATCTTCGGTGTGTGTCGAAACAACTTTGGTGCCCGACAGATCAATTTTGGTGTCTGACAAAGCAACTTTGGTTCTCGACAAAGCAATTTTTGTTTGTGACGAAGCAACTTTGGTTTATGTCGAAGCAACTTTGGTGTGTGTCGAGGCAACTTTGGTGTCCTGTAAAGCAACTTTGGTGCTCGATAAAGCAACTTTGGTTTGTGTCGAATCAACTTTAATGTGTGTCGAACCAACTTCGGGGCCCGACATAGCAAATTTGGTTTGTGTCGAAGCAACTTTGGTGTCCGGCAAAGCAACTTCGGTTCCCGACATAGCAACTTTGGTTTGTGTCGAAGCAACTTTAATGTGTGTCAAAGCAACTTCGGTGCCCAACATAGCAGCTTTGGTGTCTGACGAAGCAACTTTGGTTTGTGTCGAAGCAACTTTAATGTGTGTCAAAACAACTTCGGTTCCCGACATAGCAACTTTGGTGTCTGACGAAGCAACTTGGTGCCCGAGAAAGAAATTTTGGTGCCCGACGAAGCAACGTTGGTTCCCGACAAAGCAACTTTTGTGTCTGACAAAGCAACTTTAGTTTTCGGCAGAGCAATTTTTGTTTGTGATGAAGCAACTTTGGTTTATGTCGAAGCAACTTTGGTGCCCAACATAGAAACTTTGGTGTGTGTCGAGGCAACTTTGGTGTCCGGCAAAGCAACTTTGGTGCTCGACAAAGCAACTTTGGTTTGTGTCGAATCAACTTTAATGTGTGTCGAACCAACTTCCGTGCCCGACATAGCAACTTTGGTTTGTGTCGAAGCAACTTTAATGTGTGTCAAAGTAACTTCGGTGCCTGACATAGCAGCTTTGGTGTCTGACAAAGCAACTTTGGTTTGTCTCGAAGCAACTTTAATGCGTGTCAAATCAACTTCGGTGCCCGACATAGAAATTTTGGTGTCTGACGAAGCAACTTGGTGCCCGAGAAAGAAATTTTAGTGCCCGACGAAGCAAGTTTGGTGTGTGTCGAAACAACTTTGGTTCCCGACAAAGCAAATTTTGTGTCTGACAAAGCAACTTTGGTTCTCGACAGAGCAATTTTGGTTTGTGACGAAGCAACTTTGGCCTATGTCGAAGCAACTTAGGTGCCCGGCGTAACAACTTTGGTGTGTGTCGATGCAACTTTGGTCCGACAAAGCAACTTTGGTGCTCGACAAAGCAATTTTGGTGTGTGTCGAACAACTTTAATGTGTGTCGAACCAACTTCGGTGCCCGACATAGCAACTTTGGTTTGTGTCGAAGCAACTTTAATGTGTGTCAAAGCAATTTCGGTGCACAACATAGCAAATTTGCTGTCTGACGAAGCAACTTGGTGCCCGATAAAGAAATTTTGGTGCCCGACGAAGCAACTTTGGTGTGTGTCGAAGTAACTTTGGTCCTAATCCGTGTACAATGACGGCAAGCGAGATGAAGAGAGGCTACGACATCGAGGGAACATGGTTGTCGATGATCATTGTCGAAAGGGGACTAAAGTGCAACATTCAACCAAACGCACGAGGACTGAACATAAAAGTACATGTACTTGTGCGTTAATTCGTTAAAGTTGAAGGACTAAATGAAAATGCAGAAGAGATAAGATTCTCTTCCGAATGGTTGCACATCAGCATGCCGTGGCCTAGGCTAGTAGCGAGCATCGGCCGTGTCGCCGCCTTACAGAGGAGGAGCGCACGGGACGGCGCCGGCCTCCGCCATGGGCCGACGTTAAGGAGCAATAATGGCGGCCTCCGCGTTAGGGCCTCATCGTCATGGCCCTCCGCGCTGGGGGTCTTCGCCATGGGCGTCCGTTTCATGCGGAGCAAGGATTCGTCGGCAAGCAGCAGTGGGGGTTGGGAGGGTCGGGCCGTGCAGTGCACACCGGCGCTGCAGGAGGAAGTGTGGAGGTCGGATGCTCCGGCCGTCCCGCGGCGTTTTGTGGAGGTGGGTGCCCCCGGCGGCCCGAGGTGGAGGTGGGAGCACCAGGCGGCGCTAATGGAGGTAGGGTGCTCCAGCGGCGGATCTCGGGGCAGAAAGCAGGAGAGTTGGGAGTGGGCGCCGGAGTTGCGGGCTGCCGGGGAGTCCATGCCGCCGGTGCTGGAGAAGGTGGAGCTTGAGGTGGCGCGTTCTGTGGGGATCGGGTACAGAATTGGTGCGATGGAGATTAATTGGTGCATTAATTTTCCTTAATTACGGAGCGCTCAACGTTACGAACGGGCGCCTAAGCGCTCGCT
The DNA here is from genome assembly GCA_947311845.1 of Poa pratensis. Lineage (NCBI taxonomy): Eukaryota > Viridiplantae > Streptophyta > Magnoliopsida > Poales > Poaceae > Poa > Poa pratensis. The sequence goes on along the minus strand of CAMZMU010000108.1, from coordinate 36,825,374 downwards.
AGACGGGTCCATTCATTATAGGGCCATAAATTTTATCTGTATAATGTATAGAAGATATGAATCAATCTGATCACAATATCTTAGAGTCATGGAAATGGATCACAACTTGAAATTATTCAACTTAAATAAGTACCAATTATTCAACATATTAAAGAAGGAACATGACCATCTTTCTCTTCATGTTTCACACCAAAAGCAACCTATTCAATCTTATAAACAAAAACAACAATTAGATCTGGACAAATTCCATATTAATTTTCTGTGAATTTCTTCATCACCTCTAGACTCTAGTCAGGGGACTGTCAAACTGCCGAGCAAAGCAGGGAAACTGTGCAAGGGGGGCATACAGTGTCCGAGGGAGGAGCGGCGGCGGCGAAGATGCAATCGTGCATCCGAACATCCTGGTCATGGAGCCTCCGAGGCAAGGAGTCAGGGATGAGCTGACTTGAGGAGCAGCCTGTCACCTCGCCGCCGGGACTCCGCTGGCCATCGCACCTCAAATTCAGTTTAGGGATGGGCGGCCGCTTCTGTGGTAAACCTTCAGTTTGTGGAACTGGTCGAACTGGGGCTGGACGATGAGGAGCGATCGTGTAGGGCAGGCCAGTCAGCTATTTGGGCCTCATAGAGGATGGAGCGGTGGAGGAGGGATTGTGGGCTCTTGGCCCAAATATGACTTATTTCCGTATTTTTCATATGTACGCCTATTATATGCTGTATAAACCTAGTTCTTGTTCAAAAAATTTGGGTATTCAACCGAATACCATTGAATTGAAGTGGGCCCGCCCCTGATCCCATCACTCGTTTCATTCGTCGGAACTAGCCTTGCGGGTCATATTCTTATAGATAGATGGAGAAATTATAGGGGATATAAGGGAAGTGAAGACAAAGAAAATACATGAAAAACACAATTAGAAAAGGGAACAACAAGAGCCACCATGAGATGCAAAAGAGGTGAGAGGTGCAATTGAAGAATCACAATGTCAAGACTCAGCAATCAGCGTAGCGCACCACACTGGCGTGCGACTTGAACCCCACGACACAACTTAGGAGCACCACCATCACCAGCGAGTGTCAAGCCTAACACCTAGCACTAACCTAAATAGGGCGCTCCGCCACGGGAGGTCGAGACGATTAGCAGGTTGGGAGGCATCAATTGTGTCGTCATTGAGGAAAGGTGAGCCGAGACGTCACCAAGAGCCCGAGGCTCTCTGCACCGCAACGACGACCATGGGAGGGTCTTGGGCAAGAACATCCATGTGTCCGAGACCACGCGAAGGCCCCCCGAGAGAGAAAACACACCGCCGTCGGCCCCAAGCTGGTCGCACGAACATCACCAAAACGCAGCACCGTCAGCACATGCAGCAACAAAAGTCAAACTTTTGGGTCTTCAAGATGACGCCTCCAAGGAGCTTATGTTATCGAGGGGCACAACACCGTCATCCGATCCGGCAAGCCGGGTCCAAGGTTTTCACCCGGAGACCACCAAAGTACTGTAGGTGCTATACCTCCACAGCGGCACCTCTTGCGACGAAACGATGTCAAAAGACACCGCTACCGCCGGCAACGACAAAGTCGATGCAGGGCTCTCATCCGGAGTTTGAGCACATCCCTACGGAAGAAGGCAGTCGATCACCGGTAATCATCTTCTGACGAGCGTCAGTCCCGGATCGATCAAGATTAATAAGTAGCACACAGATGAGCTCAGCCACGCGTTGATCGATTTCGTGGCCGTACGAACGTGAATGTCCTTCGTGCTACCTAGGAGCCAATCGATCAATGGATAAAAGGGAAAAAAGGAATCGATTTGTTCGCCAGCGATCGCGCGCACATGAAGAGACGGAGTGGTTTCTTCTTCGTTATTACAACGCTGGAAGAAAACCTGTCGATTGTAGAGGAGCGGCAGGAGCCCAATCCCAGGAAGTTTGCCGGCCCACGTAAAGATGGGAAAGCTCTTCGGTGCCTCCATCGATCCACAAATAAACAGGGGAACCTACACGAGAAAACCTGTCGATTTTTCTATCTTCGATTCGATTCAACGCGATCTACTCGGTGGGCGTAAATCGTAATCAATGGAAGCGCTGCGCGACATGGCCGAGAGGCTGACGGTCACTCGGGCAGTCGCCGCCGCGGAACCGATGCTGCCTCCGCCCTCCGGTAACTCCTTCGTCTCTCCCCTCTCCCATCTCTAACGATCGAATCTAACAAGCTCCGTCCGTGGATGATGCATGCAGGCGACTGGCAGGAACCCTAGCCTCTCCAAAGCCGAGCTGGACGGCTTTTGCCGGTAAGTCGATCCGTCTCGTTTGTGTGATTCTATACGTAATTATGCATCCATCTAATTAACGTTCCTTTGTTCCTTTGATTTGCTCTTGGTTTTTGGAAGCGTGGTGGTGGAGAATTACGTGAGGCAGAGAAGGGTGGCCCGTGTTGCTGGCGTCGGTCTTGCAGCGGCGGCGGTCACCTTGGCGGGGTTTGGAGTTCATCGACTCAACACAGTAATGGAAGGGACGACTAGAATTCCTATCATGTATCTATCTATCCTGCACGTTTAACTAACAGTGCACCTAGCTTGCCTTATGTGTTCCGTGATGGTGATGTGCATGAGGATGCTAAGAGAACTATTTTTGTTGTCATGAGACTATGAGAGATGGATGTGTAATAGAGTACGTTATTGATCTGTTGTGGCATGTTGATGCTGTGAAGCTTTGCTGTGTGATGCTTATTTTTAATTTGCTATTTTTTATAGCGAACTATTTCGAACAAAACTGTGAGGACGACGCGTGGAAGCGCGCGCAAATGACGACCCAATGCATTCGACGACGACGACAAGTTGGTTGGGGAGGAGGATGTGTCTCGAGGTAGTTGCCGGTTCAGACCAAGTTATGGACCGGGACACGATACTTACTGCATCACCCATTGATGGATCACCGTGAGTATCAACTAGGAGTAGGGGTGGGCATATAAACCAATCTACCCATCAACCGAATTGAAATAACCTGGACCGAAACCGATAATTTCGGTACCTGATTTGGTCGTCAATTCTGGAAAAGCGAAGTTAGTTCGGTAACTTCGGTATTGACCCTCGAGTGCCTGAACTATCGAAAGAACCGGGTATAATGAAAAAAGGCCACATCTAACTTAGTGCCAGCCCAGCCCAATAAAGTAGTATCGTATATTTAGTCTCTCAATGGGCCAAACCTAGTTGAATAAGCACGCAACCGGGACGTCCAACTGGATGTGATGATGCATTTTTGCGCATTTCACCCTGTTACATTTTCTGAAGTTGGTGAAGCAGGCGTGGAAAATGCAACTCCACAACTATGAGGATCTCCCTCGCTTATCTGAGACATCCAAATATTTTACGATCCGTGCACAAATTATAAATGAATCTTCAAATATCAATGCATTATCAATAATTTCTGAATTTTTATAATTTATTTTTTAGATTCATGTACTAACAAGAATTTCTGGACAACACTGACAAAAAAATTAAAACAACGTATTAACATATTTTTTATTTTATCAATACATCAATTAGTAGTAGGAATAATATCGTTTGTTGGATGCGAAACCAACGGTCATAATAAGCGGTGGAGATCCTCATAGTTGTGAAAAAACTGCGTTGACCAGGCGTGTGACATAGACCAATTTAGAGATTTGCTACACTTTCTTGAAACTGGAAACACATCCACGCAAGTTACATAAGACCGTAAGGGTAAATCTTCCAACCAAGAAGACAATGTTGAGGCTACACATTATTAATCCACGAGCGTGTAACAGCACCATAAAATTAGAATGTTGAAAATGCTTCTGGCCACTATTTCAAAAAAAAAAAAAATGCTTCTGGCCGATACGGAAGAAACCCTCAAGATTTTGGATCCACTACTAAGAGAGACTGGGTATGTAACCGAGAGCGGATTTGACACAAATAGGTTGGCCTCCCCGGACTATCTTTGACGTCCATTTTTTGTTAGAGATTCGTGCGGGTCAAATAGTCAAAGCACATGATGTTTTTGCATTTTAGCCCCTGCGAAAGAGTAGATTCAACCCGCAATCCACCACCCTATATAAAAGCTACCAAAACTCTAGCCCTATCCCATTTTTCCCACTAGCTCTCCCGTGCGCCGCCTCCTCCTGGAAACCCGTCGTGGATTCCCCACCAGCTCCGGCCGCCAGATCCGTGCGCTCCGGCCGCGGTCGTTATTTTGGCGGCCGGAGCTGGTGGGGAATCCTTGCGCTCCAGACACGACCTCTTCTTTTTCTTCTCCCCTGAGCCTCGCTCCCAGCACCTCGTTTCGGCGCCGTCCTCTCGGCCGCCATGGACGGATTGGATAGTTACACCGAGCTACTCTCTAGATTCGGTGTTCCCGGAAGCACGCGGTGAGGCCTCGGATCCGTTTCGACGACGGCGCAGGCTGTAGCGACGGTGGATTCGTTGGATCTGAAGCGAGCTACGGGATCGACGAGAGGTAGCGGTGTTGGTTTTGCTGGATCTGACTGGTACTTCGACGATGGGGCGAGTTACAGGTACTGTACTTAATCTACTCTCTTACTTCTCATGTGAAATACGAATCTTCTTTTCATGTGTGGTTCCCCCCGAGAACCTGTTCTTAATCTACTCTCTTACTTCTCTCAACGACAGCTCTGGTTCAGTCATTTTGTCGGATTCATCTGATCCAGAGGAAGAAGACGATGACGAACTGGACGTTGAGGTTGACCGCGATGCAGCAGTAGATTTCGCCCACGGTGAGCAGGCTCACATATCCAGTTAGCATCAGGAAAGCACCAAAATAAAAATGTCTGACTTGGTTCCTTCTAGTGTGGAGCTTGAGCATGTCTCGTGCTTGACAGAAGTTTCTGACGACACTGTCTCGCAGAAACCATCGTTCCTCAGAGCTCGTTAGGATTGGAAACGGTGAGTTGTTTTGTGGCGCCACACGCGACACGGCCGGCCAGCACCCGGACCTTGTCCATCTCTTCGCCTCCCTGCCTTCCTGCTAGATCTATCAGAAATTAATATGAGTCTAGACAGGCGACGACTAGCTGTTTATATACTCCCGATGTGATGCATTTTTCTTCTTTCTTCGTTTTCTTCTCCATACTACTGCCTCCGTTCGGATTTAATTGACATACATTTGGTTATACATGGATGTATCTAGACACCAAACAAGTATAGATACATCCATATTTGGACAAGACCAAATCAATTAATTTGGAACGGAGGGAGTAGTTGGCATGTACGTGCAACACACGTTTTCATAATTAAAATGGGCAATTTAGAAGTATGAAATATTAAACTTGTAATGCACGTGTCGACTAATACATATACAAAAAATAACTATTAAATTTGTACCTCTACATAAATCTACATGTGGTGTGATTTGGTACTGAAATTGGAAGTACTGATTTTTTTCTCATATGGAAGTGGTACATAGAAACTGGAGGATATACGAACTACAGTAAGAACATCAATATAATAAAATTTTCCTATAAAATATGCATGGAAATTAGTTGAAAACTCGAAATCGAATTAATTGGAAGGTGACCGTCGTTAGAAATCGACAGGTGAATAAGAAGATATGCACATATGTTAAACTGGCTTGAACATGCTTCCAAAAAATGATTTTGTGCAACTCCCAGTACTATGTTTATTGCTGTAAAGTATCAGCCAAAAAGGTTTAGCTTTTCTAAATTGATTTGATGCAGTGCATGAGGAAGGTTTCAAAAGAAACTAAGCATTTTAACACCGGAAGTAACAGCAGCACCTCTAAAAATAATAGGTAATAAATACAGTTAGTGTGGTAATTGCATGGCCAATCATCCTGACACAAAAATTGTAGTTTTTATTTTTGGCGTGTGCAAACTCAACTTGCTAACAACAAATTGTACAAATAAAATGTAATTTTTCACCGGCAAACAAATCGAAAAGGTAAACAACAGATTGATAAATAAAATGCAGCTAGCTAGCTAGCTAATAAATCAGACAGGGAGCAGCAGCAGCAGCTAGCCAGCGAACCAGAAAAAATATAGATCGGGAGCATGCAAATCAGACCGGGAACAGCAGCAACAGGCAACAGCTACCTAGCGAACCAGACGATTAATCTAAAAAAAAAAGGATCGGGAGCATCAGCAGCTAGCTAGCTGCAAACCAGATCGAGACCTCGCCGGAGTTAGCTGCAAACCAGATCGGGATGACCCCGGGCGTGGCTGCGAGGAAGCGGTACGGCAGCTTCGGCTTCGCGCTTAACTGCGGCTAAAAAGACCCAAGGCCGTCGCGGTGGCGGTGGCCGCCTCGTCGCCGCGCTCCGGCACGGAGGAGCCGTCGCGAAGGGCTAGGACGGACCCGTCGGGGTCGGCGTCGACCAGCACGCTCACCGTGCCCTCCGCCTCCTCCTTCCTGTCCTGTGAGGATGCCTAGGCCGACGGCGAGGAGATTGAGTTCAAGCAGAGCTGTTGGCCACCGACGGCAGAGCTCGCCGGAGCAGCTGGGATGGCCGGCGCTGGCGGGAATCGGTAAGGGACTCCGTTCCAGTAAGCGGAGGAGCCGGAGTTGGCCGGAATCAACCGGTGAGGGCGGCGGCAGGAAGGGGATCGGGGAAGAGCTACAGCCGGCGTCCAAATCGTGTGCGTGCGAGCGCGGCCGCGATGGGGACGACCGGACGATAGATGCGTCGGAGACTGTCGCAACGCTCGCACGCGGCTCTCTGTACAGTTCGGCGACCTTGCTGTCGCAACGCCCACGCGCGGAGGGGATTTCGGAGGCCGCCGGGGCGCGCGCGAGGAGGCGGTCGGCCTAACTCAGCGAAAGACAAAAATAACGATTCGGAGATGAGTGTCAATTTAGTAGTATTATGTGATTTGGTGGGAGGATAAAACGGGAAAAATCGGACATTGTTGAGTTGTCAAACATTGGGACGATCTGGGCTGTTTGATCGTATATTGAACGGTCCAGATTTAAAGTATCCCAACAAGTTTGCTCTTTTAATAGTAGTATAGATCAATCAAATCCCTCCTACTTAGCAGAAAGACAAGGCAATAGGAAAACAATCATACCGTGGATAAAAATGGCTTTTTTATGTGTTATGCCCTATGTTACATCCACCTTATTTATCTTATTCTCTTCCATAGCGAGCTAGTATGCCCAAAGCCGGCAGTGCGTAGGAGGTCACTGATCGAGCACACCTACCTCCCAACTAGCAGTTTCGTACTGTATTTCCCAAAATACTATACTTAACATAATACTGCAGATGTACTATTTGGAAGTTCGCGCACAACCTTTTCCGCGCCAACCAGAGCGCGGTCGATTTGATGCCCACGTTTTCCTGAAATGGAGAGCGGAGCCCTGACTTTTACATCGAAACGATACACACAACCCATTTTTTTATGACCACGTGGCACCAGTGGTCCTTGATCGGAACCGTTCTTGGGGAAAGACGGGAAAATCAACGCCCACACGGGCGTCGGGGATTGTCCCACACACAGTGTGTATAATTTCCAGTAGCATTTGACATTCGCCTTGTCAGAATCGCATGTCGCTCCCCATTTCCTATCTCGGCGGAGTTTTGGTGGAGATGATGGGGACACAGCGGGGCGGTGGAGGCACGAGATCAGCTTGTCTGCATCAACGAGAGGGGGATCTATGGTTGCGCACGCATGTAAGCCGTTTTGGCCTCATAGGTTCGTCCCGGAACGGTGTGGGTAGGTTTTTGGGTTACGGCGGCGAGATGAGATTCAGCCGTACATGCACGCGATGAAGCGGGTGGGCTGGGATCTCTGAGGCCGTGCCTGAAGTGGGAATCTCCATGGTTGTTCTGACACAGTGGAATCTCGTTCGTGTTGCACAACACGTGGATGCGTCCACATACCGATGTTTTTACCGTTACGAGCACGAATGAAGGGGGATCCACTAGGATTGTTCTTCCTATGAATGTTTTCATCCTTGGCATGTTACAATTTTTGATATTTTTTCTATATATTTAGTCAAATTTAGAAAATTTTATTGGCTAAACTCGGATCACAGGGTGCTCCCACCGTTCCAAATTACAATATGGTTTACATATTTCAATATGAACTACATACAGACTGAAACGAGTGAATCTAAATCGAGTTTAGGTTCATCCAAATCAAAAATAAATTAAAATATCTTATATTTCGAAATGGAGGTAGTACTTGTGAACGAAAGAAAGTATTAGACAAGCAGTATGTGGAGTAGCTAGGCATGGAGGTGATAAAGCCTCGAGATCTACTCATGTAACTTGTTGGCAGATCCAACTTAAATGGCCACGTATTCAGTTGGCCTTGCCCCCTCAAACTTGAATGCCTGCTCGGCCAGGAGCTAATAATATGCCGTTGGGTGGGACCATTGTCCGTGAGGTTAAGTGATGTTTCTGATTTTCCGACAAGTACACAACGTTGTGGGTCAGTATCACCAAACATTGGTCCCATCATTAGATATTTAGATTGCATCAAAATAAAGTGCTGTAGTTCAAGTTGCAAATCCAAATCTAGCACACTTGGGCCTTTTGAGATTTTCTGAAATTGCTATTTGTGCTGCCAGAAATGGGCCTAAATTCACACAAGGGGTGCTTCCGATCGATGAGGGCCAGGATGGGTTTCTAGAGCTATGCAACCTTTATGTTCGATTTTCCGATCCTCTTCCTTCATTTGTGCGGTCAGATTTAAGAAGCAGACAACACATCTAAAGCACAACACATGTCACGTCTAAGGTAATACTATTATTCGGACAACTATTTCTATCGGAATAGCATGAGAAATTGCGTCGAAGCATCGCACAATCTCTCTGTTTTCTACAAATCTGACAGCGTGTCTGCGGATAGTTTTGGAGGAAAACTTATCACCTGGGTAAGGGCTACCACCAGGTCGCCCGTTCCGGTTCGTTCGTTTCTCCTCCCCGCCATGGAACCCTCCCCTCCCTCTTCCGTACTACTCAATCGGATCAACTGTGTGCAAGCCGGTCTACTCTTAGACGATCCAAGTTAACCAACTGCGTGCGTGCGTGCAGAGAAGCAGCGACGGCAAGTTTCGCTTCACGGAAGCCCAGCTGGTCGATTACAGCAGGTACATATGCAAGATTCTGTAAAATTGTCTATATACATCCATCTAACGTTCTTGGCTTGCTCTTGGTTTTGGAAGCCGTATACTGGAGAATTGCGCGAAGCAGAGATGAGTCGCCCGTGCTTGTGGCGTGGGTCTTGCGGGCGTTGCGGCTCTCACATTGGCAGGGTTTGGGATCCATCGACTCAATCGTACTACTGGAACGGATCAATGACTGGAATATCTATGATCTACTCCTATCATTCTATCCTGCATGTTTAACTAGTGGCTAGTGTGTGTACCCTCCAATTACTGGCTTGCTTGTCTCATAGGTTTTACTTTTGTGGTGGTGAGTTGAGAGATGCAGAGAGAACTCTACTTGCTGACTTGTTAGGACAAATCAATATTTTTTGCCAACTGAGATATTCCCCTTTCTATTATTTGTTTAACGGTCCCTCCACGCCAACCTGAATCTCTCTGATGCTCGTCATCAGCCGCCGTCGCCGCCGTCCAGCCCCAAGGCTGGCATCAAGAAGGCCATGACACTCAGCCCAGCGTCACCTCTGGAGGCCGGGTGCTGGTCTCCGCTGCCTGGAAGCACTCCCATGAAGAAGCTCAAGCACTCTACCATCCTCTCCGAGCCGGCTACCCTGGAGGATATCCATGCTGCTTGACTTGGGCTGTTCTGCTTTCGTGGCTTGAGTTTGGAAAGCTGTAGACTTCTGGCTTTGCGTTGTAATGGAGCGTACTTTCTTTTCCTTTCAGTAGTGCTCCTTTTGCTTTCCTAGACTGGTTTTAACTGACAACAAACCTGAGACTCGTGTGTTTTCTTGCTTGCAATGAAAACAGGGGGCGAGGCCCCTTTTAATCTAATTTTTTTTATTTGTTTAACGGAAATAGAAAGTTCGACTGACAACTGATCTGCTGTGCCATGTTTCACATGTTCATGTTGTGTAGATTTTGTGTGTGATGATACGTTTTTTCAAGAAACGACCGCGTGTGGGGGGGTATCCATCTGAAAATTTTATTTCTAAAAAATGAACTGAACGGTCCACCAACGGTCTTCCCATGCCGCGTGATCCAAAGGAAATACCCGGACCTTTGGTGGTGGCAGGCACGGCCACTTCTCAGACCAGTAGGGCACCTCCACCTGAGCCACACAGAGAGCGGTAGTCGGCGATGTGAGACTCAATCGAACTCCCCAGGGAGACCACCCGCTGATCTAGAATGCAATGTGAGAACACAATAGGGTGGTTAGCGAAGAGAGGATCGGTGAGGGACCACGAGTCATACAAGAGCTGCATTGAGACGCCATCTCCTTTGATGACTTTGGTGATGGAGCAGTACAAGGGCATCAACAACAAGAAATGGCTCCACGATGGGGTGGGATTTACGTGACGGTTGCCCAAGTGCCAACAACGAACCCATCGAGCCAACAACATGGCGTGCACACTGAAGAGCCAATGAAGCACTTTCAGCAATAGGCAGGTGCGTTCTGGAGGCCGCGAGATCCACAATGCCAAGTCCAACTTTGCCCCGGAGGCGACATGCGTAATCCCCTCTCCCCTGACATTCCCCTCCGGAGCACGAGGTCGCGGCTTTCCAGAGCATAGACCGACTCGACTTATCCATTTTAGCTAGGATACCCCTAGAGATAGGCATCACACGATAGTTTTTTAGATTTTTTGTTTTTGCATAGAACTGGTTCAACCCAAAAGAAAGAAGAATTTGTGACATATTTTTGTTCACCTGCTCGCACGTGTACGACGTACCCAACCTATACACGTCGCAAATGAACTATTGATCGAATTGAACTCGACCCGACAAAACCTCCTTCCCTTGTTCACAACGCAAGCTTCTTGTGTGGAGTCTTTGAAAATACTTGTTTTGCATGAATATCCTCAGCGTCTTCTTTTTGAGAAGCAAACAGATCGGATTTCTGTGGAATTACAAAAAAATGATAATTATAAATATAATCATTAGAAGATATATATATTTTATGCCATCGAACTATTTTCTCATATTCTATCTCAAATGTATTAGCGAATTGCAAATTTTCAGATTTAAAAGTTGTATGGTCCGGAAGATTAAAAAAAAGAAAAGTTGCTTGAGAGAAAAAAAAGTTGTATGGTCCGGAAGATCAAGTCGTCTACTTAGACACAGCACAAGGGCGAACGGAATATAGAATTGCAAACCGGAAGATCCATGGATCAAGTCACGCCTATGGCACTGCCGCTGCTGTTGCGCCTTGCCGGAGTGGACAAACGTGTGCGCGACAGCAGGGAGGTGGAGCGAAAACAGCGAGCGTGGTGGGATGGATGTCGGTATAGAAGTACGGCAGGTTCCAGGAGAGCATCGGTAGACCTGGCCGGCACATCTAGGCCTCTGCCGCTGGGTGGCCATCAGGTCACGCGACGCCTGCGGCCGGACACATACACCGCTAGCGGAGAGGATGACAAGAGGACGGCAGCTCCGGCGGCAGACGACGAAATTCGGAGCACCGGACGACGAAATCCCCGCCGCGCCGGCTCGCCTCCCCCAGCCTGCCGTGCAGCATCACGAGGCTTCCAGGTCCTCTCATCGAAGTCGTCCACGCCGACGTCATCCCTGGTGGGTCGTAGAAGATGAGCCGTGGCGCTGGCTTCCACAAAGGTTCCTCCTCGCCCTTCACGCACAAAGATGAGATGCGGTACATCACGGTCGATCTGCCCAGAAGCCGGCGTAACAGGGCACGTACGCGAGGCGGAAACAATCGCCTAAGCCGATCGGGCGACACCTCGATCTAATTACGTACGTGTATCTCGATCTCACGTGCATGTATATAGGGAACTACGGCTGAGTAAGGAAACGCATCCGGATTCGATTCGATACCAAAGGTAAAGCAGAAGGGAATTGTAGAGAGGAACGGACTCAAGCGACGTACACGCGAGGGACAAGATAAGGTATAGAACGAAAGGGTACGATGGCACCAGAGCGTAATATGTGAATTAGTGGGAGGGTAAAATCGGAAAATAAAATGACGTACCACAATAAAACCTTAATGTCTTTATTATTAGGTATAGACTAGGAAACGTGCCCGTGCGTTGCTACGGGAGTAAAAAATAATTTTGGTGCAAAATATTGACATAAAACAAATTTTACCCTAGACATGTAGAATAATATGACCTCTTACTATATTGATGGTAGATGTGCTAACTTTCTCTTATGTTGAGATACATGCAGATGCCCGCAATTGAATCTTTGTATGGTGTGTTGCACCTAAGTTCTATTCCTCTGTTTAAAATAGCGGGCTATTGTGTTTAGCCCCGGCGATTTGAGAAGCTATGAAAGGCTATAGCAGGGCAATAGCGCGGCTATGATCTTATAGCCGTTTTGCTAAATAATGGAAAATAATAATATTTGGGCAGCATATATTTATGTATATATCAATAATTCACAAATGTATAACATATTAGAAGTTCTTGACATAGTTCTGTCCACATATTAAAACATTAAGTAGCACAATTCTGACCGGGAGTGCGAGGTTGCGTCGCCGCCATGGCCGCCGCCCCTCCTGGTTCTATTTTCGGGAGATGAAGGAGAGAATGAGAAGAATTTAGGGCTACGGTTGATATTTGGGCGTGAAAGTGGGCTGAGCAGGACAAATTTTGTCTGAGCATGACAAATTTCAGTCCAATTTTTTTGCATCCCCTGAGAGGCAATATAGCCGCCAAGGATCTAAATTGGGGCTAAATTCCTATAGCCGGGATATTAGCGGCTACTATCTTTTTAGCCTATGAAGGCCTAGTCTATAGCACCGAGCCTCTCGCTAGGCTATAGCCGGCTATTTAAAACAGAGCTCTATTCTATCTTCTTTTTTCTCTGCCTGCATATTTGCATGTTTCTGTGTTTCTCGCACAAAAATTTTTGTCTTCTATTTTGGCTCTAAAATCTGCATATTTCGTGCTTTTTTTGCAAATTAGTTGAAGTTTTTATATTTTTTGTTTTGCTGGCGGCGCCTTTTTTTTCTTGGTTTTTCTTCGTTGGTCATCCGTGCATACCGATCTCTATATCGTTTCCTTCTTTGATCTTTGACATCCATGATTAAATATTGCAGTATCCCAAATTGCTTGGCTGCATGAGAGTTTCCTATGTCATTGACAGAAAAAGATCGAAACTGATTAGATTTTATATCGCACTACAGTCCGCCGAGATGTGCACCTACAAGCTATCTAGCAAACCTGCTGCTTGTTGGATCAGGTGGACATAGCGCATATTGGATAGCTTGGCTATCACTACTTTCCTTAGCTAGCTAGCTTGACGTACTGATCAAATTGAGACTGCACTTCCATGCTTATTTCCAACAACGCACTACATGAGCTCCCCGTTGGTGCCGGCCTGCTGCATGACTCGGAAACGGGTGTTGACGATGGACCTGTGCCGTGGCGGTTGGCAAGCGCAGGCGAGCAGCACCTCCACAGAGGTTGCTCTCGAACTTGGTCTCCGCAGGTCCGTGTCGATTAAGTGGTCTCTCAGTTACCCGGCGCTCCACAGCGTCTCGACTGCCTGACGCCGGGCGGTGACTTTCTCTGCTTCCACACGTAGATCGCCGTCCTCGGGAGCAACTCAACGACGGTTTTCCAGAACACGCCGTCGTCCTGATTGATCAGGATCTCTTCCCGGAGCTGCTCGACGAGGTACTTGGCGTGCTCCCTGCCTCCCTCACGGCCGTACTTCCTACCGGTGCCGAAGGCCTTGTCCTTCCTATGCGAATCAGTCGACTGCCACGCTAGGTTTTTCTGTTGGGAATCAAGTCGGGGCACGGATTGGTTCGATCATATTCGATTTGATCTCGAGAGTAAGCGGCTGCCCTTGTTCGTTCCGTGGCTATATGGGTGGGAGGAAGGATCCACTTCAATCTCCTACCGTGGTGGAAGAGGATCTGTTCACACGATACGAACGCAAGCGGGACGCAGGAAATCTACATCGTAGTCTTTTTGACGTACCACGCCGTGCATGGTGCCCGCGGAGGCCTTCATCTAGGCAGCGTCGGCGCCGAGCACGAACGCCTCAGCGCTGAACCTCTCCACCGCCTACTCCCGTTATGTGCTGATAACAATCATGCTAGCCGTCCCGAACGCCCTGATTTCCGCCGTGGAGGAGGAGCAATTTCGGCGTATGGGATAGAGAGCGAGGAGTGGAAAACAGATCGACGGGTCGTGCGGGTTTTATAGAGGCGAGCAGATTGGATTGGAGGACGGTCACGGCACGCGCACGGGCGAGGGGCGGTCTCCGGACCCTTTCCGTGATGAACTGAAATATTACACGAAACGGGGAGAAGTGGGACGACGTACGAAAAAACGGACGAAAATCTGGGAGGAAGAAACCTTACTGCTTTTATTATTAGGTATAGATTATTATTATTATTGCTAGCAAAAGTGCCCGTGCGTTGCAACGGGGGAGAAAAATATATCATATGCCCTAGCCCAATAATATAGAAAACTAAATGAAGCATCTGATTAATTCTCTTTAAGACATGAATGATGTAAATAAAAAGAAGCAACGTATTGAGAAGAAATAACATACCAGGTGCCTGGTTAATCATGTAATCAATATTTTCCACATGTTCTCCTACACTGTTTCTCTGCCGCAATCAAAGGTTCAGATGCACATTTGACTGATAAGAATCACATAGCGGAAGTGCTTTGTGTGCTACAAAGTTTACAGAAGAAATAAACATATGCTTCGTACAACTTTGCAAATGGCAAAACAATGTTGAAAGTGCTAAAACCAACTGCAAAGGTCTCTCCTATATCAGAACGTAAAATACTTGTATATCAGATGAGCAGATGTTTCGAGTTGCGACTCCTGGGAGTGCTTACGTAAGGTCAGTATGGCCTGTTTGGCATCATAGCTGAGTACAGGAAGCACGACAGCTCTCCATTGGATGGATGCAGTGCAAAAGCTTCGCGTTGGAGAAGCAAACCTTGTGCGGCTGCCGCTGGCGGGACGCTCAATTCTCACGACTCAGACAGATCAGTAGATCACCGGGAGCGGAGGAATATATAACGGCTCTGTCTCTCTTCCTTATGATTGGGAAAGGCACACATGTATTTCAACAAAAATCTGTCGTGCAAGATGAACTCACTGCGACCACCTCGAGGGTTGAGGAAAGCCCGTTACTTTGGCACTGCATGTCGTCCTTCAGTGGCGGCGCCTGCCACGTACGGCTCCCCACGGTCGACAAGGCTCATTAGAAGCTTGCGCGAGAGGCGGCCTTCGCGTGGCAAGCCGGAAGACATGGACACGTTGAAGCTCAAGGTCGGCCGTTCAGGTGTCACTTCTTCTCGTCCCAAATCGCGAGTACCACCTCGTCTTGGCCGGCGGCTGATAGTTTCTCTTAAAAAATAGAACCAACATCGGAACAGCTGCACCATGAACTACGCCTCTTCGATGTGCGGCACAATCTCATCGATCGACTCCCACGTCCATCCCTGATTTCCTCGGCTGCACGTCCGCAACCATGGCCTGCGTACATATAGGTCAGAGGATTGTAAAAGGAAGCCTACACGGTGGAGGATTCCAAGCCGTGATGAATTCCGTCTGCGCCAAGATCCGACGTCGGACGAAAACTTGGATGGGCTGGGCTGCCATCGACTGAGTTATCTAGCGATCGACGCGATTGGAAACCACGACGTATGAAACCAAACGTACCAAACGACGGATACCTAGCCGGTCAGGTTGCCTAGCAGGTATACGCCTCCAAAAATTGTGCTGATTCCCAACAAAAGTCGTTCGATTCCCAACTCGTCGGCGAAGATTGTGTTGATCAAGTTGGTCGATGGATATCTCGGTCGGACGGCCGGTGTATATATGAGCGCTTTCATAGAGACCTGATATGTACGCTTTCCGGTCAAGGTAGAAATTGAACGGAGCGAAGCATTGTTGGATTAGGAAACCGCTTTTCTTAGCAATCGATGATGGATTGACTCCTCTCGAAACTTTTTTTTTAATTTGAACCATTACTATCCACTTATTGGTGGCATGGTGGGTAAATTTTAACAACTTTAAGGGCAGTTTTAATGACATACCACAAGAAACCTTATTGATTTTATTATTAGGTATAGATTAGGTATAAATTCAATTGCGGATTTGTAGGGTGGAATGGATAGCGATGACTAACTTTTGTACAAATAATTGTCATTTTATTTGATTGTTTATAAATTTAATTGTGGGTTTGTAGGGTGGAATGAATATCAATGGCTAATTTTTGTACAAACAATTCATCGGTCGCTCTTAGGATGATGATTCATCTGATGAAAACTTCCTGCTTGTTGCTGCACAAGTGGAGGAATATAAGAATCTGCCATGCAGGTTCCAAGGGTCCGCTCCAGGGCACGGAAGTAGTAGATCGAGGTAAGGAAAATGGGCATCTACAAAGACGTACTCCCTCCGTCCAATAATAATTGTCTCAAGTTTGTTCAAAATTGGATATATCCATACATGTTCCATGTCTAGATACATCCACTTTTTGTCAAACTTGAGACAGTTATTATTGGAGAGAGGGAGTACTATTTTGCAGCTAATCCGACGGACCGTGCAAAAAAAAACATTCCGGCCTCACTTCAAGTTGCGAAGAAACTTGTTCAATTGTCTTGTGAATGGTGTGATGATAGAGCATAAACAGCAAGACCCAGAAATTACAGAGTAGCTGGGTACACTCATAGTTAAAACGTGGATAAATAGATAGGTATTCTAGTCGTCTCTTCCAGTACTAGTACTACTTTTGAGTCGATGGATCCCAAACCCGGCCAAGGCGATGGCCGCCGCCGCCCAAGACCCTGGCCAGCAACACGGGCCACTCGTATCTGCTTCGAGTAATGTTCCGCTACCAGGCTTCCAAAATCAAGAGCAAAATACGTACATATAAATAATCCTATATATCGGATCGGACGAGACCGATCGATCTTGTATGCATGTTGAGTGCCATACCGGGCAAACTCCTTGCTACTGGCATCCGTTGGTTCGAGGAAGCCATCGGCCGTGATCGTGGAGTTCTTCATCAATGTCTGCATGCAGTTGGTCAGGTTTTATCGTTAGATGAGATGAGATCGAAGAGGAATCAGCGATGGGGGATCGGAGAAACGGAGCAACGAGCCGGCCAGTTGGCGGCGAATGCCCGCTTGAGCATCAGATCCGTGGCCATGCGTGGAAGCGCCATTGGTTACGACGAGTAGCTAGGGTTCCAACTACTTGATCAATGATGAGTCGAATCGAAGATAGGCCACCAGGGGTCAGCTTGTTTTGGCCATTATAAGCTAGTACTAGACTACTAGGCAACGAAGATGAGGTTTCCGTCTCTTATGTGGACCCAAGCCCAGCTTATTAAGGAAGCTGGCCGGCCCACAAAGAGAGAGAGATTCCTCCAGAAAATTGCTCATCGTCTTCCGGCAACATCTCCTCATCGTCCTCCTCCCACGTACCTAAACCTCAGAGTAGATCGTGGTTTGATCCATTGATTATACTAAGAACGATGCCACAGGGTAGATCGTGGTTTGGACCGATCGAGGTCGGATTGGATGTTAGGTTGTGAAGCAGAACATATGGAGAGCCATTGTGTCATTTGGTGTCGGCGTTGATGGCGACCCTGTAGTGGCATATCTATTTGGGTAACTAGTTGGAATTTTGTGGAGATCTTTTCTATGGTTCAATTATTTTGATAATTGTTAGAAAAAAGGTGTTCTTACTAAGAGGGTATTTTGTAGCTACTCTCTACGTAGCAAGTGGCGCACTGTGGTGTGTCCTCCCACCACGGGTGAACCACAACATGCCACTTGTCATGTCGTGATTGAGTTCCTTGGTTGGAGAGGATGAGGTGATTTTTTTCTTTTTTTTAAGAGATTCAAATACGAGAAAGGAAATATCTTTTCAAGTGAGCGTTCAAACGACGAACCATTTTTCACAGTTCTGCTAGTCACATCGACATTTTTAAAATTAGATCTCATGTTGATATGTTTCAATGATCTTCTACCTATGACTTTTTCGTGCACTGCGTTCGGTTGCACTGTCTTAGTTGCATGTTATGTCGTGGCCCAAGTTCATGTTATGTCCGCCTTACTGTGTTTTGATATCCTACCACGAGTGCATGTGTTGCACTTTGTCATGTCCCGAGTGCTTGTTTTGCGATGCCTTCAACTGCATTTATGTTATACCTTCAGATGCATTGTGTTTGTCGTGGGTTGAGCTTTTGTTTGCACTGTCTTCCACTTCACTAGTCTGCTGCCTTACCATAAATGTGTTTTAATGTCCTATCGTGAGCATTTGTCTTGCACAGCCTTCTATTGCATTGATCTCACGCCTTTAAACCAGGTGCAACCCGTAACACACGGTACAACAAATGTAGATATGAATTATTAGACGCAACGAGCAATGTACCCCTTCAAGATCCATATGAATGCTTAATGCGCCGCTGTGACGAGCGCAACCCGCAGCCCGAAACGAAATAATGCACTTTAAGAAATATTATGTGAAAGATTTTTTGTTGTTTTCCTGCCCACTATAAAAAATAATACGCGACCAAATGCACTTTAAGAAATATTATGCACGGCGTTGCGGTTCACGTCTGAATGTGGGAAGCTTGAGTGGTGGCTCCAGAATGGATTCGTGTATTTAGTGCGGCAGTGATCATCGTGTGGGCGATGAGGCTCCGTTGCTTTTGTGGATTTCTAGTCCGATTTTTCTAATAAATAGGGTCGTTCTGTGTTGTATGATTTTTATCACTTGGTCTTCTTTATATACTGGGTCAGCAATTCTAGGACGATGGCCATAGGGATGACAATAAGTCCTTATGCAGTTCTCAGTTGACACTTCAATTGGCTACAAGTGAAGATGTTGTCGTTGATGGCCATATGATAAATGTCGAAAAAAAATAATGATACCTAAAACCTTCTACAATGTAAGTATATGAGGGAACACAAATTCGTAAAGAGGGGAAGTTCTGGACACGCCAAATAACGAAATTTTGGAGAGAAAAAAATCGGATTTTCATATTCAAAATTCTCAACTTTTAATATAATCAAATTTATTTGAATTCCATGAGAACATATACCGAAAATTTCGGTAAAATATATTTCGGTCCCACCGAAATTATGGCGTTGCCAATATATCAGACTTTTTTTTTGCAGGAACAATATATCAGACTTTTTTTTTTTTTTTGCGAAACACAGTACAACGCAAGCGCTCATATACACGCGCACACACTCACCCCTATGAACGCACGCACGCACACCCTACCCTATGAGCACCTCCGAGAGACTGAGTCGGCGGTCGAGTCTTGAGATTGACGAAGTCACCACGGGCGCCTCGCTGTCGACGGGAACGTCGCCTCCCACTGAAGAATATTCCGTCTTAAATGAGAAACACCAGCGTCAAACCTGGGGTTTGAACTCTGGTGGGCTGGAGGTACAACCACCCACCTAGCCATCTTGCCACAGGCAAGTTCTCCAATATATCAGACTAATCACGGCCCAAAACCTTGTGCGACAGTACATGTACGGCCGTACGGGGATCGATCGGGACATCGTGTTCGTCTCGTAATCGAAATCCCCGCTGCATAATGCAGCATACGCGACTATTTAGGCGAGCTGGAGATCGAGGCGAAATCTAGCTAGCTAAAGTAGAGAGCAAACCCATGGACGACGGCGGCGACGGCTCTGGCTCGGGCGTCAACCAAGCCTCGGCGGCGGCGCTGCTGTTCACGCAGGCGATCCACGACGGCCCGCCCACCGCGGCGCTGTACGCGGAGCGGGCGCAGGCGTTCATCGGGACGGGCAACCTCGCGGCCGCGGCTGCCGACGCCGCTAAGGCCGCCGAGCTCGACCCCACCATGCCTAGGGCGTTCCTCCGCAGAGCGCGAGCGTGCATCGGCCTCAAGAGATACCGCTCAGCCAGGGCCGCCGTTCTGGCCGGCGCCGCCCTAGCGTCAGGGGACGCGCGGTTCGCCGAGCTGGGCAAAGAGATCGACGAGATGGTGGTGTCGTCGGGGCAGAGGAGAACGTCGACACCGCCACCGGCAGGGGCAGCGGCCGGCGCCGGCGGCCACGAGCAACCGGGGAAGCTGACCGCTGATGTATACGGCGGGTTGAGACCGGTCGGAGTGGGACACCGGAGGGCCTCGAGCAGCGTCTTGTAAACTAGCCAACTAGGCATGCGACGTAAAACTGTGCTCTGACTGAACCACAATACATAGCTGAACCACAATACATAGCTCTCGAGGCATGATACACCATGAGGGAATTATTTTTCGTCAAGATAGAAACATGATGATGTAAATAAGATCATGATACCTTATGAACCTTTTTATATCCTGGTTTTAGTAAATTTTATACGTGTGCATTGGGATGTTATATTTGCTTGGTTGATCTTGTTAGTTTGCCAAGATGTCGAATCATGAGGATTCTGATATTGATGGAAAGAAAATTCTTTTGGGTCAAGAAATAACTGAAGATTCGCGTATATCCACTTGATGTCAATCAAAGCTCCATCGGGCAAAAGTTGAGGATTTGTCTACCAATATTGCGGGTGTTGAAGATAGATTTAATATGCGGATGAGAGTTTACGAGTGGTGAAGGAGAGGCTTAATCGGTTGACCGCGGTCGTTCAACGTCCCGAGGCATGGGATGCGCCAAGGCCACTCTGATGATAATGCTTCTGATTTGTCTGATGCTAGTGGAGGCCGGCAGCACCGACCGCGACGAGGTCTTGATTAGGGGTGTCAACGAGCCGAGCTCGAGCGAACTACCCCTGGCTCAGCTCGAGCTCGATATACATTTCGAGCCCATGGTTTGGCTCGAGTTCGGCTCGCGAGCCTATAGACAAGCTTGAGCTCGGCTCGCCGAATGCTCTACGAGCTCAAAAGGCTCGAAAGTTTTAATTTAATTTTTTTTATTACCTGGTTCCTCAGCAAAGACACCTAAAATTTAACGCCTTGCGACGACAGCGACGACAGCCAACGGTTCCGAAGCCCTGGATTTATAGACAGTGCTGCACCCTCGGTTTGCTCCCGTAGGCGAGGTGGTACTAATCCCATCATGTGTTGCGCCGATCGTGCATGCCCGCAAAAGGCTGTCCTGGGCTTACTACCATGGAGATGCACCGAACCAGCTATGATGGGCTACTTGCATTCTTTTGTTGTCTCATGAGTTGATGTCCACTTGGGCTGAGACAGGAGGAAGACTTACGGCCATGTTGTTTTGACTGCTCGGTTTCTTTAGTATTTTTCTCGATAGCATAACACCGTCCCTAACGAGCTTTACCAAACTTTTTCGAGCTCGAGCTTTTAAGCTCGCGAACTCTGGGACAGGCTTGAGCTCGGCTTGATTAGGTCTCGAGCCGAATTCGAGCCGAGCTTATAACGAATCAAGCTCAAACTGTTTGTCGAGCCCGAATATTTTTGACAGCCCTAGTCTTGATGTTCACCATGGTGCTGCCCAGCGGCGCAAGCAAGGTGGTGAACCTGCTCGGGAGGATGATGGTGTTGAACGCATAAAAATCACCGTACTGGAGTTCTCTGGACGTTCTGATCCGGATAAATATTTAGAATAGGAGATGCGTGTCAATCAGATTTTTGACAACCACAATTATTTCCAAGAAAACAAGATTCGTGTTGCGTCCTCATAGTTTACATAATATATCTTATTTGGTGAGATAATCTAAACCGTAATGGCGAGCGTGCTGCAACATGGGTTGACATGAAACGTGTTATGAGGGACAGATTTGTGTCTGCTAGTTACACTCGTCACCTTCATAGTAAATTGCGTTGTCTTTTGCAAGGCATGCAAACTGTTGACGAGTACTACGAAGAGATGCAAACATTAATGATACGAAAAGCAGTACGTGAGTCTGCGGAGGCAACCATGGTAAGACTGTTTGAGGGGTTGAATGAAGTTATTCGCGACCGTGTTTATTTGATGCCACAATGATATTCATGAGTTGATTCACCAAGCCGAGTGTGTTGAACAGCGGGTTCATGAAAAGCAAGCTGCAGGTAGTCGTCCAACCTATATATTAGTATGCGGCGTATTTCTTTTCAAGTTGATCGTGGCCTTAGTGCTAAACCGTCTTGCTTCTTACAAGTCAACGGGCATTGAACATAGCAAGATAGTTGTTGCACCTAAAAAGGTTTCTCAAGCTGCATCAAACACATCTCATCATAGCGATATTATATGTCATAAATGTCAGGGACGAGGTCACATAATGCGTGAGTGTCCGAATCAGAAAAAGATTTTGCTTGTTAATAATGCATAGAATCTAGAGACGAGATGCTTAAACTAGAAAATGCTACTGATAAGGATGATGGTAATGACTTGGATTGTTGGCATGAAATTAATATGCCGAGTTTGCTGGCGTATAAGGTCGAGCGCGATGATAAGTTCATCGTTGAACCGGGACAACATCATAGCATTTTTCAAACTGCATGTAACATCAACGGAGAAGTATGCAAGATGATTGTTGATGGTGGTAGTGCAAGCAACATGATTAGTAAGGATGTGGTAGAGTCCCTTTTTTTGCCTACATAGGAGAACCCGAAGCCATACTATATACAATGGATTAATGATATGGGAAAGTTGAAGGTCACCCATAGAGTGAAAGTTCTTTTTTCCGTGTATGGATATGTTGATAAAGTAGAGTGCGAGTGATTGTCATCTATTATTGTGACGTCCGTGGCAACACAATGTTAACGTATTTCACCATGGAAGCACGAACATGTACACATTTATGTATAAGAGTGAGTTCTACGCTTGTGTTCCCAAAGATGCAAAGAATAACATGCATAATGTCGAGGTGTTTAAGAAAAAGTCTGCAAGGCGTAGGTTGAAACCGAGGACGGTTTCCCTTCAAGGGAGAAGGGGAAGAGGATGATGCGACCTCACCTACAAATAATACTGCTTCATCTTTGAAGTATATGATTCCTGCAAAGCGCAAAGCTAAAAAGAAACAACCTACTGTTGTTTACGACGAGGCGGCAACAAGTACTTCCGTTGCAGATGTTCCCATCCAGCTAATTGCACCAGAGAAGGTAAAACCTGCTTTTAGGACTCCATGCAGCTATATAATGGCGGGCACGATTCAAGTGAAGCTGACTTGAATTCGTATCTGAAGTGGTGGAAGTTTTCTTCTTATTCTATTCCAAGAGTAATAATACGTCTTAGCTTTGTTTTCCTAGTACGACTGAACAGTAATTTATTAGTTCTGGTCTCTTTGGTATTTTCCAGCGTGAGATATAAAGAGGGCCAGCTAGATTTATTAGTTCCAGTCTCTTCATATTAGCCGGTGTGGAGTTCGTACTGCGGTCATTGTTCACAATGAGTTGTAGTCGCCTTGTACTCAAAATTCTGCTTTCTATAAAAATATAGTACAACTTTGGCGTACTCTCGAACCGGTCATGTATTAGGGGACACAAGTTTATCGTGAGTAAAGAGTACCAAAATTCGCCATGGTTTGGCAGCCAAATTCTGAGTGTATTTCTTGTTGAATACCAATCGATCTGGTGTGTTTCCTGCCGAGAAGATTGGATCGCTGGCCTCTAGTATGCTGCTGATCCCAGACGGATTGTCCAAGTGCTTCCTTCACAGGGTGTGCTTGTTGTGCTGATCGGTTTGCAATTTCCTTTTTTAAGTCGATCTGCTATTGAAGTTTTGCTTTCTTTTGCCGTACAACAATCAAGCCGCTATACTTGGTCTGGCGTGAGTTCGTACTAGGAAGCAATCAATTGTTGTACTGCTGCTGTTGCTTTGCGTAGTTAATTGCAAAGAGTTGAGGGCTTGATTACTGTTACAGATTTTGTACCGTGAAAGATTGGGAAATAACACATCGGCGTCGACTTCACTATTTGCGCCGTACCATCAAGAAGTCGGCGATATAGAAGGTCATGAAGAGGAGGCGGAGGACCATCCAGGATAGGTCCTCCGGAGTCTGGAAACTCATGGCTGCGGGCATCGCCATGGTGCGCGTGCTGTGAGCGTGGACTGATTGGGAGCGCGAGTGTTTGGATATGGTCTCCCGGAGCCCCGTGTGCAAGATCTGTGCGGCGGAGATCGAGGAAACTTATAGCGGGGGAGGAGCTAGTGATGACTAAGACGATTAGCGTGCCACACCGCTGCTTCGGTGAAAGCCACCCTGAAATAGTCGTGGGTGGAGGCCGAATCTAGTCCTTGATCTGTGTTTCTTGGTGTCATGGAATTCCGAGCTCTTTTAGCCGGTCAATCATCAAAGCATGGAACTGATACGCACTGCAGGTACATATAGGCGACTGCTGGTTGTCTCTTTGTTTTTCAGCCCATGCAAAAAAGGGCTACTAGGCATCTGGGATTATGTTAAGTTGCATGAGAAGAGCACTTACGAATTTGATGCACTCCTGCATTCTAAACAATATGAAGTAAGAGCTTTACCTATGACTGTTTCTTTTTAGGGATGAAATATGAAACTTGATATTATCTGATTCAGGTTCGACACTGCCAATGAGCGAATGTTGTACTACATAACTTCCTTTGATGGGACTATCAACAACACATATTTAGACACTGTAATGGGATCGCCCTTCATAAATCTCAACCCAGATGGTTGGAGTGCAAGCAGGGGGCACTGCCCACCCACAACTTGTACTAAACCATATGACTTCTATCTCCTCTCAAAATAATTATACTAGGGTTTCCCCATCTCCTGAAGAACTAATGAAACTACTCACACATAAAAACAACATTTGATCACTTGTTTGGTCTCTATGTTGGATAATCGCTATTGAAAAATTAATTTTTCATAGCGTAACTTTAGTCAAATAAGATAACCAACTAGTACCGGTTCACCCCTTTCCTCCTTTCGCCGGTAAATGAATTCCTATAACCCAAATAAGAAAAGGGAAATACTACTAGTTATTGGTTCCTACAATTCAAAGGTCACTACATGCCTATCTTGGGATTGTCATGGCAAGTGTCTTCCTTAGGAAGACTTGTTAGTGGAGCCATTAGGCGAACTGATATGTCTAAGTTACGCGAGACGATGTACCCAGATTCGGCCCCTCGCGATGGAGGTAAAGGCTACTCCTGCTAGACTGATATTGATGTCGTACGTCGATAGTCTCGATTATAAGGTGGTGATTCTACTACTTGGAGACCGAGATCTAAAATTGCTTGTCCTTTAAGATGTCCTGGACCCGGCCTTATATACACGACGGGCCCTAGGGTTACAAGTTTCCTCCAGGTGATTCCAGAGGTCGGTTTCTTAACCGGGGTCTACTAGCTACATGCGTCACCTTCCATGTTATGACTCTGCCTTGTCTTCGAACTATTTTCTTCTAGTTATCTTCTGGACAAACCGACCCAGCTTGTAGGTCCAAGGAGTCGGGTAACAAGCAGTGGCGGAGCGTGAACAAAACACAAGAGGGGGAAAATTCCACAGAAAAACAGGAAGTAAGCACATAATAGGAGGCAAGTCATAGAACAAATATAAGATGTTAGTTGGCTGGCAATTTCATGATGATATATAGATATCTTCACCCAAAATACAACAGTATAATTGGTTCGAATATACATGGGCATTGGACAAGTAATTTTCATGCTCCATGACCAAAATACAACTAAATATGACCAATAACTAGCTACAGAAATGCCCTTCGGTTCTTCTTAGCTTTGAAATCAGCAATTACATCTTCATAACTAATTTGTAATGCGATTTCCCGTTCTATCTGTAGGAGCATGCTATCTGCAAGAAGATCATCTTCCATTCTGTTTCGCAGCCTAGACTTGATAATCTTCAAAGCCGAGAAAGCACGCTCAGCAGTTGCAGTGGAAACGGGGAGAGTAACAATCAATCGAAGCAAACTATCAAGCAAATTATAGATTCTATCTCTTCCTGTCTCAACAAGGCAACGCCATAAAGTTGTAATGGTTTTAGGCTTTCGCAATTCTTTACAGTTTTTAGCATCCACAACAAAATGGTTCAACTGAAGCTCTAATCCATACCTCTCTTGTTGTGTAAAATCAGCTGGATAATATTCCTCCACCATTAAACATACTTCTTTAGCACTGAAAGATCTAAATCCATTTCTTGGTATGAGTGTAACACTAATGGATAAGAGATCCATCACTTTCTCATTGAACCTAAGATTCAATTCAGTGAGCTGGCTGTCAATTGTTGCTCGGTATATCTCCACTCGTAAATACCTTTCAGTAGTGAAATGATCCGGTTGACGACGGGAACGTCCACCACGCAAAATATATGTTGCCTCCATGTCAGGAATATCGACGCCATGTGTCGTGGTGGGAACACGCAGATGCCTAGGGGTAGGCTTATTCTGGGGCCGAACGGGTGCTTGTGGATTCGGGGAGGGATAGCGCGATGGAATCGCACACGAAGAACACGAAGAACACTGCAAACACAAAGATCTACCCTGCTTCGGGGCCCTCGTGAGGAGGCAAAACCCCTACTGCAGCACTATCCTATTTGGTGTATTTCCCTCTGTAAATGCGGTGTGTACAAACGCTCCACGGGCTGTGAGGAGCTAACCATGGAGAGGAGCTCCAGGAGGAAGAAGAAGAAGCTAAGGCTAAGGGGGAAAATGAGACAGCGTGGGTGTCCGGCCGTCCCTCATCTCCTCCCCCTGGTGCTCTTTATATAGAGAGAGCCCATGGGACATGCAGGGGACAAGGGGACAAACATCACTGTACACTGCACACTGTAGCAGAGGTGACTACTGGGGTCTTGTCACACTGTTCACGCGTCACTGTAGTTGTACTGTTGTCACATCCTGGGCACTGTAGCCACGCTGCCTGTGTCACCGTTTTGTCCACTTGTGCTTGTCTCCTGGAGATGGCAGAGGGTATCTGTACTGGGGACGCCGATCTGTGAAGCGTGGCCTCGGTCGATGGAAGAAACCAGCCGAGGTAACAATATCTCGGCTGGGAGATGTCGATCGCTGTGACGGTCCGAGCTGGGATACGTCGGTCGAGGAAGTTGAGGCGATGCAGCGACATCAACCCGGCCTGGAGTGGCTCTTCGCTTCATACGAGAAAAATGCTGATCCCGGCCCAGGCCCAATCGAGGTTGCACAAAGGAGGCCATCCGAGACAGAGGTGGTGGCCCGTCCGGGGTAGGCACCTCGGTCTAACCGAACTAGCCACCTCGGCCTGCTCCCGAGGTAATGGACCTCGGTCCAGCTGGAGAGCTCGGCCTGCTCAGCCTCGGACGCGACGGCTTGCCCTGGCCTGGAGACCTCGGCCTGCCCAGGATAACTCGGCCCGATCCGGAGAAAAGCATCTCGGTCCGGCTGGTGGAGCTCGGCCCGATCCGGGGAAGTGGCCTGCTCGAAGCTGGAGGCCCACCCGGGGCTGGGGAGCTCGGTCCACCCTGGGACAGGGATCTCGGCCCACGCAGGAATAGCCAAAATCTGGTCATCTCACCTCGGCCTGGCAAGGGAAGGCTGGCTCAATCCGAGATTATCAACTCGGTTTGGCCTGGCAGTAACAAACTCGGCCCAGTCCGGCTTTTTCTCCTCTTTCTCTATTTTAGAACCACTTCTCTGTTGTTTCCTCTCCTTTATTAACTCAACCAACTCATAACTTTGGGGTACCCGGGGTTACATCCCCGACATTAGTCCCCGAGGCTGTGGGGGACTCGCAGAGTCGCGCGCAGACTTACAAAAACCAATAACTGTACCAGAAACCTCCTGCACCGTACAGCCTTGCCTTTCAGGCCAAATGCGACATCCGGTTGACCGAGCTCACCCGAATCAACAACGAGATGGACAATTTGTACTGGAAATGTGCTGCCTGCATGTTCACCATTATATGCCGGTTCTTAGCCCTCCTGACTTTTACCGAACTCGGATGCCACCAGCGTCGGTTAGCCCTCCTGGCTTTTACCGAATTGGGATGCCGCCAGCGTCGGTTAGCCCTCCTGGCTTTTACCGAATTGGATGCCGCCAGCGTCGGTTAGCCCTCCTGGCTTTTACCGAATTGGATGCCGCCAGCGTCGGTTAGCCCTCCTGGCTTTTACCGAATTGGAATGCCGCCAGCGTCGGTTAGCCCTCCTGGCTTTTACCGAATTGGATGCCGCCAGCGTCGGTTAGCCCTCCTGGCTTTTACCGAATTGGGATGCCGCCAACGTCGGTTAGTCCTCCTGGCTTTTACCGAATTGGATGCCGCCAGCGTCGGTTAGCCCTCCTGGCTTTTACCGAATTGGATGCCGCCAGCGTCGGTTAGCCCTCCTGGCTTTTACCGAATTGGGATGCCGTCAGCGTAGGCTGGACCGACATAAACCTGCATGTTAGTATCTCATATGTCTCGGTATCTCGGCCTCTCTGGGCATATCACACATGTCTCGGTACCTCGGCCACTCTGGGCATAACTCACATGTCTCGGTATCTCGGCCACTCTGGGCATAACTCACATGTCTCGGTATCTCGGCCTCTCTGGGCATATCACACATGTCTCGGTATCTCGGCCCTCTGGGCATAACTCATATCTCGATACCTCGGCACATATCTCGATACCTCGGATGTCCGGCAGCCACTCTGGGCGCTTACCGACATAGATGTCTCCAGCCACTGCTGGTTTGACATAAGCATATCTCAAATGCCGGTTTTAGCCACTCCGGGCGTATACCGACATAGATGTCTCCAGCCACTGCTGGTTTGACATATAACCTGCAAAAACATATCTCAAAGGTTGCCTCTGATTAACCAACATAGACACTGATCTGGTACACAGGTAATGCCATGATACATTGGCAAACAGAATAAACGATGATTTGGGCTATGAAATGATGCCAGGATATTGTGACAAACCGAAATAAACAGTGATTAGGGATATGAAATGATGCCGTGATACTATGGCAAACTGAAACAAACGGCGATCTAAAGAATACTGATAATGCCAGGGTACCTTGGGTAATTTGAGATAACCAACATAACCATGATGCCTCAGATTTCCACTATAACCCGGATTTCCCTTATACCTCGGATTTCCACCATACCTCGGAATTCCATTATACCTCGGAATTCCATTATACCTCGGAATTCAGTTATAACCCGGATTACCAATATGACCCGGATTTCCAATATACCTCGGATTACCAATATGACCCGGATTTCCATTATGACCCGGATTTCCAGGATACCTCAGTAACGAACATTCTCAACAAAACCGATGTCACCTTACAACGTTAGTCCAACATACATATCATGAAGAATATTTGACGGGAACGACAACTATACCAACCGATGCAAACTAGCTATAGCACTTGATAGAAAACGATTCTAACAGCAGATACTATGCACAAAAAACTAGACTCGGTTTCAACCGAGTCCCCGAGTCACCTTTCTTATCTAGGAGAAGGTGTAAAACAGTCTGGCTATCCAGTCCCCGGGTCAAGACATCTTGTCCCGGGTAAAACAACTAATCAAAGCAAGGTAGAAACGAGGGGCCAGTCCCCGAGTACTGTTTGAGACTATCTAGAAGCATGTGCAGACATATAAATGATACTTACACGGTCAGGTTGTTGGAGAAGTCTTAACTCGGATTTCCAAGTCTTAACTCGGATTCTCCCAGGATACCTCGGACTTCAGAATACCTCGGATTCAGAACAGCTCGGATTCCAGAACAGATCGGATTCCAGAACACCTCGGATTCTAGAATCAGCTCGGATTCCAGAACACCTTGGATTCCAGAACAGCTCGGATTCGCACTGTAGCCAACTCGAAAATGAGTCAACACACGGGGACGATGTCGAAGTTGAGTCCCCACGTTGATGGCGAAGGTCCGATCCGAATTAATCCAGCAAGCGCCACTATCAGCCCCACGGTGGGCGCCAACTGTCGTGGTAGGAACACGCAGATGCCTAGGGGTAGGCTTATTCTGGGGCCGAACGGGTGCTTGTGGATTCGGGGAGGGATAGCGCGATGGAATCGCACACGAAGAACACGAAGAACACTGCAAACACAAAGATCTACCCTGCTTCGGGGCCCTCGTGAGGAGGCAAAACCCCTACTGCAGCACTATCCTATTTGGTGTATTTCCCTCTGTAAATGCGGTGTGTACAAACGCTCCACGGGCTGTGAGGAGCTAACCATGGAGAGGAGCTCCAGGAGGAAGAAGAAGAAGCTAAGGCCAAGGGAAAAATGAGACAGCGTGGGTGTCCGGCCGTCCCTCATCTCCTCCCCCTGGTGCTCTTTATATAGAGAGAGCCCAGGGGACATGCAGGGGACAAGGGGACAAACATCACTGTACACTGTACACTGTAGCAGAGGTGACTACTGGGGTCTTGTCACACTGTTCACGCGTCACTGTAGTTGTACTGTTGTCACATCCTGGGCACTGTAGCCACGCTGCCCGTGTCACCGTTTTGTCCACTTGTGCTTGTCTCCTGGAGATGGCAGAGGGTATCTGTACTTGTCGAGGTAGAGGTCGGTGCTGCGCTGGGGACGCCGATCTGTGAAGCGTGGCCTCGGTCGATGGAAGAAACCAGCCGAGGTAACAATATCTCGGCTAGGAGATGTCGATCGCTGTGACGGTCCAAGCTGGGGATATGTCGGTCGAGGAAGTTGAGGCGATGCAGCGACATCAACCCGGCCTGGAGTGGCTCTTCGCTTCATACGAGAAAAATGCTGATCCCGGCCCAGGCCCAATCGAGGTTGCACAAAGGAGGCCATCCGAGACAGAGGTGGTGGCCCATCCGGGGTAGGCACCTCGGTCTAACCGAACTAGCCACCTCGGCCTGCTCCCGAGGTAATGGACCTCGGTCCAGCTGGAGAGCTCGGCCTGCTCAGCCTTGGACGCGACGGCTTGCCCTGGCCTGGAGACCTCGGCCTGCCCAGGATAACTCGGCCCGATCCGGAGAAAAGCATCTCGGTCCGGCTGGTGGAGCTCGGCCCGATCCGGGGAAGTGGCCTGCTCGAAGCTGGAGGCCCACCCGGGGCTGGGGAGCTCGGTCCACCCTGGGACAGGGATCTCGGCCCGCGCAGGAATAGCCAAAATCTGGTCATCTCACCTCGGCCTGGCAAGGGAAGGCTGGCTCAATCCGAGATTATCAACTCGGTTTGGCCTGGCAGTAACAAACTCGGTCCAGTCCGCCTTTTTCTCCTCTTTCTCTATTTTAGAACCACTTCTCTGTTGTTTCCTCTCCTTTATTAACTCAACCAACTCATAACTTTGGGGTACCCGGGGTTACATCCCCGACACCATGCTCCACACAAAACTCAATAACCGTAAGAATGAACGTATCCCATCCTTCATCGGATCTCATATCTTCTAGAAGCACCTTTGTGTAATGCACAAGTCGAACTGCATTTACTATGTCTTGTGTCTTCTTTTGTAAAGCCTTCCCAAGATCTTCACTGGTTTCCAATATTTCTCTCATCATGCATAGGATAAATATAAACTCAAAGGAGGTCAAGTAGGTGAAACCAGTGTCTCCATCAGCTCGGTTTGCTCCTGCCGACGAATCACCACCTAATTTTTCTAAAACTACTCTCACCGGATAAAACAAGTGCATGAAACTAGAAACTGAACCTAAATGGGAACCCCATCTAGTGTCTCCTGGTCGTTTCAATGAGCAAATCTGATTAGCTCCTTTACCGAATTGCGAGCAGAGGATTCATTCCTCTCTAACGGGCTGGGCCATGCTGCGTATTACTACCTAGTAAAAAAATTGCAATTTTTAAGGGGGTGTCGTGGCCCAGTTTCGCCGCCATGACGCTCCGCCCGTGGTAACAAGGACCCCGTCCATGGGCCTCCTTGGTCTAGGGAGTCATCCCGTCTTCGCGGGCCTACCAAAAAGTATGGCCCAACCAAGCCCCCTACACAATCTCCTCCCATGCATGTCGCACCTTAGCATCCCCTGCCAGCATCAAGCGGAGTTAGGGCAGACGCCGCTGGCCACGGTGACGCCGACAATGGAGAGCCATGACGCGGCTGATCATATCAGCATGGGCTCTGAGGAATAAACCTAGGGTTGGGGTGGGGTGCAGTGGGTGGCATCGAAGAAGAAGACCTAAGAGTTGTTACAGGGATGTACGACTAGGGTGTTGTGGTATGTCGGAGGAGATGCTCGGCGTAGGGTCACACACAGATGCTCGGCGTAGGGTCACAAGGAGACACGAGAGTGCGTTGGCTACAAGGACTAGCATTTAGGCCGGTGGGGGTGGCAGTCGTGGGGCCGCGTAGTAGCCGTAGATGTGGGAAAGAAGAAGGGGAATCAACCTCGCATGTCTAATTTGGCGAGTGACCGCCACTTTGCTCTCCCAAGGAGCCAACTATGAAAAAAGACCTAAGCCCAAATAAGTAACCGAACCCTTTTCTTCTCCAAATTGATCAAACCAGATAAAAACCCAAAAGTTGGAACATCGTTTCTCGTCTATGTTTCCTTTTCCACACCACCTATCTTGTTTTCTATGTCGGATCATCGGGTTACGGAAATAGAATCCTTTTTTTTGCGAAACACAGTAGAACGCAGACGTTCACAAACACGCGCATACACTCACCCATATGAACGCACACACGCACACCCTACCCCCTATGAGCACCTCCGAGAGACTGAGCCGGCGGATTGAGTCTTGAGATTGACGAAGTCACCACGGGCGCCTCGCTGTCGACGGGAACGTCGCCTCGCACTGAAAAATATTCCGCCAAAATGAGAAACAACAGCGTCAAACCTGGGGTTTGAACTCTGGTGGCTGGGGGTACAACCGCCCACATAACCATATTGCCACAGGCAAGTTCTCCGAAAATAGAATCCCTAAATTTACCTAACAGGACTTCATCCGAATACGGATATACCCATGTCAATGTCCACATATTTCAGCGCCACATTTGTAAATAAATCCAGACTCGTTTTCACCTGGCATACAACATTACCACTTTGATGCTGAGGAGGGGACATGTTCTCCTTCTACCACTTCCCAACATTTGAACAGAACAAAAACAAGAAAGAACAGAGAAGGGTCTAAATACAAATACAACAGTAACAGAATCCCAATTAATCAAAGCAAAGAAAAGGAAAAAAATCTGAAAAGGAAACACGCTTCTCGCTGGTCTTCGTTTCCTTTTCCCTCGCCGCGTCTCCGCTCCGTTCCCCTCTCCTCTTCCTCCTCATCTCCCCACCTCCTCCTCGTCAAACCCCAGCCCCAAGCAACCGCCGCCGCCGCCTACCCCTTCCCGAATTCGCCGCCCCCAGGACCGCCCCTCGCCGCCCCGACCGATCCCCAGCACCGATCCGCCGGAACCCGCCGCAAAGGCGGCGCCTTTCGGCCCCGATGTACAGCAACTTCAAGGAGCAGGCGATCGAGTACGTGAAGCAGGCGGTGCAGGAGGACAATGCCGGCAACTACGTCAAGGCGTTCCCGCTCTACATGAACGCGCTCGAGTACTTCAAGACCCACCTCAAGTACGAGAAGAACCCCAAGATCAAGGAGGCCATCACCGCCAAGTTCACCGAGTACCTCCGCCGCGCAGAGGAGATCCGGGCCGTCCTCGACGAGGGCGGCGCCGGCCCCCCCGGGGCCCCCAACGGCGGGGACGCGGCCGTCGCCACCAGGCCCAAGACCAAGGGGAAGGACGGCAAGGACGAGGGCGGGGAGGACTCGGAGCAGTCCAAGCTCAGGGCCGGCCTCAACTCCGCCATCATCACCGAGAAGCCCAACATCAAGTGGAACGACGTCGCCGGGCTAGAGAGCGCCAAGCAGGCCCTGCAGGAGGCCGTCATATTGCCCGTCAAGTTCCCCCAGTTCTTCACAGGTGAGACTTTTCATGGGAAGTCCCGGTGATTTTACCTTAATTATCTACTGCCAAGGATGAGGCGATTGCAATTGTTGTGGATCGGATAGGCTCAATGGATCCTGATCTAGGTTGAATCTATCTGATAGCTAGGGTGAAATGACATATTTGGTTATGGAGCGAAAATATGCTACGCATGCTGTTGATTGTCTGTAGA
Source organism: Poa pratensis (assembly GCA_947311845.1). NCBI lineage: Eukaryota > Viridiplantae > Streptophyta > Magnoliopsida > Poales > Poaceae > Poa > Poa pratensis. Next base: position 36,791,360 of record CAMZMU010000108.1, on the reverse strand, counting down.
TGAGAGCATAATTTTGAACTCACCATGAGCACTTATCCTAGTTTGTCGATGAGCGATGGTATTTACACCTAGGATTTCTTGACACTTCAGTCCCAGCAAGGAATCTTGCTAAACTTATAAGTTGAGGAGCAAGTTACCTTATTCGTGGCCAAGGATGAGGCGATTGTAGTTGTCGTGGATCATTTAGATTTAGGTTCTACGGATCTTTGATCTCGGTTGAACCTTTGTGATTGGCTCAGAATAAATCTACTATGCAACTCTGGAGCGCAGGTCGAAAACATGCTGCACGTACAGGTTTTTTCTGTAGATGAGCATAGTTTTCAACGCGGCATGAGCGCTTTGTCATCGCTGAGTGATGATATTTCTGTTGTACAAAATAATTATTCGGTGTGGCGTAGGGATGTCTAGTGAGTTACGTTCCGGAAATTTTTGACCCTTCAATCCCAGCAAAGAATATTTCTGAACTTATAACTACCTTGCTCTTGTACCAGATAATAGTTTGGAGTAGACACAAATTCCTTTTTTCTAACAATGACTCCCTCCGTACTGTTATCTGGTACACGAGCAAGGGATGATAAGATAAGATGGCAATTCTTGTGAATTAAGAGGTGATTAGCTAATCGAGTGGAAGAAAAAAAGTCATTTGTAACCATTGAGGCATTGGATTCTTACAGTGGTGGTGAAAGATATAGCAGATTGTAGATCAAAATTTGAATTGCTTGGTATGGCACTTCGATTGTTCAGTATGGCAAAAGCTAGCTTGAATCTGTAATCGCTTGTTTCCCATATTCATCCAGCATACTACGATTTATGCGATTTGGAAATTAAGGACACCTGCTGAGAAGTAATTAAATTCGAAATCCCAGACAATGTTCACAGCTGGTGTCTATTCTAGGATTTTATGTTTTTAGCTACCATATACTTGAGAGTGCTTTTCTCTAGATTACTGCTGAGATGTAACTAATGGAGCGTGCTTTTGTTTAGGCAAGCGGAAGCCATGGAGGGCTTTTCTTCTGTACGGTCCACCGGGAACGGGAAAATCTTATTTGGCTAAAGCTGTTGCAACCGAGGCTGATTCAACATTTTTCAGGTAGTTATCATAAGTTTCACCTATAGAGTATCTTTTATTTTGCTGATTTCATCCTGAAACGATCCTTGGTCTGATGTATTTTATCTTTGTATAATTACTTTTCCTACGTTGGGACCTATGTTTCATGATGATGACATGATTGCTTGTTTCTTGCCCTATTTTCTCGTTGTCATCTATCATGTCTTATCTTCCCATGTGTTGATAATTGACTTTTTCGTGATTTATGCAAACTTCCCAAAATAGAAACTAGTTTTATGTGCCAACAGGGACATGTAGTCAAGGAATTCATATTTCTTGGTATCGCTAAAGTTTCCAGAATGCCCCTTTGTTGTAGTTTATCCTGTGCAGCAATTAGTCCGCACCAGCTTTTTTTGTTTCTGTTATTGTCCTGTTATTACATAGTAACATCATAAAAGATTGAAGGCAGATGCCCTCTTCATGAAAGATTGTATTTGATGCAGGCAAAGAGTTTTTGCTAAATTAGATCTTTTGCAAATATAGGAAAGTTCTCAATTTCAAGGTGTGTCCTAAGATAGCAGCTCTATCATTGTTACACCTGGTTGGTGTCTCGCTTGTGACTTGTCATGTGCAGACCACAGAGTACGATACATTTAGAACTCTTGTATGCATACATGGAATTATTTCAAAAAATGATGCAGTAGGCTTGCTGCTAGCATATTGTCGCCCATCAATTATTATGCTTCCATTTGTTATCTGTGTAAAAGTGAAGATTATCATAAGATGACATATAGTCCCGTTGATGGGTCAAATTATTTATCAATTGAACATATACTTTTGCATCACTTGAAACAACTGTTTTGAGTTCTAACTTCATAAACATTACAAATGAGTTGTGTTTAGCCAGAGACAAATAATATTTTGAATTTTTTCCAACCCCAAATCCTTCCAAATATTGACTTCTAACATCCCAATGAGTGGCTTAGGTTAAAACCAAATAACAACTAATATATATCTAGCCACACCATAAAACATTTAGCGATATGTGGAGTGGCTACTGTACCATGCAAATTTATGTGGGCTTCTCATGCCACAGCGCATTGTAGGTTTTACAACATGTAAATATGTCTGAAAAAAATCTGTGTTTTCGTTTTTCTGGACTTGGTGTGTCCATGTATGTTGCTAATGTTTATTTTTTAGTACTTTACATATCTCTTGACTCATGTTAATGCAATATTCTTCAGATTATTTCATATTAATGCATTCATTTTACCTGCAGTATATCTTCATCAGACCTTGTTTCAAAATGGATGGGAGAGAGCGAGAAACTAGTTGCCAATCTTTTCCAAATGGCGCGTGAAAACGCTCCTGCCATTATCTTCATTGATGAAATTGATTCTTTATGTGGTACACGTGGAGAAGGCAATGAAAGTGAAGCTTCGAGGAGAATCAAGACCGAACTTCTTGTACAGATGCAGGTGAGTTTATGCAGCATATAATGTTGTGAACTGTTTCGGAGTATGCATGTTCTGCTACGTGCATTCTGCTGTGCCGCATTGTGACTAGGCGTCCTTAGTTTGAAATTATGTACTCCGTTCCGAATTATAAGATGTTTTAGATATTTCAATGTGGACTACATATGGACTGAAAAGAGTGAACATATACACTAAACACATCTATATACATGCGATTCTTAAAAAGTTAGAGCATCATACAATTACGAACAGAGGGAGTACTTAGGATGGAACTAGTTCCAGTAATTCAGACAGGCAGACATGATAGCCAGACACATTCTGTGTCCAGATTCTGGAGTTAGTAGCGAAGCCTATGCATGTTAAGTAAAGAAAGGCATTTTTTATTTGATTTTGGTCACATTGGCCCCACAGTTTCCTTAGCACACAGTTTTGGCAAATACTGGACCGGCTACAGCTAATAACACTCGATCATGGTTTTTATGGCTTCCCCCTTATGGACGCTTTGGCGCTAAGGCGCCCTGCCCTGGCAGCGTCACAGGTTCTCATCATTTTGCCCGCCTTAGGCGCTTAGGCACCAAGACGGGGGTTGATCACCTTATGACGCTTTAAAAACATTGCACTCTATATCTGGTACCAAATACAGTATTCTAGATTCCTCTTCCAAACTATTTTGTCTAATACTTTTGCTTTGTTTTCCTGTAACTGTCCAGGGTGTTGGCCACAACGATGATAAAGTTCTTATTCTTGCTGCTACGAATACACCATATGCTCTCGACCAGGTTTCCCAGAACTATTCAAATACACCGTTGTGCCATTTGTAGTTTATAAAGATTCTTTGGGAGTTGCTTGAACGGTTTGGCAGTTTACATATATTCATTACTTCAGGCTGTGCGGCGACGGTTTGACAAGCGTATCTACATTCCGCTACCTGACGCGAAGGCAAGGCAGCATATGTTTAAGGTATTTAAGAAACCCTTTGGGCAAACACGACTTAAAAGTTGTTCTATTCATCCAAGCTGCCTTGATCCTTTGCATAAAGCTGGGAACTTGAATTCATTCAGGTCCATCTTGGGGATACACCACACAGCTTATCGGAGAGTGATTTTGAGGTCTTGGGTCGCCGGACAGAGGGGTTTTCTGGTTCCGACGTTGCGGTTTGCGTAAGTAACTTTTTTTGCACAATCCTCTCACGTGTCTGTTGGTTGTGACACGTCTCTGATTTTTTGTATTTGTTGTTAACAGGTGAAAGATGTGCTGTTTGAGCCCGTGCGCAAGACGCAGGACGCCATGTTCTTCTTCAAGACGGACGGCGGCATGTTGATGCCCTGCGGACCGAAGCAGCCGGCGCTGTGCAGACGACGATGACGGAGCTCGCGTCCCAAGGCCTCGCAGCGCAGGTAAAATAAGCTAAGATAAGATGACGTTTCCTCAAAGTTAGTTGTCCGAGATTTCTCTGTTGAATCACTAAGGTGTATCTCCTGGCTGCTGCCCACAGATCCTCCCTCCCCCTATCTCGAAGAACGATTTTGAGAAGGTGCTCGCGAGGCAGCGACCAACCGTAGGCAAGAAGGACCTGGAGGTGCACGAGAAATTCACCAAGGAGTTCGGCGAGGAGGGCTGATGTTACACGCCCGCCGAGAAGAACACCCTCTTGGCTCGTGCACAGCCTGCACCACAAACTGTATATTGTTTGATTTACACATCTGTATACTCTGGTAGTAGCCCGTATTGTGACGGCGGAGGCAGCTTTATTGTTATGCTTACTTATCATCATTTTGTGCCTCTGTTGTCTAACTCGTTTCATCTTTACACTCGGTCGTTATGGTTGGAATTTTCCGCAATTGTATTAAGGAAAATAATGATGATTCGTAAGGTGGAGAATTGTCGTGTAGCTTGTATAGTTGGTTTCTTCTCTCTTATCCTGTTAGCTCCTTTTCTTTTCATTTCTTTTCTTTTCTTTTCTTTTGTTAGATCATAAATTCAGCACCTAATTGGTGTCAGGTACGTGTGAAACATGAATCATCATGGTACAATCCTTGACAGCTGAAGTCTTCTTTCCTCTGTGAACAGGAAGTCAAGTTCTGCATGAGAAATAGCCAAGGGATTTGTTGCCAGATTCACACGCTCTTTAGTGTGCGGTGTGCCTCGTGAAGAAGAAAGAAGCAGAGAGACCAAGCAGGAAATAATATTTGGGCTGGCCCATTACTGCCGTCGGGGCTTCTAGGAATCACTGAAAGCCCATAAATAGAACTTGCCCACGAAACTCGGCCTTTGGACAGACTAACATCACAATGGCTGTTTCGCCGACAAAAGCGCATGGGCCAGGAATGGATGCAGAGCCTGGAAGCATGGTAGGCTCCAACTTGGCTGAATGATTTTTTTTCCCGCCTGGGTCGCATAGAGGTTAATGATTCAGCGGTTGCAGGCCTGTGTGACTCCAGTTACTTTGCTGGATTTCAAATTTCCTAAAAAACAGAAACTTTACTGGATTCAGACGCTAGGCAGTTCTACTGGATTACCATTTGGTTCGCATGAACATCGAACGTACAAGCAGCGATTACAGTATGTTACTGCATGCGTGTAGTGCGTTCCCTGACGTTGGCTTTTCAATTGGCTCTGTGTCGATCGGCAGCTATACGTACAGCGTGCGTGCAGGAGATCTCATTGTTCTGGTCAAGAAAGCACAATATTAATTTCTAGAAGATCTCTTGTCAGAAAATCGAGGCACCTACTAAATAATCAACATTGGAAGATCCACGCAAGCTTGATCATGCTAGCTTGATGCTTTTGTGTTTTATTTCTCATCACAAAGGAGACGCAAACATCCACGCAAGCTAGTGATCGAGTCCTTAATTACCACATGTTTGATGCATGGGTAGACGCATATTCTGGTCGACCCGGCTTCTTTTAGATGCGCTTTTGAAGTGAAGAAACCAAGCAACCAGGTAACAGATCAACGTGTCCAAATTGCGTATATACACATTTAATAATAATCATCAAGCAGCTAGTTACACAAATTATAAAAGAGGTTCATGCATGCAGGTAAAGCGGGCATGGCCTTTTCCTAATAGTTGCTGAAGCCCACTTGACGATTTCCTCTGGTCAACTAAACTTGGAGCAACTTTGCATCTTCTGGTGGCAGGTTTTAAAACCTGACAAGTGGGCAGCCTTCCATGGTGGAGAATATCCCACGACTATAGATAGCTAGCTCTTTATTTTTCTTGCATTCGCAAAAAAAAAGCTCTTTATACTAGCTAGGTGACAAATTATAGATACCAAGGAACTGACTGACGTAGACAAGATATTTGGTAATTAATACGTCGATTTCCCATCATGAGATAACCATCAATATGTCACAGTTGAATGTATCACTTGTTTGTCCAATATGTGACATCTTTACGTGTTAACCTTTTTTACATGAAGCAACGACAGAAGCTAGGTTGCCACAACTTAACTCCAAACCCGAGTCATGGAAATTCTTGTCAAAGTCTACTTATTCCCATATGCTCCGAAAGGATTTGACCAAAAGCAATACTCATACTCGGTCTGCAGCTAGCATGCGTTCTATTGCATGCATGTACCAACCAATTAACCAATGGATGAGCACGCGCTGCAGAATATATCCATGTTGCAGCAGAGATATCAGAGATTTTTTTTAATAATATCTTTTTACATGAGTATTTCGGACGGTAGCATGCGTGGTAGGGAAATTTGAAGATTAGCGCGCCGTCGGTTCCGCCCGAGCCGAAACCTGGGTTTCGGTTCCGTCCGAGCCGAAAGTTCACTGTCGGCACGCTACAGGACAAGAGATGCATGCGCTGCCCGCGCGGCCGGCCGGGGCCCGCGTCTAGCAAGCCTCGTACATTTTTCACCCAACACAGGCAGCAGCTTGTGGGACCCACCTTTCTCTCTCTCCCCCTCTCTCTCTCACTTTCCCCATCTTTTTCTTCACGCGGCCAAGAACACCAGAACGCATGGCTCCCCTTCACGCTGCTGCTCAAAATTGTTCATCCTTCCATCAATGAAAAAGGAAATGGATGCAGCGCAAGGGCGCCATGGCCGGGTCAACAAGCTCCGACCGGCTCGATTTTACGGTCGTGCGCCATAGTCGGTTCATCAAGCTCGGGCTGGCTTGATTTCGGCCGTGGTGGTTGTGACCCAGATCTTCCGCCGCCGGCCATGGCTGTACTTTCATCTCCGGCTGGCTGAGAGCCATGGCTGCGTCTTTGATCTCACGATGTCCCTGTATTCGAGCTAGCTGATTTTGTGAAAAAATTAGAGGATGACGCAAGTGTGCTGCTTTTTTCCTTCGTTCTTGCCTTTTCCGCTCGAGGAGACGGCCTCCTGCAGGCTCGCGTCAGGATCTGGCCGCTTTCGGCTCGGCCCAGGCCGAAAGCTGCTTTCGGAAAGCCAGCTGGCCTGACACGGCCCATGCAGCTGTCGGCCCTTTCCAGGCCGAAAGGAGCCTTTCGGCACGGCAAAGACCGAAAGTGATGTTTCGGCCTGGGACAGGCCGAAAGTTGCCACTTTCGGTCCGCTCCAGACCGACGGCGCGCTACTTTTCAAATTCTGCGTACGCGTATGCTACTATCCGAAATTCTTATTAAAAAAATATTATTAAAAAAAAAATCTCAGAGATATCATCTACTAGGTAATATAGAAATAAAAAGGACGAAAGGTACAAACAATGTCTATCTATATATGCAATGCATCGGCGGCATGCACCATCCACAGAATTGGCCTGCCTGCCCTCGACCCACATGTAGCAGGTTCTTTGAACCTACATATGATCACCAGGAACCTAGGTACGTCTAGCATAGTATTGTAAGAGCAAGTGGCGAGCTCCGTTCATCGAACCATACACATCGATCTCAAAGGCCATGGCCAGCAGGTAGGGACAAGGTGGATGTCCTTTTAATCTCAACAGGTTGCAAGTTGCAAGCAAGAAGATGAAATGGGGCTGGTTTTTGGAGGCCGATGGGAACTTGAGCCGGCAACTTGTTGGGTCCCAAACTGTGGGCTGCCGGTCCAAACCAGGGAAAACAGTTTTCCCTTGGAAAACCACAAAGTTGCTCCCATTCTAAAAAGAAGTTTGGTCCCTGCCAAGGGTTTTGTGGTGATTATTTATCCATCAATTTTGAATGCTTCTTGATACAAAAAATCCATGCATGGATCCAGACCTAGTGCGATAAGAATTTCTTCCAACTCACACTTTGTGCCTATGATACACATCCAGCGGGTCGTGGTCAGGCCGGGTTTGGCGATGAACAAGAGAAACCGGTCTTAGAAGGTGTGCTGGCTAGCTTGAAGATATGTCTTTATCGTACATTAGATGTATCCCACGTTTAGTGCATATTTTTTTGGCACACAATGTATACTAGCAATTATGTGCAATTGCACATTTAGCTTTTCTGGAAAAGAAATCACGGTTGATGTATATTAAAATATGAGTACTACCAATGTAGAAAAGATATACTACCTCCGATCCATATTAAGTCGATTTTGAACTAAGCCCAGTTCAAAAATGCGACACTTATTTTGAACCGGAGGGAGTACTAGTTTGCGATATGTAAAAATGCAAATTTTGGCCAAGTAATTGTTTGTACATGTTTGTGTTTTTCCATAGTGTTCCAAGTTTCTACATCTTGTTACACAAAATTACCAGTGCACATACTTTTCTATTGCAAGCTTCTTCGGGCAAAATCAATGTATGGAACTAGAACTAGTACAATTCCAATTTCTAAAAAGTCACACTCTACGAATATATATGTGCCGAATCGTGGTCAAACCACGTTCGACGATAAAAAAGAGCGACTAGTCGTAGATGGCCGTCTCGCTAGCTTGAGAAATTTATGTCTTTGTCGTAAATAAGTGGTCTCATAGGTTTATTGTAGATTTTTGGAACATGCTGGTGTATATATACACTTACTAGCAACTATGTGAAATTACACATTTTACATTGTTGTTAGAAAATAAATCATGGATCCTATTAAAAATATTAGCACCCAAACAGTGCAAAAATACACATATTAGTTTTTAAAATTGAAGTGTACATGTTTGTGATCTATGCAAAATGGAAAGATTCTAGCCAAAATATAGTAAATATATATGTATAGGTGTGATCTCTCTTTTTCTGCAAAGCACCCAAAATTTTAAATCCTATTTCAGAAAAATGTTAGTGGATGTAATTCTGTACACCGCACTTCATGAACAATTTAATGTTTATTCTAAGATACACAAATGCTCCATTTTTTTCTCCTAGAACATATATATCCTTGTATTTCTTGTCGTGTGTGCTCTATGTGTAGGGACAAATTTAACTTATCATCAAGCTACCTATAGCTAGTCTTTGAAAAGGGATAAGTAAGTTTCAAGTAGCTAAGGTGAGTATAGTTGATGAAGTGATAAGAAAATAAAATATAATGCGTACAAAATCAAACTGTCAGCATATATATATATACCTAGTTCCCACAGGTCCCAAAAAAATTGCCCCGTGTTGATCTTAGGTTTGGTTTGCAAGATCAATTTTATACCTAATTTATTTATTTTTGAACGAAGTAGGTATGTCATTATGTTTAGTAGTAGAAGAAAACATCAACCTATTGAAACCAAAGAAACAACAAAGCCAGACAATGCAAGCAATTGGACACGATGGACCCTCTAGCGTGGGGTCGCTGACATATGGGCCCTCCATCTCGCGGCCCTACATGGCAGGGGCTCAACGTCACCCTTGGCTACGTAAGAGGATTCTCCCCCCACCACACACACAACTAAGGCACACGCCGGGCAAAATGTTGTGCATCCAAAGAGGGCATGGATTAGTATTTTTGGTACAAGTAATTAAAAGAAGAAGTAAGTCTAGGCACAAACTAGTCGTAGACATTTGTCCCATGTAGATGTGTACACATACCCTGATACCCATGGCATTGCTGAGAGACACACAACATGATTGAAAGACTTGACATGCACATACAAGCAAGCGTGGAGCTAGCATTGACCAATGACCATTGACCACTAAGGAAGAAAGTGTGTGACGTCTGACCCGACCTGAAGTTTTCATGGCCTTGTCGTTCAACGGTTCGCTGCGTTTCCATTGGCGAAGAGAGGAGCTCCATGCATGCAAGACAAGCTACGCAACAAGACAGAGTAAGTGTGAGCATGCATGCACTGGTGAGGTGGTAAGAGTAGGAATATTGGCCTAGTCCTATTCTAAAAGTGGATTTAGCCAAGATTTACGCACAGATGTGATTAAACATGTGAATAGTACTAAAAGTGGGTTGGGCAGCTCTGACCGTAGTACGCACAGCAGGCGCCACACAGCTACATATAGTATAGCAGTAGATCGATGCAGTAGTGACTGCGACTGCACTCGTACAACCCACTTGAATTGTCTGTCCGCTAAAGTGTCACCCGCTTGTCGTATACGCCCGTCGGAAAGGGACAAGTTGCAGCTGACCCACACAGGATTTGCTACATGTACATTGGTATTTTTTTCTTCTTAAATGACCCTTATGCAAACATTCAGCTATTAACGGCGGCTAAAAAACTTTCAGTTCTGGCCCTTCTCCAAAAACACCATATTAAATGGCGTTCTGAAAATCTCCCAGGTTCTCAAAATATCGGAATAACACTATTCACTTTGTCTTGGCCGAGGACTACGGAACGGAAAAAATTCTAAATCATTATAAATAAGCCATCTGATATGGCCTTTTCCAGTTGCAGAGAATCTGAGAATCTCAGAACACGCCAACCTGATATCTTTTGGTCCACTGTTATCTAGAGCTTTGCTACTTAGGGCGTATTTGACATCGAGGCGGGTTACAATAGTCCATCTTTTTCTACGGGTTATTGCTTTGTTTCATTTTGGCTAACAAAATAGATTTTTCCAACTATGGATATTTTTTCATTGGCTTGTAAAATAAATTCAGGACACCACACATTTAAGAAACGACAAACCAATCCACACTTTAGCACCAGAAATTCTCTTACATTCTCTCACTAGCTGATAATGAATTTTAGTACATTAGTACAGAACGACAGATCAGACACCACTCTATAGAAATGGCACGACTTAGGCGACGGTAATTCGCGCTTTGTGCGTGAAAAAAATGTTGTTGGCTCACTCGTGTTTCACGGAAAAATGTCCATGCAAGGTTTTAGATCGTTGTTCTCTCGAAGGTCCTGCTAACCGATTGAAAGCTACCGCTAACCACCGTCGAAGCTATTTAAGAACCACATTGTAATATTATCACTGAAAATAATAAATCTGCATGCCACATGAGTTACACAAATCTCACTTATTTTTATGTGTATTGGAACCTCCACTAGTTCCTTCAAAATTAAATCATTAACTTACAAGACAAGTGTTGATACAAGTGACCACGGCCAGAACAAGATTTTCTTCACTAAAGTATTTCATCACTAAGAAATATGAGTTGTTCAAACAGATGAGGTATTTTGCTGGAACTGCTCAAGCTTGCAATATATGTATGTATGATGTTTTCATGAAGTTAAATTGGATAACTAGAGCACCATTTTGGTAATAATCTATCAACATAATAGTGTGAACTATTTCTTTTCAAGCAAGCTAGATCAGTGGAACTATCTGCATCTATAAGCCAATGTATAAAGAGTTATCTGAAGCTATAGCAGTCATTGCCCTATGGTGGAACATTAGAGCACGGTTAGTGACAGGGATCAAGACAAATTATACTACCATAGCGTAGCCATCGCTAGCGATAATTACTTGGTTCTATGTGGTGTTAACTTTCTTCCCTTCATAACTGCTATCTAGCTTCTTGGTAGAAATAGAAATTAGGGGATCGAAACCAAGATATAATGTTCTCCTAATATGAAGGTATGATGTTTCCAAAGGGAAAAACCATGAGAGCAGAAAGTACTGGGTGGCGAGATATTTTACCGTATGTATACGATGTTTTAACTTTGTGTCAATTTGAAACCTCTAGCAGGTGAAATTGAGGGTTCAGTGGGCCACCACCTACTATACCATATTGTACATTGACCTATCATTGATGCTATATATGTACGCTGCGAGTTGTATGCACAGTTGCTCAGCAAGATCAATGAGAAATTAAGAAGCTTGGCTGAAATGTGAAGACTGTTAGTGAGTACAATGAACCTAGCTAGCTCTGCTCATGCAAGTTGGGCTGCTGTCATTGCATCGATGCTGCAAGTTGCCTAGCAAATTAAAGTAGACGTACACTATTACTGTTAATAGGTCCCTGTCCTGTCCTTGAAAAAGCATACTATAATTTCCAATCAAATTGACCATAACAAGTGGCAGATATACAGGTAGTGTTGGGTGGTATTTAGTTTACCGAAGAAACCACCTTGATACTGCTCCTAAATCCATACATGGGTTCATGCATATTGTTCTGCTGCTAGATTCTTGTGTGCGCATTGGGGGCGGTGGGAGGACCATAATCATGACATCCATTTTTCCAACGGTTACGATTGATCTCTACCATATTGTCTCTCCATTATAACTCAAACTGTCTGTTTGGGATATTTGGAACACCCTGGATGTGAACTCATCTTTGGTAACAAAAAGGACATGCACTCTTGAAAGAAAAGTAGAGATGAGACATCTATTTGGAGCAATAGTGATGACATGTTTTTGAAATAACTGAATATATGTTTAAATAGGAAACATAATATATACGTGTACACGACTTCGGAATTTCACAGTTGTGCATCTAAGAAGATCCTCTAAAATCATATATGTGTGCAAGAACATGGCTGACCGTGTGCAACTGCGAGATACAATGTAGACGAATGACCAATTTTACACAATACAGAAAATAAAGTGGTCAGCAACGTTGATCTTGTCATTTGTTGTGCGATATACATTGTTATTTATTGCACATTTTTCTGCAGGTGAACAGATTATACATGAGGCCCGTCTACAATTTTTTTTGCATTAATTTATTTGTTTTTCTGGCGACCATATATATGTACTCATAGGAAATACATGTCGTAATTGAAATGGACATAGTCTTCCGTATGCAACGTTGACCACAGTTTTTCCAGTGAATATGTTGATCAAAATTTATAAGACTGCAAAATTTGTGAATATATTACTCATTCAAAACACTGATTATATTATTATCACCTTATGATCATAATAATATCTATTCATATTGCATGTCAAAGTTGGTGTAGTTTGGCTTCATACGTACTAGGCTAACATGTATTTCCAAACGGATTTACTATATTGTACCTTTGCTAGTACTCGTGATTGAGAACATCCAAGGTGGTATGGTAGTGGAACATGATAAAAAAATTAGTCAACAATTAGAGGCTTAAATATCCACGTGAAGAACTTATTTTGTCAAATTATAGACTTTTCCAAAGAATATCAAGTATTAGAGAACTACCTTTTGTTCTAGTTTCCGCTACAGAATAATTTGCAAAGAAATTATATGTAGAATTTTAGTTACATATTTTTGAGTTTTATTCTAGTTACACACTTTAAATCATACACGTATATGTGCATCATCATGATGCGGAGGCTGGGGCTATGCTCCCATTTCAAAAAAAAATACCGCTTGTAAATTGGTGGTGTGTTACTTATTACAAAACATGAGATAGTAATTGAAATGTTTTAGCCAGGTGTAATCAAATCATTGTAACACAATCCAAGACCAGCAAATACTTTGAATATATTATTCTCTCTCCAAAGAACCAAGATAGTGTTATCTGTATGTTAGCTTTTCCCCTTTGGGTTGTTCTCTTATAGCTCATTTCACATCGTTCATAAGACAAACATTCTAACAGTGGTACAACGTTGTCCTAATATTGATTCTATCATGTGATTCTATAACCTTATGATCCAAATTGAGTGAATCAATTTTACTGTTCTAGATAGTAGAATCTACGTATTAAGATTTTATAGTTATGATCCTACGAACTGTGATACTACCATAGGCCTCCGATCCTGATTCAAAACTGTGGTTCTGACAAACTAAAACATGTTGTTACGGCTAAACAAAATTGGGCAAATATCGATATGGTCAGATTGTTAGTTAACTGAAAGTTGATATGAGTCAATATAAATCTGAGTGAGCATTAGTATAAATCCAATAAGCAATGTGTTAGCTCTGGATCATTTCAATAAGTGCAGTTGATTGAAGTACTATGCAAATTTATCAAACAAAAGTAGATTATAAATTAAACTAACAAGACCTGGAACTATAGGATCATGAATATTATACAGAAAAATCCATTAATAAATTGTTCATGATGATAAAATTCAATCGATATGCATAACTTAATGTACTCTTTTGGTATGAGGAACACTTATGTAATATTATTTAGTTGAAGCATCCTCGAGTCATAGCCAATAGAGATTTAGACCGATGAATGCTTCAATTCATGATCCACTCAAGCAAGAATGCAAGATATAGCAATACATGACCAAAATGAAGATAGCAATGCTCAAATTTAGCCGTGTGGGTGAACTATTAAAATCTAATTGGTAACACAATCCAAGGCCACAACAAACATTCAAATATTTTCCATGCGATCTCTCAATACCCAAATTGTTCTTTTGTTGGTTTAGAAACATTACTCACTGCCTTGCTTATATAATTGCGATGAAATATCAGTTGGTGGTCTAGCAAGACCAATCTTCCCAACATATATAGCAAGCTGTGAAGAAATCTTTATCGAAACATACAGGAAATGCATCAAAGGAAGTTTGTATATCAACATGGGCCACCCCCCCCCCCCCCCCCCCCCCCCCCCCCCCGTCGTTCCATTTGATTCAACGGACCTTATTCATGTACTAGGATAATATCACATAGATACTCAAGATCTTAGGATTATTATGATCTCTATCTAGAACTCCTAAAGGTGTACACAACACACACACATAATTACATAAACTCATTTTTAAACTGACTTAAGAGCTGGGTTCTATGCAAAATTGAGGGACTGAACCACATAATTACTCTAATCCACCAACAAATCAACATATATTTTGATAACAACAAGATCAAGATGAAGAAGAGGGTGTATGTTATCGGACGAAGGCACCTAGGGCAGGAGAGTGCTGGTCGTGAGGCACGCATTGCCTCTTGAACAACTCCTGCGGCCCTTGCTCCGCCGCTCGCCCCCTCTTCGCTCCGGCGATGTCCACTCCGAACAGCCTCACGACCCGGACTTCATCTACCTTCGCTGCCCCATCCAGCAGCGCGGCGGCCCCGCCGACGCAGCGGCTGGCCTTCGGCGTGCTCTTCTTGCAGTCGATAAAGAACTGCTTCTCCGGCCCGTACGCCGAGCAGGAGAACACGATGGAGTCGCCGGCGCCGAGGCCCTTCTCCCTGACGAAGCGGCTCCATCCCTTGGTGAGCACGTAGCTCTGGCTGCTGTTCCAGTACGAGTACCGGAACCTCCACACCTTCCCCTCGCCGTCCTCGAAGTTGAGCAGCACGCCCTTGCCGGTGGTGGTGGTCGTCGTCTCCGGAGAGCGCTTCAGCGGGAAGTGCTTCTCGGCGTGCTGCTTGGGAACCACGAGGCGGTTGAGCTTGCCGACGTCGCTCGGGGTCACGGCCTTCTCGAAGAGGGGCTCCCGCGCCCACGCCGGCGTCGGCTGCGCGCGCGCACCCATGCCGCGGCCGCGGCGCAGGCCCTGCCGCAGCTCGTCGGCGTAGGTGTGCTTCCGGAGCATGTCGACGATCTCGGCCTTGGAGTGAGCCGCCAGGAAGGCGAGCTCCGCCGCCTCGGCCGCGCACGGGTAGTTGGTGGCGGCCTCGCGGCCACGGTACCGGAGCGCGGCGACGTCGTAGGCGTGAGCGGCGGCGTCTTCGTCGGGGAACGTTCCGAGCCAAACGCGCGCGTGGCGCTCGTAGATCTGCGCGCCCCACCGCCCGTTGGGCTGCGGCACCACTCCCTTGAACCGCGACGACGACAAGGACGACTGCGCCGACACCGGCCGTGAAGTCACGGCCTCGTCGGTGACAGCGACGGGCAGGCTCGCCGCCGTCGGCGGCCGAGTGGCGCCGGACTCTGTAGTGGCCGTGGACGCGCCGGAGGAGTACTGGGAGGAGTGCTCCGCCGTGCAGCTCTGGATTTCGATCCCCATGGCTAGCTTGCTGCTTTTTTCTTTGGCCTCTGTGTTCTGTGTGTGCAAGTGTGTTCCTCTGTGAGCTGTGATACTAAGCTAAGCAGCTAGGTACATATGAAAATAATGATGTGCTTTGTTTGTGTGTGTTTAGAGGGTATCATGAGTTGCTGTTCAAGATAGCTAGGGCTGGCCAAGATGATGAGGTGGTTTGATGAGGGTCTACACATATGTGTTGGTGTATATATATCTATTGTGGTGTTTCTATTTTGGATGCATGTACATGTGTACATTGGAGTAATATCTTGGGGCATATTTGGTATATGTGTTCAATTTTAAAGTGATAGTGATTTGGAGTGGAGATTTTGCATGTTTGCACCCTCTGAAAGCTCCATATTACATGTGGGCTTTCTGGCGTGTGGTGACTGGTGAGTGAGCGCTCGATATTATTTTATTTTAGCAACTTGGATGTTGATGTATGGGTTGATACAATGTACCTGATGATGGTAGTACAACATGCTGGCTATTTATGTCTAACCCACGGGAATGGGTAAATTGGATATGGATGAAGAATATCCTTTTGCTATTGATGATTTGGTATGTTCAAATTCATGTGCATTATGAATAATTATTGGCCACCCTTGTTCCAAAATACATGGCAATCAGTTGCGTATTTTATTCACTAATTCCTAAGGTTAAACTGTTTGATTTTTTTGATATAGTTAAATAATATAAGTTGATTTGCCACAATGTTTTACAAATTGGTTTACATTTAGTTACCTTTTACATATACAAATATATATATATAATATATATATATGTGTGGTGAAAAGAGCTGCTTTGGAAAAACAATAGTTTTCTCATTTTTTTTCTTCTAGTCTTTAGTCTTATACGTTTGTTCTTTCTTACGAGGACCTTCCTTTGATCATCCTGTTCTAGAAAACACGTGCCTTCACACTAGCATAAGATTGGTGAATCAAATACTATTGACTTTTCTTCAATCATTCCATTCTCATACAGGTCCTCGACATGGCTAATTTATAGCTCTTGCAGGAACATAGTGTGTTAGTAAGCTATATGTTTATCGTTATGATGTTATCAACTTAAGTACTAATAAGAAAGATATAAAAAATAAGTATACTTAAACTTCCTTTAATTTATCATACAATTTGATTTTATATTATGTAACTAGATAGGTTATGTCCCCTTTTCGTATGAAACAATGTAAGATTACTTGCACACTAAAAAAATGTAGAGCATAGTGTAGGAAAGAGTACATATATTATCCCTTATTACTCAACAGCTAGATTTTAAATAAAACATTTCTAGAAACAAATACAAGTAGATTTATGTATAACTTATGTATATTTGATCATGTCAGTTAGCTTTTGTGCATGCACATTTTTGTATGCAATTAAGATAAGAACTAATATTCAGTTGTGTTCGAATCTGCGGATAGCCCTTCCATAGTGGATTTGCTTTTATGACACACAATCCCTATGGATGGCTAGAAATCACAATTATACACTAGAATTGATCCTTATCCGGCGCTAAAGAATATCAGTGGATTCTACGAGTTTAATTTTTGATGACCTTTTATTCATAAATTATAATTTAACCAATGAACGTAAACACCAAAACTAGGGACACGGTGATTCGAGTCGTAGGTCTAGATGCACCCCCTTATGTAAGATATTTTTAAAATTTCTTACATATTCACACAAATTTCGGACATGCACCCACATATTCTATGTTCGCACAAAAAGTTTCGTGAAAAAATGACATTTTTGTGACATGTGTAAAAATTCAAATTCCGGTGCTCCAATTTTTTTCACAAAACATTTATTTGCCTTCCTTACCAGGCCACAAAAAATGTTATTTTTAATGAATTTTTTTTGTACGAACATTGAATATGCGGGCATATATCCTAAGTTTTTGTTTGTAATTTTTTGATATTTTGAACTGCCGTTTTTTATAGCGGGTGCATCTATACCTATGAGCCAAAGATGATTTCCCCCAAAACTAATGTTTATGAAAGTATTCCCTATTTATATTATAGAAACTAAGTTACAACAACTTTTGTTAATGAGTGGGAAACTTATTTTTAATATAGTTGGAAACAGATTGAACATGGATTTGCACCAGGTCAAAAAACGTGGTTTGTTGATTATTTAAGTGGGTGCGGCATGCGCTAAAGCAAAAGAAACAGCCTTATCAAGTATTTTATTTGATAGTTGTCCCTTTTTTGCACGTAGGATTAATCGGCATTAGACAATTAGATGCTAACAGCCATTAAAGCAACAAAAAAGAGAAAGTATATGTGATCCCATTGGATGTGCACGTGGACTTCGAAAGTCAAGGCCAATGTCGTCATTGAGCAATGTATGCAAGTAACGTCACTTGTAACTGAGTTTGATTGCTAACTTGTTATAGCCAGTCATCTGCATGTTGGCCAATTGTACAGAAAACTGATGGACTAGGATGCAAAAACTTCTGGTTGCGACGCAGCCAGTAAGTTGAGCATGCACAAGTGGCCAAAACTTGTGAACTAATAGTAAAATGTTGCTATCATCCTAATTTTGTGGTAATGCAAGAGAAGGAATCTTAGTTTCTTGTGGTTCAGATAGGATTTGAAGAATTAATAAAGTGGCGTGTAGGCCAACTGACTGAATTACCTAATTATTGGGTGAGTTAGAGGGAAGAAGGTTCTTAGAAAGAGAGATATGGTTGGTGCGCCGAGCATTTGCAACAATCAAGTCTCCTGGATTCCGCAGTCTCACGGCTCTGTATGCATGTTTTATTAAACCAAGTTTGAAATAACAAGTGTTTACCATCCCAAGTATTAGCATCAATCTGATCGGCACGTGTGTAGCCCCTGGAGCATTTGAATATTTGTGAGATGGATGGCATGCAGTGCTCCAGAATTGACTAGGTGGGTTCTGATCTGTTGAAGCATCAAGAACGGGCATCTTGCACATATTCAATGTTTTATCTGGTTAATTGTTCTTAAAGGTTAAGTGGTAGTGGCTGATGTGTGTAATTCCCTAAACCGGATGTTGACCGAAATTATCAGATCCAAGTCAGCAGAGCATTGCAAAGCAGCATTGCATTTTGGAAGACCTGAATTTCCACCTATGTACGTATATATTGGATTTCAATTTCTGCATAAATACATTTTCTCACATGAACATAATTGTACACTGTAGAAAACATTCCACTGTAAATCTAGTAATATAAATCTGGTTTTTTGGTCACTAACTATTTGTTTCTCTTATAGATGACCAGACTTAGCTAGAAATGTTTGACTGGTAGAAAATGGTGAAGAATCTTACATCTTGGACTGAAATTAGGTATATGTTCTAGTTGTGAAGCTCAACTTTTTTTTTTGAAATTTTGTGAAGCTCAACTTAATCAACATAAGAATCTTCACCAAGAACAACACCTAAACATAACATGGATATGTTGGAAATATGCCCTAGAGGCAATAATAAATAAATGTTATTATCATATTTCCGTGTTCATGATATATGTTTATTTCCATGCTATAATTGTATTAACCGGAAACATAATACATGTGTGGTTGCGTAAACAACATTGCGTCCCTAGTAAGCCTCTACTAGACTAGCTCGTTAATTAATGATGGTTGTGGTTTCCCAACCATGAACATGAGTTGTTAATTAATTAACGGGATCATGTCATTAGAAGAATGACGTGATGGACAGACCCAACTAAGCATAACAATATTGATCGTTTCATTAAGTTTTTATTGTCATGCCTTTTATTGTCAAGTATCCTATTTCTTAGACCATGAGATCATGTTATTCCCGGGTACTGGAAGAATACTTTGGGGACATCAACCATCGCTTCGTGACAGGGTGATCATAAAGGTGTCTTACGGGTATCTCAGAAAGTGCTTGTTGAATTACATGAATCAAGACTGGGATTTGTCCCTCCGTGTTTCGGAGAGATATACTCTGGGCCCACTCGGTAGTGCACATTCGGTAAAGCTTGCAAGCACGTGACTAATGAGTTAGTCACAGAGAATGTTGTATTACGGAACGAGTAAAGAGTACTTACCAGTAACAAGATTTAACTAGGTATAGTGATACCGACGATCAAATCTTGGGTAAGTAAAATATCGCGTGACAAAGGAAATTGTATACGGATTATAGTAGTCCACGACATAGTGGTTCAACCGATAAAGATCTTCGTTGAATGTGTGGGAGTCATTATGGATATCCTGGTCCCTCTAATGGTTATTGATCGGAGAGGTGTCTCCATCATGTCTGCACGTTCTCGAACCCGTAGGGTCACACACTTAACGTTCGGTAACGCTAGAGTAGCTCTGGGATAATTTTGTTAATGGTGTCCGAATATTGTTCGGAGTCTCGGATGAGATCCTAGACATCACGAGGAGCTCCGGAAGAGTCCGGAGGTAAAGATTTATATATGGCAAGTTGATTTCAGGGTTCCGGAAAAGTTCGGGATTTTTCGGCAGAGTGTCGGAATGTTCTAGAAGGTTCCGGAGGGTCCCATAGTGGGGCCCACCTGTCCCCAACGACCAAGGGTGGCCCACTGGTCCATTTGACCAGTC
Source organism: Poa pratensis (assembly GCA_947311845.1). Taxonomy (NCBI): domain Eukaryota; kingdom Viridiplantae; phylum Streptophyta; class Magnoliopsida; order Poales; family Poaceae; genus Poa; species Poa pratensis. The sequence continues at coordinate 36,771,159 of CAMZMU010000108.1, read as the reverse complement.
CTACTTGGTCCATGCAGCCATTCAATGGGTAGCCCTTTAAAAGGGATGTTACCACTCTTGAAAGAGGGGGTTACCACCTTTTAAATGAGAAGGGGTTACCACTATTGAAAGAGGGAGTTTCTACTTTGGAAATAAAGTGGCTGCAGCCCCTTGCCTATATAAAGAAGAGGGAGAGGTGCACCAAGAGACAGAGGCTTGGCCGCATCACTGGCTTGCTGCTCCTCTACCTCCCGCGCACCGCTTGGCGAAGCCCTGCCCGCGGGAACTCTCCACCATATCCACCACCACGCCGTCGTGCTGCTGGAATCGATCCCACCTACTTCTCCCTCTAGCTTGCTGGATCAAGAAGAGGGAGACGTCATCGAGCTGTACGTGTGCAAGCCTCCGGAGGTGCTGCTCGTTTGCGGTGCTGATCGGATCGAACATCGTCAACAACTTCACCGAGCTGCGTTGAATTAAACGTTCAACGCGCGTGTTCTTCGAGGGTATGATGAACTACTCTCCCCGTTACTAGAATCTTCTAGATAGGATCTTGAGTGTTGCTTCCGCATGTGAGAGAAATTTTTGTTTTCTATCGCGCAAACTCCTACAGTGGTATCAGAGCCGGATCTATGCGTAGATGTTTTGGTACGGGTAGAACACATATGTGTATGTGGGCGTTGATAATCTTTTTATTACTTCCTTTGTGTATTTTGAATCTTAGTGGCATAGTGGGATGAAGCGGCCCGGACTAACTTTACATGTCCACGTACATGAGACTTGTTCCACGACTGACATGCAACTTGTATTGCATAAGTGGCTTTGCGGGTGTCTGTCTCTCCCACTATAGTTAAGATTTAATCTACAACGGGTTGTTAATAATTTGTTTATCACCGTTGTGGTTTCATGTTCGTAGGTAAGAACGGTTCTTTCTTCGAAAGCCCTAAGCCACGTAAAATTTGCAAAGAATAAGGGAGAGGCGTCTAACTTGTTTTTGCAGGGGTGCTTGTGATATGGTATAGCCCAAACTGTTTCATATGATATATTTGTGATGTATGAGATGATCATGTTTTGTAATGTTTCACGACTTGCATGTCGATGAGTACGGCAACCGGCAGGAGCCATATGGTTGTCTTAATTATCAATTGTATGACCTGCGTGTCAACTTCAAACGCCATGTAATTGCATTATTTATCGCTATGAGTTAGCAATATATGGGATGCAACGTGGTGGAGACAACCAAGGCGCCACATGAACATGGCGCCATGATGGAGATCATGCCGGTGCGTTTAAGATGGAGATCAAGACGCAATAAAAGGGCTATACCATGTCACATATTTTTATGCATGTGATGTTTATCCTTTTATGCATCTTATTTTGCGTGTGCTCGACGGTAGCATTATAAGATGATCCCTCACACAATATCAAGATAAAGTGTTCTCCCTTAGTATGCACCGTCGCGAAAGTTCGTCGTTTTGAAGCATCTCGTGATGATCGGATGTGGTAAACTCTACGTTCACATACGACGGGTGTAAGCCAGTTTTACACATGCGGAAATACTTTGGTTAACTTGACGAGCCTAGCATGTACAGACATGGACTCGGAACACGACGAACCGAAAGGTTAAACACGAGTCATATGAATGATATGATCAACATTTCGATGTTCACCATTGAAACTACATCTTCTCTCGTGAAGATCGGACTTGGTGTAGTGGATTTGGATCGTGTACCACTAGACAACTATGAGGGATGTTGTTTTAAGTGGGAGTTCGTTAGTAATTTGATTAAAATGAACTCTTTATCATGAACATAGTCTAAAGATGTCTTTGCTAAAATGTTGTAGATCATGGCCCGCAACGTAGCTCAGTTCAACTTCAGCGCATTCCTTGAGAAAGAAAAACTGAAATCATCTGGTTCAAACTTCACTGACTGGCACCGCAACCTGAGGATTATCCTCACTGGGTGTAAGAAGCATTATGTGCTCGATGCTGCGCTAGGTGACCCACCTGCAGACAATGCGCCTGAAGCAGAACAAAATGTCTTTGAGACGCGCAGAGATGACCACATTATAGTTGCCTGTGCCATCCTTACATCTCTGGACACTGATCTCCAGAAACGTTTTGAACATCACGGCGCCTATGAGATGGTTGAAGAGCTGAAAACCATGTTTCAGACTCAGACCCGCGCTGAGAGATATGAGATCTCTGATAAGTTCTATACATGTAAGATGGAGGAGCACAGCTCTGTCAGTGAACATGTTGTCACCATGGGAGGCTATATCCAACGCCTAATTCAGCTGGGATGTGTGATCCCGGATGAGTTAATCACTGACAGGGTGCTGCAGTCGCTCCCTCCGAGCTACAAAGGCTTTGTGCTGAACTATAACATGCAAGGCATGAATAAGACTCTTAATGAGCTCTTTGCGATGCTGAAATCTGCAGAAGTGGACATCAAGAAAGAACATCAAGTGTTGATGGTCAATAAGACCACCAGTTTCAAGAAGGTTAAGGCCAAAAAGGGTCACTTCAAGAAGAGTGGCAAATCTGTTGCTGCTCAGGGCGGCAAACCTGTTGCCACACCTGTGAAACCCAAGGCTGGTCCTAAGCCGGACACTGTGTGTTTCTACTGCAAGGGAGACGGTCACTGGAAGCGTAACTGCGCCAAATACTTGGCGGATAAGAAGGCTGGCAACGTCAAAGGTATATTTGATATACATGTTATTGATGTGTACCTTACTAGTTCTCGTAGTAGTGCCTGGGTATTTGATACTGGTTCGGTTGCTCATATTTGCAACTCGAAACAGGAGCTGCAGAATAAACGGAGACTGGCGAGGGATGAGGTGACGATGCGCGTCGGGAATGGATCGAAGGTCGATGTCATCGCCGTCGGGACACTACCTCTTCATCTACCTTCGGGATTAGTTTTAAACCTGAATAATTGTTATTTGGTGCCTGCGTTAAGCATGAACATTATATCTGGATCTTGTTTATTGCGAGACGGTTACTCATTTAAATCAGAGAATAAAGGTTGTTCTATTTCTATGAGTAATATCTTTTATGGTCATGCACCCAACGTAAATGGTTTATTCTTGTTGGATCTCGATAGTAGTACTTCACACATCCATAACATTGATGCTAAAAGATGCAAAGCGAATAATGATAGTACCACATACTTGTGGCACTGCCGTTTAGGTCATATTGGTGTAAAGCGCATGAAGAAACTCCATTCTGATGGACTTTTTCAATCACTTGACTTTGAATCATTTGATACGTGCGAACCATGCCTCATGGGTAAGATGACTAAGACACCGTTTTCCGGTACGATGGAACGGGCGAGTGATTTGTTGGAAATCATACATACTGATGTGTGTGGACCAATGAGCATTCCAACACGTGGTGGATATCGTTACTTCCTAACTTTCACTGATGATTTGAGTAGATATGGGTATATTTACTTAATGAAACACAAGTCTGAAACATTTGAAAAGTTCAAAGAATTTCAGAGTGAAGTAGAAAATCATCGTAACAGGAAGATCAAATTTCTACGATCTGATCGTGGAGGGGAATATCTGAGTTACGAGTTTGGCATGCACTTGAAAAATTGTGGAATTGTTTCCCAACTCACGCCACCTGGAACACCACAGCGTAATGGTGTGTCTGAACGTCGTAATCGTACTTTATTAGATATGGTGCGTTCTATGATGTCTGTATCCGATCTGCCAATGTCATTTTGGGGGTATGCATTAGAGACAGCCGCATTCACTTTAAATAGGGCACCATCTAAATCCGTTGAGACGACACCATATGAGTTGTGGTTTGGTAAGAAGCCAAAATTATCGTTTCTTAAAATTTGGGGATGCGAGGCTTATGTCAAAAGATTACAACCTGATAAGCTCGAACCCAAAGCGGAAAAATGCGTCTTCATAGGATATCCAAAGGAAACCATTGGGTATACCTTCTATCACAGATCCGAAGGCAAAGTTTTTGTTGCTAAGAATGGATCCTTTCTTGAGAAGGAGTTTCTTTCGAAAGGAGTGAGTGGGAGGAAAATAGAACTAGACGAGGTTATTGAACCTTCTCCCGAATTGGAGAGCAGCGCAGCGCAGGAAGATTTGGATCTTCAGGCACCGCCTTCACCAGCTAGAGAGAAAGAAGCTGATGATAGTGATCATGCAGCTTCGGTCAAAGTTCCCGTTCGCAGGTCGACAAGGTTACGTACTGCTCCTGAATGGTACGGTAATCCTGTCTTGAACATTTTATTGTTAGACAATGATGAACCTATGAACTATGAGGAAGCGATGATGAGCCCAGACTCTGGAAAATGGCAAGACGCCATGAACTCTGAAATGGAATCCATGAAGGAAAACCAAGTGTGGACTTTGGTTGACCTTCCTGATAGCCGTAAGGCTGTTGAATGTAAATGGATTTTCAAGAAGAAAACAGACGCTGACGGTAATGTCACCGTATATAAAGCTCGACTTGTCGCAAAAGGTTTTCGACAAATTCAAGGAGTTGACTACGATGAGACCTTCTCACCCGTAGCGATGCTAAAGTCTGTTAGGGTTCTACTAGCAATTGCTGCTTATTTCGATTATGAAATTTGGCAGATGGATGTCAAAACTGCGTTCCTCAACGGAAACGTTGAAGAAGAGTTGTACATGGTACAACCTGAAGGTTTTGTCGATCCTAAGGATGCTGATAAAGTGTGCAAACTTCAGCGATCCATCTATGGACTGAAGCAAGCATCCCGGAGTTGGAATCTTCGATTTGATGAGGTGATCAAAGGTTTTGGATTTGTCCAAAATTATAAAGAAGCTTGTGTTTACAAGAAAGTGAGTGGGAGCTCGGTTGCATTCCTGGTTTTATATGTAGATGACATATTACTTATTGGGAATGATGTGGAGCTGCTTAACAGTGTGAAAGATTATTTGAATAATAGTTTTTCAATGAAAGATCTTGGTGAAGCTGCATACATATTGGGCATAAAGATCTATAGAGATAGATCAAGACGCTTAATAGCACTTAGTCAAAGTAAATACCTTGAGAAGATAGTGAAGAAATTCAATATGCAGGATGCAAAGAAAGGTTCTTTGCCCATGTTACAAGGTAAGCCATTGAGTATGACTCAGTGTCCAACTACGGCAACAGAAATAGAAAGGATGAAGAAAATCCCCTATGCCTCGGCCATAGGTTCTATTATGTATGCCATGTTGTGTACTAGACCGGATGTGTCCCATGCTCTTAGTTTGACGAGCAGGTACCAGAGTGATCCTGGAGAGGCTCACTGGACAGCAGTTAAAAATATCCTTAAGTACCTAAAAAGGACTAAGGACATGTTTCTTGTCTATGGTGGTGATGAAGAGCTCTCCGTAAAAGGTTACGTTGATGCTAGCTTCGATACTGATCCAGATGACTCGAAATCTCAAACAGGGTATGTCTTTATCTTGAATGGAGCTGCGGTTAGCTGGAGGAGTTCCAAGCAAACCGTCATTGCGGCATCTACATTAGAGGCGGAGTATATGGCCGCTTCTGAAGCAGCGAAAGAAGGGATATGGCTGAAGGAGTTCGTCACTGAACTCGGCGTTGTTCCGAGCGCACTGGATCCCATGGAGATTTTTTGTGACAACACTGGTGCCATTGCTCTAGCCAAGGAACCAAGATGTCACAAGAGTTCCAAGCATATCAAACGCCGGTTTCATCAAATTCGTGAGCATGTCAATGAAGGAGATATTACCATTAGCAAAGTACATACGAATCAAAATATCGCTGATCCGTTGACTAAAGTTCTTCCACAGACAAAACATGATCAACACCAGAAGGCCATGGGTGTTAGATTTTTACCAATGTAAACTAGATTATTGACTCTAGTGCAAGTGGGAGACTGTTGGAAATATGCCCTAGAGGCAATAATAAATAAATGTTATTATCATATTTCCGTGTTCATGATATATGTTTATTTCCATGCTATAATTGTATTAACCGGAAACATAATACATGTGTGGTTGCGTAAACAACATTGCGTCCCTAGTAAGCCTCTACTAGACTAGCTCGTTAATTAATGATGGTTATGGTTTCCCAACCATGAACATGAGTTGTTAATTAATTAACGGGATCATGTCATTAGAAGAATGACGTGATGGACAGACCCAACTAAGCATAACAATATTGATCGTTTCATTAAGTTTTTATTGTCATGCCTTTTATTGTCAAGTATCCTATTTCTTAGACCATGAGATCATGTTATTCCCGGGTACTGGAAGAATACTTTGGGGACATCAACCATCGCTTCGTGACAGGGTGATCATAAAGGTGTCTTACGGGTATCTCAGAAAGTGCTTGTTGAATTACATGAATCAAGACTGGGATTTGTCCCTCCGTGTTTCGGAGAGATATACTCTGGGCCCACTCGGTAGTGCACATTCGGTAAAGCTTGCAAGCACGTGACTAATGAGTTAGTCACAGAGAATGTTGTATTACGGAACGAGTAAAGAGTACTTACCAGTAACAAGATTTAACTAGGTATAGTGATACCGACGATCAAATCTTGGGTAAGTAAAATATCGCGTGACAAAGGAAATTGTATACGGATTATAGTAGTCCACGACATAGTGGTTCAACCGATAAAGATCTTCGTTGAATGTGTGGGAGTCATTATGGATATCCTGGTCCCTCTAATGGTTATTGATCGGAGAGGTGTCTCCATCATGTCTGCACGTTCTCGAACCCGTAGGGTCACACACTTAACGTTCGGTAACGCTAGAGTAGCTCTGGGATAATTTTGTTAATGGTGTCCGAATATTGTTCGGAGTCTCGGATGAGATCCTAGACATCACGAGGAGCTCCGGAAGAGTCCGGAGGTAAAGATTTATATATGGCAAGTTGATTTCAGGGTTCCGGAAAAGTTCGGGATTTTTCGGCAGAGTGTCGGAATGTTCTAGAAGGTTCCGGAGGGTCCCATAGTGGGGCCCACCTGTCCCCAACGACCAAGGGTGGCCCACTGGTCCATTTGACCAGTCCTACTTGGTCCATGCAGCCATTCAATGGGTAGCCCTTTAAAAGGGATGTTACCACTCTTGAAAGAGGGGGTTACCACCTTTTAAATGAGAAGGGGTTACCACTATTGAAAGAGGGAGTTTCTACTTTGGAAATAAAGTGGCTGCAGCCCCTTGCCTATATAAAGAAGAGGGAGAGGTGCACCAAGAGACAGAGGCTTGGCCGCATCACTGGCTTGCTGCTCCTCTACCTCCCGCGCACCGCTTGGCGAAGCCCTGCCCGCGGGAACTCTCCACCATATCCACCACCACGCCGTCGTGCTGCTGGAATCGATCCCACCTACTTCTCCCTCTAGCTTGCTGGATCAAGAAGAGGGAGACGTCATCGAGCTGTACGTGTGCAAGCCTCCGGAGGTGCTGCTCGTTTGCGGTGCTGATCGGATCGAACATCGTCAACAACTTCACCGAGCTGCGTTGAATTAAACGTTCAACGCGCGTGTTCTTCGAGGGTATGATGAACTACTCTCCCCGTTACTAGAATCTTCTAGATAGGATCTTGAGTGTTGCTTCCGCATGTGAGAGAAATTTTTTGTTTTCTATCGCGCAAACTCTACAGGATAGACATAGACCAAAACACCCTTTGCAATTTCCATTGGTAGGAGATACTAGAATATCTTATTCCGGCGGCGATGGAGTTGGAGTTTTGTCCCTCTCCGGCGAGCGCAAGTGTGCGCCTAACATTTGATGAGTTGTTAGCATAAAACCGCAACTTTGAAGGTGAAATTCCGGAAAACCGCGACAATGACGTGGGATCACAGAAAACCGCAACTTTGGTGGTAATCCGTCGCAATTTCCAAACTTTTTTCCCTAAACGTGAATTGACACCGAATCTGACATGTGGGACCCACCTAAAGCAGACGTGGCATGGAAAACTCGAATTGTGAGGACCAATTTGCAAAAGTGTCTAAAAAAAGAAAAGAAAAATTCCTCTCCCTCGCACAGAGCGAGGTCGACGGAGAGCACGACGGCGGGGAGCTCGCCGGCGAGGCGGAGGCATGCATCGTGGTGCTTTTCCTCCAGCATCCCGGCACCTCTCGAGCGTCACCTTGCCGGCCTGCTCCCCGTCCACGGACAGGGCGAACGCGACGGTGCCCCCTCCCGCGCCGGCGGCCGGCCGCCGCTCCAACGCACGCGCCGACGCCGCCCTCCCGCTCGCGCGCCGGCCTCCCCCTCCTGCTCGCGCGGCGGCCGCCCTTGACCTCGTTGCGGGACCGACGCGAGGACGCGAGCTGGAGCTGTGCTTGCTGCGCCGCCGCGTCCGATGGGCGCCGCCGCTCCGTCCCGCAATCTGCTCATGGTCTTCTCCATGCCGGCCACCGTGGGGCTCGGCGTTCGGCGTTCGGCGTGACGCTCACTGGCGTTCGGCCTTCTCCAGTTCGAGGGACATCTCAGCCCGGGGTGCGGCGGCGACGACCTTGCACGGCGACCAGATGCGCGCCGCCGCTCTGCTTGCTGCCGGAGATGCGGCTCCATGCGGCGGCCGGAGATGCGGGAAGGCGGCGGCCAGCCCAGCACCACGTCTCCATGCGGCGGCCAGCCCAGCACCACGGCTCCATGCGGCGGCCGGAGATGCGGGAGCTCATTTTTCTTTTTTTTAGACATTTTTCTTTTTTTAATTGCCTCCTATGGGGCTGACAAGTGGGGCCCTCCACGCCACGTCAGCTGTTAGGTGGGTCCCACATGTCAGATTCGGTGTCAATTCACGTTTAGGGGAAAAAGTTTGGAAATTGCGACGGATTACCACCAAAGTTGCGGTTTTCTGTGATCCCACGTTATTGTCGTGGTTTTCCGGAATTTCACCTTCAAAGTCGCGGTTTTATGATAACAACTCACATTTGATACACACAGCTAGCTAGCTAGCTAGCTGAGGAGAAGCAAGCAAGCAAGGTGGTGGAGCAAGTGGGCGAGGTGACAGCATGGCCAAGTCCATTGCACTGCGCTAAAGCCATCCTTTTGTCGTCTCCCTCCGGGCGACTTTTCCTTTGCTGTTGTCGCTGCTATTTTTTGATGCTTATCTATCGCCTCCTCCTGCGTCAGGTCGCCTTCAGGCATGTGTTTGTGTTTCTGTACCACACACAACCACCTACTAAGTGCTGATAGCCGACCACGCGTTAATCACCTCCAACGGTATGCTAAGCTTCCATCCATTGCTTGGAACCTTCCACCATTAGCTTCCAGCTAGTGGTTTATAGCTACAACATAGATGATCTTTTGAGGGCCCTATTTTGTAGTACAAACAATGTTTGATTTACTTTTTTTCTTCAAAAATCATATTCTAGGAACCTTATATACACACTAGGTTGTCGCCCACATTCAGCTTGATCCAGTCGGTGAAATCTTTCCAGCCCTTGAAGACCACGAGCTCTCTACCAAACCACTGCAGCTGGACGCAGTACTCATAGAAGTTTCCACACCGAATTGGCACGTACGCAAATATTGGATTCGATGTGAGCCTCGTTGATCTCCTTGGCCTTGAGCTTCGTCATCTTCAGCTTCTTCTCCGGGGCCGGCCTGAAATCCGCCGGGATGACGAGAGTGTTAATGTCCCAGGCGGTGACCTCCACATAGAAACGGCGTGTGGCACCTCCGAGGACGCCCCATCTTCTTCCCCAGCCGCTTTCTTCTGCTCCATCTCCTTCATTCAGAGCCTCCTCTAGTCCTTTCTTTGACGGCGTAGTTGTGGTAGATGAGGAAGTCTTCTAACTTCCATGGATGAACTAGGGTGGTTCTTGCAATGTTGAATGCACATTGCCGATGGTAAATGCCAATGTGAAATGACACTGCCACCGATTAGTGGCAATATCCAACCGATCAGTGGCAGTGTCATTTGCATATTCTCAGTGACCAGTGCTGGTGATCACCGCGCCAACTGACATTCATCAGTGGTCACTGCGCCATTCATGGCAGCGATCACCACGCCAACTGACATGCATGTGTACATTTGACACATCACTGAATCTAACGAAGATACATTCGGATCTACTAGTCAATCACTAAGCCGAAGCACTAATTTTAGTTTGTAGCCTACGACGGCACAAATCTATGCATATTAGAAAAAAAACCTAATCACCAAATGGGGTTTTGCACGTTTTCATGGCATGCACTAAAGATGTTCCGCAGACGCCGAAGTTGAAGCAGCGGTCGATGCATGACAATGGCACTGAAAACGGCCGATTCAGCCATTCTTGACGGGCCTGTCTGAGAGCTATTTTGATGAGCGTGCTAATCTAAACCAAAACCTAAATGTGGACAATCAAATACTCACTCAGTCCCAAAATAAGTGTCTCAAGTTTGTCCAAAAGTAGATGTATCTAGACATGTTTCATATATAGATATATCTACTTTTGAACAAAGTTGAGACACTTATTTTTGGACGGAGGGAGTACCATATTTTTATAGACTACCAAACGCGCCCATGTTTTTTAGAAACACAGTACAGACGCAGACGCTCACAAACACGCATGTATAGACACCCCTATTAACGCACGCACGTAAAAACCCTACCCCTATGAGCACCTTCGAGAGACTGGTCCAGCAGATCTTGAGGCACCACGGGCGTTTCGCTGTTGACGGGCACGTCACCTACCACTCAAATCATAGCGCCGGTTAAATCCTGAAAAATTCAGAAAAATGCGAGCACCCATGCCAAATCTGGGACTTGAACCTGAGTGGTCTGGTTCCACCACAAGGAACCAAACCAGCTGAGCTAGGCTCAGTTCGCCTGTTGAGCCTAGACCGCACAAACCAAGCTGGCAAACATACCACCCGGCCGGCCGCCGGTAGATAACCATGCAAGCACGAGCCAGCTAGTTGACGGAAACAAGTTGCGAAAACCACGGCGACCCACGGCGGCCGCCTGTACGCTGCGTCATGCTGATATATACTACTAGTGGTAGGGTGGATATATATGGTCCAGTGTATTTATCAAGGCGATGAAATGAATCCCTGGCGTGCATACCACCTGGGCCCTCTTTGCTTGTCTGGAGCACAACGGGAATTCAATGGTTTTTAATTTGTTTCGCTACACGTCGTCGCCTCGCCTGCAACTTGTTCTCTCTGAGATGAAGTGCATGTCGGCTCGTTTTTATCAGGCACTTGCGCAAGCGCAATGTGGTAACAAAATATATTCTTGGGAAACCGGAAATTCAAAGGTGAACTCCAGGAAGCAATAGATGCCAGCAAAAACCACAACTTCATGAAATTCAAAGGTTTATTTTTACTTTTACTTTGAAACCCATGTCAGCTACTCCATCTGTCCTGAATTAGTTGATGTAGCTTGGTCTAAATACGGATATATATATCTAGATGTATTTGAGTGTGTAGATCATCCGTATCTACACAAATCTACGTTAACTAATTCAGGACTAATTAAGGAGTAATACTTGAAGAAATAGGTGCCAGCATAAACCGCCACTTCAGGAAGAGGTTTTGAACCCATTTGAAATCATTGAATAATTTCCAAGAAGTTCAGAGCTCGGTTTGATCCGCTTCAAAGTTTTATGACAAATGTATACTTCAGTAAGGAGGCAAGAGAAACTGGATTTCTTTCAACTACTAGTTTATATCTACGTGGACATATGTGGAACTTGAAACTTTCTTCCGCGAAATTTCTCATGAAATGAATTGCTTAGCTAGCTTAAACTTCAAAATACCACGTGCTAACTGGAAAATCTTGCATTATACTGCAAGTGGAGCAGCGGTCCAAATCTGGACAAAAGAGCGATAGCCCGTGCGCTGAATGCTTTTTGTTTTTTATATATTCAAGTTGCATGGGAGATTGACGATATGCTTCTAGACAGTATGCAGTATCTTGTTATTCATTATCTGCCATGTGCGATTACTGTATACTAAAAGTATCCATTTAATTTATGACCACTCGCAAAAGACAATGGATAAATACTAGTACTCCTTTAGATTTTATGAGAAGCTAAAAAAATTAGTCCTAGTATAACCAGTAAGTTAAATCCCTCTAGATCATAGATGCATCTCATCTGAATGACAGAATATGCATGATGGCTTACCCGTGCTGTGACAGCATGCAATAAGTTTATTATTGGTAGCTTTTGGTCCTGTCAAAATTCCCGTGCTGTGACGCTCGTGTTCAAGTCAAGGCCGGCGTTCTCTATCGCCAGCCTTTCCTTGTGCCAATAACAATTCTGGAAGCAATCAACGGCATTCCCTACGATGCATGCATGCAGCCAATCAACGGCGGCTCGATTCTTTGGAACGTCACTATAGGAAAGCCACAAGACGCCGACGGCCAAATGGCGGGGCCGTCAACATACAAGGCGAGCTAGGGAAGCCGCGAACGCGACCGTCGGCGTAAAAACCCCGTCAGCGTAGCCCGACATAGGCCGACGGCTGTCGTCGGCGTCTACAATGCCGTCGGCGTACAAAGCCCGCCGTGACGGCACGCAGACGGGGCTTTACGGCATTGACACGCCGACGGCGGCCGTCGGCGTCTACTTTGATACGCCGACGGCGGCCGTCGGCATCTACTTTTTTTCTATTTTCCATTTAATATGAAATAATTCATATCTTTAAATCCGTAAATCGAAATTTAACAAATTAAATATCTAAATCGATTAGAACAATGAGAGGAATCCAAATATGACATCCATAAAATCTTTTTCACCATGCACATGACATTTTGTAACATATGTTTGGTACTTGCTTAATTAAAAAGTCTTTTTTATACTTAAAAAATGGAAAATGATATTTACGAAAATATTTTGAAAATTATTTTTCGCAACAATGTTTTCCATACCAAGACACCCCTATGTGTCAAGTATGGACACATTATCATAAACTATGGTATGGGGATGGCCATAACTTGGTCATTTGACGCGAAATCTATACATGTCTATAGATGATAGACCTTTTTGTGAAGCATTTTTTAAAATATTTGTCAAAACTCAAGTTTATCATTTTTGCTAGCAACTAGTACACATAAAATGACTCTATGTCAAAGGAATTCATTTTTTGAGTATTTTCTCAAATTGTTTTATTTTTGTCAAAAAACGGTCAAAATGACCATCGTGCCTATTCATTGAAAGGTGTCACATTTTTCAAAAATATCGACGTTTCTGTAATAAAGTCACTACTTGTGAACCTAAAAATGATTTTTGTAAAAAAATTAGACCAAACTATCACGCGCTTGTAGTTCAAATTTTAATTACTTTTGGAAAATCGGCATAAAGTCATTTAAATAGGAATAATTAGGTAAAAATAGAGAAAATTCCTAATACTTGGGTATTATCCATAAAATATGTATTACCCTTTGTGACAATAAGATGGGTGCCTTTTGCAACATATTTTTGGTATTTCCTCCATAACAAAAGTCATTTTTGGCACTTCAAAAATGGAAAATGATATTTATGAAAATAATTTGGAAATTGTTTTTGGCAACAATGTTTGCCATACCAAGGCACACCTATGTTTCAAATATGGACACATTATCACAAACTATGGCACAGTGATGGCCATAACTTGGTCATTTCGCACGAAACCTATACATGTCTATATATGATAGACCTTTTTGTGAAGCATTTTTTTGAACAATTTGTAAAAAAAGAAGTTTATCATTTTTAATATCAACTAGTACACATAAAATAACTTAATGTCAGAGGTTACCTTTTTTTATGTTTTTTTTACTTGATTTGATTTTTTTCAAAAAAGAGTCAAAATGGTCAACATGACTATTCATCGAAAGAGATCAATTTTCTAAAACCATCGATGTTTATACAATCTAAAGGATGATATGGATGTCATATTTGAATTCCTCTCATTTTTCTAATTGACATAGACATTTTATTTTTCAAATTTCGATTAACGTAATTAAACATATGAATTATTCCATATTAAATGTAAAAAGGAAATAAAAGTAAAATTAATTTTATTGTCATTTATTCAAAATATACTATTACATAATCATTGTTACTTATTCAAATGAATTTTTTAATTTTAAACAATGAAAAAGTGTAACATCATAACTCAGGGTTAATAAGATTGATATGATGCAAGCATCAGTAAGTTCTCATTTCTCATTTGGAAGCTAATCTTGAAGGAACTCAAAAATTAAGCGGGATTGGGCTGGAGCAATTTGAGAATGGGTGACCGAACGGGAATTTTGACCAGCGTAATTACTTTGACATATGATTAAGTGTGTAATTAGAGATTTAGTATGTACCTGAGTTTGAAATTTCGAAATAGAAAAAAAAGTTTTAAAAATTCAAAAAAATTGCATCCAAAGGCCGACGTCATTGCCGTCGGCGTATGAGGAGCTGACAAAACGGCGGAACGCAAAGGCCGACGGCATTGCCGTCGGCGTATGAGGGCTGACGGAACGGCCGGATGCCGTCTTGTGGGGCCCACCACAACGTACGCCGACGGGGTTCTCATACGCCGACGACCGGTTGGGTACGCCGACGGTCGAAAACGCCGACGGCGGCCGTCGGCGTATCCTTACGCCGACAGCCTTAGGGTATACGCCGACGGCTTCCGGCCGTCGGCGTCTTGACGGATTCCTGTAGTGCGTTTTTAGTATGCTTTTTTTTAGAAAAGAGGCCAAAGGCCCAGCGTTACGGCGACAGAGTACAAGGAGCTGAACCTAGTTTACAAGATCGGACTACACACACCCACACAAGAAAAGGTCAACAAATGAGACAACACTGCCTCAACAGGAGAGACCAAGCAAGAAACGCCGGGTTGTAGACCAAGAAGCAAGCTTTGCCGAAGAAAGCACCATGAAGAGTCACCGCCATCCGAAGAAGCGCCGCCATCTCCGCCACACGACCTTCGGGAGCCGCACACTATGGACTCCAAGGCGACATCTTCAAGAAGAGAACGACGCCGAAGCGCTGCCACCGCCCGATCCGAGGATCTTGGGTTTTCACCCGGAGCATGTAAGAGCACGGTAGAAGCCACCATGATGCCTTCAAGAAGGGGACGACATCCGCGGACGTCGCCGTCGTGGCCCAGCAGGACTGGGCAGGGTTTCCCCTCGGCATGACCTTCCCGCCTCCCACATCGAGTCTGGAGAGCCGCTAGCACGACCACCATACCACTGCCACAGTGTGCTGCTCGCCAGCCACCACGTCGCCCACACGACCGTGGTCACCGACCAGCACCATAGCCATTGGCTCGCCCACTCACCAACATGGATACCACCGTCCAGGGTCGCCGCCCTGGCGTAAGCTCCGCACACTGCCGAGATTGATGAGATAACGACCACTTGCCGAGACACCCGAACACCGGCCAGAGGCACAACCAGACCTACAGTCACTCCACCGTCCAGATCCATGAAGAGCAGACTTCAAACGCAAGCGAGTCGAAGGGCTTGAGGGGCCGAGACAGGGGTCCCGGCCCTTGCGCTGCCCAGTCCGCCCCGACCGGAAGCCGTCCTGCAGGAAGAAGAAGGGGCGCCACTGCCTGCCTACCGCGCCGTCATGGCCGCGCTGGTCGAGCCACCGCCAGATGGGACCGTCCACCGCAGGAGCGCGAGGAGCGGCCCTCGCCGCCGAAGATCACCGCACCACCGGAGTCACCGACGAGCGACTCCGCCGTAAGCCCTGACCGCACCGCCGCCAGCCGCGGCCGCCCCGCGAGGCCGCCCTGACGCGCGGGGAGAGGAGATACGCCGCCGGCGGCGAAGGAGGGAAGGAGGAGGTGGGGCGGGGAGGCGGCGGCTAGGGTTTCGCCCATGTCACCGCGGGGCGAGCAGGAGCGAGGAGGGGAAAAAGGCTGCCTTTAGTATGCCTTTCCACAAGCTGAGCCAGAATAGGTACTACACTCTCTCCGTTCCAAACCACTGATTAAAAAATAACCTCCGTTCCTAACTACACTAAAATATGTGTTGTGAAACCTTTTCAACTTTGGCTATAAATACACGACAACTTATGTGCACTCATAAGATACTAGAATTAACAGCAGTGTACATTAATCGGTAATGGATAACAATTTCTTGTAATTTTTATTAATTTCGTAGCAACCTACATAAGCACCGGTGAAAGTTGTTTCCTTGGAGACCATGCCAATACCTCAAATTAACATCACCAATTTTCAAGCGGATGGATCATTAAATTGGATTGTGTTGCAAAGGTCAAGGATGTGCATGCTTTGGCATGTTGTGGTTGTAATTTTTCATAATTAAAAATCAAACAAAATTCAAAATATTATGATGCTCAGCCATTATTCAAGTTTTTTAAACATTTCTATTTTGGTGGCATGTGGTGGACACCCGTAAGCCGCTCATATACTCTAACGAAAGACCATTTTTTTTGCCATGCCCATATAGGTACGCACTAGATATGGCAGTATTGATGAACATAGACACACTGACATCTAGTCGATGCACCAGGACAGGACCATTTCGTATTTAGTATTCCATTGTGGGGGCAAGCAAGAGCATACGCAGGTGGCTCGCCAGAGGTGGTGGTTCAGACAGAGCTCTCACTCACTCTGAGCTCCGGTCCAGTGTAAAGGACAAGAAACATTTGCTGCAGTCCTCATGAAAGGAGGATCCATCCACGGACGGATCGACGCTGCCCCTGGTAGGATGCTCGTACAAAGCTGCGGCCACTTTACTGCATGCACTGAGCAAAGCGTGCATGCATGCCATCGCGCCATTGGAAGCGCAAACTTTAAAGCACATACAGTGGGCCGGGCCCACCGAGGAGCCACTCGCCCAATGGGAAAACCTTGGTCCTGCCCCTCTCAGTCTCTCACTCACTTTCTCTCTCTACTTTGTCGTTTACTTTGGTCTTATCCTTCCTTGGGCACACATGGTGCATGCCCCCTGGCTCAGAGAAAGCATGAACAGAAACGTATCGATCGAGCATTCTGGATGACGAGGACATATTCGGGACCTTATTCTGGGATGTACTCGTCGCCTCACCATCTCCCAAAAAAACACAGAAAAACCTAAACAGAGGACGGGAACCATCGACCACGCCTCAGAGGCCCTAAGGCCACCGAAGTTGGAGCGAACCAACGGTGTCGCCGGCGAGAGGGATGAAACCCTAGATGGATTTTTACGATCACCCACGATCATCTCTCTCTTCTCCCCACGTACCGATTCGTATGAAGCAGCATGCTGCATTATAACTAGTTAGAAGCACTGATTACATAGAGTTTGCATGCCTAATTAGACAGCCGATCATCATTTCTAAGCAAGCTTGTCACAAAGAAAGTATTAGGCGGAAAACAACTTTTGGTCGAAATCGGTGACAATCACACAAAAATCACTTTTAAACCTAAATAATTTTCAAAATATGCATTGCGTTGAGAAGGTAGAGTTCTATAGAATAATGAATAGTAGAAACATGCAAATTTGCGAGTTGAAACTTAAAACCTGTTTAGGAGCTAATAATGAATAGTAGATTCAGCAGCGTTAATTACATAACTCATAAGCAATTCCAAGTTTCAACTTGCGAATTTCCATGTCTATACAACTCTACCTTCCCAATGTAATGTATATTTGTCAAGATTTTTAAAAAAACTTTTAAACATGATTTTTATTCCGTTATTTTCACCGGATATTTTCCCACTTTGCAGCGAGCCGGCTTCACGTAGGGTCGACACGTAGCGGCAGTACACAACAACAAGATCAGTAATGAGCCTGTGGCGTGGCACAGGGCAGTGCCATCGTGCAGGCGAACGACTGCATGCGAGGTCCTCGGCTGCCACTGCCACATGCGTAGAGATTGTCCACCGCCGTACGTATCCGGCCGGCCTCTGATAAGCTTCGTCGTCTTGCTCGGCTCATCATGCCTTATCAGCTCCATTGCTTCCACTGTTGGAGTGAGCTGAACGACAGGCGATAGTACATCATTGTAACTTGTAAAAGCATCGTGTAGAAACAGCCAGAGTTCTCACCAATGCATTTCCGGAGGCTCAATCATTTGAAATAAGTCATTTTACATGGCGTTTTTTCTTTCTCAATTTTTTTGAAATTATCGAGTGTTAGTGTCTGCGTCATCCTCGTCCATTCACTCTGTCGCTCCTCCCATGCGTCATCCTCGTCCATTCACTCTGTCGCTCCTCCCACACACGCGTGCCACCGGCCTCGTCTCCGTCCTCGCCTCCCAGGTCTCACCTCCTACTCTGTGCCGCCAAATTTATCCAAGGAGGAGGATATACGTCTCTTCTATGTCGGACGAGGAGGAGGCACGAGAGAGCTACGTCTCCGTGAGCATTGTCATCGCGTGGCGTCCCGATAGGATAGAGTGGGGAGAAGGCAGATAGTAGGGGTTTCTGACAATTACATATCAATATATAATGTTGGATATTTACGAATCTGTGTGGCCGATGTTAGTGAAAGGTGTGGCCGGAATACACAATTACTTTTCACAATTGGCAACAGATCGGCCGGGACGCCTTGAGGATCGAGCTCCACAAAACTTTTGATATATGAATTTTTTCAAAAGTTATTAAAAGACATCCTTGGGCGCTAAAGGCACGTGCACATGAAAATGAACAACTATATTTTCCCTACAGAAAAGGCAAGTTTCTAGCGCTTGCTTTTTACCACTTTGGGGAGTGATCACTGGATACCCACTGTTTGCGGAAGAAACACCCGAACGTGATCTTTATGTAGAACAGAACAGAATGCAGCTGCTGAAAAGTCAGGACACCTCCCCTTTTGATCGATCTGAGATGTAAGCAATAATTGAATTGATGTAGTTAGGGAAGAGTCAAGATCTGAATTGTTTGTGCCGACAGGCAGCTAGCTGCCATGCGGCTGGGGCCTTATAATACCGGTCCACCATGCCAGCATGCCAAGTATTTGTACATATATGGTATATATATGTAAGTAGAGGAGGGAGACAAAAGAGCACAATGGTACAAAAAAAGCAAGATGATTAAGTCTTTAGGCAGCAAAATTAAGCTGCCCAAACCATTCGCTAGACGGATGCAAGAAGCTTAGTGAGAAATGTAAAGAGCTAGAGCACTAACCTGCGCATGCAGTTCTTAGCATAATCCAAAACACAATTAGGGTGTTTCTTTTTTCTCTTTCGAGAAACACAGAATAGTCTATGTTTTGTCAATCACAGGCTTAAACTGGAGATTGGCAAACTCATCATCTATGTCCCTTAAACGACTGGCTGTGCTCAGTTTATTTATTTCAGATTAGCAAAATTGTCATCTATGTTTCCCAGTTTGTAGCTTCTACTACTTCATATTGCTCATGACCATCTTTTTGGCAAAGGGTGCATTTTCCAAAACTACACTCCCACTTTTCTCTCGTTCCAAATCTTTCAAGATGTGAACATATCACAAGGGAGGCCACCGTTTTTTGACGAATGCCATAAACGTTAACCATCGAGTATTCCATTTTAGGTAGACACACAAGATGCAACCTAATTTGATCTTGCTATAACTGCTTAGCGAATAGTACAACCGATTGTACTAGGCATCCAAGCAACACCTTCGTTCGCAAAATGGGAGAGAGAGCAGCATGATCCATTTAGAGGCTATTTAAATGGCTCAAGTGCACCTGGCATGTAGTAGTACGTCAATTAATCTCTGCCTGCGTTAGCTGATAAGAAATTAATGTGAGACATTTAGCATTGTTTAACCCCTGATCATCAAAATGCAGGTCGGCCTGCTAGCGAACTACCGACCATGACTACAGCATTGATTCGCCATTAGAGGCTGAAGCAATCACGTGTCCATGCAAGAATATGTCGGCCAATCCTATGGCCTTATTGGGTCACGTCGGGACAGGAGTATAGGCAATTTAGAGCACATAAGGCGATGTAAGCCATATCTTTTGTCGGATGCGAGATATTTTCTTATCTTGTCTTTTTGAGCATGCTCTACCAATATCTCAAATTACAATTCGTTCCAAAATAACATACTCCCTCCGATCCGGATTAGACGTGGCTGAAAATGAACTGATTCAGCCACACAACTAGAAAACAGGCCATCGGCTTGGAGATTTGGACCCATTCATAATTGGAACCGGTACTAATGGGGCATTAGTACCGGTTCCAACGGCTAGGACACCGCACGGGACTAGTATCGATTCATAGGGGACCTTTAGTCTTGGTTCGTTACACGAACCGGGACTAAAGGGTTGCGGCAGGCAGCCGCAGAGGAGGGGCCAGCGCGATCACCCTTTAGTCCCAGTTCATATCACGAACCAGGACTAAATGTTAATCTTTAGTATCTTAGTATCGGTTTGTGATACGAACCGGTACTAAAATGTTCCCTATATCATCTTCCATCCCGAGCCAGCCATTTCCATTTTTTAGCTCGAGTTTTATCACCATTTTCTCCTCTGTTTCCTCTCTCGACCTCGAGTTCATCCCCATTTTTTTCACCATTTTTTCTCAAGATTGGCGGCGCCCCATCTATCCAAGGGTTAGCAACTTCATCATTTCTTCCGGCGTTGCTACTTTAGCTCATTTCATTGCTAGTTTAGCTCATTTCATTTTTCTAGTGCTAGCTAGGTGTTTGATGAAATGCCTAAGTTACAGAGTTCATTTGTTTTATATGCAATTTGAGCTCAAATTAAAGTATGATTTGTGGGTTTTAGTGTCGTCCCGTCCCCGTCCTCACCGCCGTCAATCGCCCGCGCCGTCCCGTCACCGACACCACCTCGGTGAGCCTCTTGTTTTTATCTTTTATTTAAAAAATCTTAGTTGTATGATTTAGATGCATAGTTATTACTTGTATAATTTTCTTACTTGTATGATTGTTTTTTATATGTATAGTGCCATGGTTTTGATATCCGTCCCCGTCGGCCCTCGTCTGGTCTATGATTCAGATGTGGTATACTTTTATAACTATTTGTTTCATTTCGTGTTTATGACAATTATGCCGACCAAATTGACATAGATATTTTTATCTAGGAGGTAGTTTAACCAAAAATTCCAACCGACCCTCTTGTCGAGATGCTAAATTTATTTGAAAAAGAAAACAATGATTTGAAAGCAAAATTGAAACAAGTGAAAATCTTCGTCTACAATGCCTAGAAGAGAAGATGAAATTGGAGTTCAAGCTTGCCGACGTCGTCGATGGTCATTAGATCAAGATGGATGCAATGCGCTTGAAGATTAAAAAGATTAGAAAATATGTCATTAATCAAGAGGCTTGGTATCATTATGTTGTTGGTTCAGTAATTATCTTAGTTGCGATATTGATCGCATTTGTTGCTGGATTTAAATTCTTTAGATAGTTGTATGTTAGTTTCAATGTATGTTTTATGACAACTATGTATTACATTTGGTCACTACTCTACTTTGCTTTTAATGTGATGAACTTGTATTAATTAATTTGGTCACTTATCTATTAATGATGTAGTGTAATGGTTTTTGATATACTTATATAATGCAGATGAGCCGACAATGGATGTACGGTGACCAACGCAGTCCCGAGTTCATTATTGGCATGCATAATTTTCTCCATGTGGCTGAGGCAAACAAGCGGGGGAATGGTTTTCTTTGTTATCCATGTAGTGTCTGTAAGAATACGAGGGATTACTCTATCTCAAAAACCCTTCACGTTGACCTGTTGCAAATCCGGTTTCTAACAAGGGATCACAAAAAATTATGAGAGGTTGAAGTTGGAGAGCATGTTAGAGGATCGCAAAAAATTGTTGTACCCAAATTGCTAAGATGGCTAGAAAAAACTGGGTAGCACACTGAAATTGCTGCAATGGATGGCCGAGAATGGTCTATCTGACAAGAGATTTGAAAAGTTGTTAAAAATATTAAAAAAGTTGCTTCCAAGGGATAACGTATTGCCCCCGGTACGTACGAAGCAAAGAAGGTTGTCTGTCCTCTAGGATTAGAGGTGCAGAAGATACATACATGCATCAATGACTGCATCCTCTACCGCAGTGAGGAGTACGAGAATTTGAATGCATGTCTGGTATGCGGTGCATTGCGGTATAAGATTAGGCGAGATGACCCTGGTGATGTTGAGGGCGAGCCGCGCCCCAGGAAGAGGGTTCCTGCCAAGGTGATGTGGTATGCTCCTATAATACCACGGTTGAAACATTTGTTTCAAAACATAGAGCATGCCAAATTGTTGCGATGTCACAAAGAAAACCGTAAGAAAGACGTGATGCTGAGACACCCCGCTGATGGGTCGCAGTGGAGAAAAATCGACAGAGAGTTCCCGACATTTTCAGATGACGCAAGGAACTTAAGGTTTGGTCTAAGTACGGATGACTTTAATCCTTTTGGGGAGCAGAGCTCCAGTCATATCACCTGGCCTGTGACCATATATATCTATAACCTTACTCCTTGATTGTGCATGAAGCGGAAGTTTATTATGATGCCATCCAAGGCCCGAAGCAAACCGGCAACGACATTGATGTGTACCTGAGGCCATTGGTTGAAGAACTTTTACAGTTGTGGCGTGAAGAAGGTGTACGTGTGTGGGATGAGTACAAACAACATGAATTTGACCTACGAGCGTTGTTGCTTGTAACCATTAATGATTGGCCTGCTCTTAGTAACATTTCAGGACAGTCAAATAAGGGATACAATGCATGCACGCACTGTTTAGATCAGACTGAAAGTATATATTTGGCAAACAAGAATGTGTACCCGGGGCATCGTCAATTTCTTCCAAACAAGCATCCTGTAAGAAAGAAAGGCAAGCATTTCAAAGGTGAGGCAAATCACTGGATGCAGCCTAACTGCCTACTGGTGTTGATATATATGACATGGTCAAGGATTTAAAAGTAATCTTTGGAAAGGGTCATGGCGGACAATCTGTTCCGAATGACGCCGACGGACATGTACCCATGTGGAAGAAGAAATCTATATTTTGGGAGCTACCCTACTGGAAAATCCTAGTGGTTCGCTCTGCAATCGACCTGATGCACGTGACGAAAAATCTTTCCGTGAACCTGCTAAGCTTCTTGGGCGTGTATGGAAAGACGAAAGGTACACCGGATGCACGGCTGCACCAGCAACGTATGCACGAACGAGACGACCTGAATACAGAGAAGTATCCAGGTCCTGCCAGCTACGCTCTTACCAAAGAAGAGAAGGAGATCTTTTTTGAAGTCCTGAGCAGTATCAAGATCCCGTCTGGCTTCTTGTCGAATATAAAGAGAATAATAAACATGACAGAGAAAAAGTTCCAAAACCTAAAGTCTCACGACTGTCACGTGATTATGACACAATTATTTCCGGTTACATTGAGGGGGCTTCTACCGGAAAATGTTCGAGTACCCATTGTGATGCTATGTCATTCCTCAATGCAATTTCTCAGAAGGTCATCGATCCAGTAACTCTACCAAGTTTACAGAAAGATGTGGTCCAATGTCTTGTCAGCTTCGAGTTGGTGTTCCCACCATCCTTTTTTAATATTATGACGCACCTCATATTTCACATAGTCGAAGAGATTTCCATTCTCGGTTCTGTATTTCTACACAACATGTTCCCCTTTGAGAGGTTCATGAGAGTCTTAAAGAAATACGTTCATAACCGTGCTAGGCCAGAATGAAGCATCTCCAAGGGCTATGGAACAGAGGAGGTCATTGAGTTTTGTGTTGACTTTATTCCTGACCTTAAGCCGATCGATGTTCCTCAATCACGCCATGAGGGGAGACTGCGTGAAAAATGCACGCTAAGAAAGAAAGCAATAATATGTATGGACGGACATTCTTTCGCTCAAGCACACTACACAGTTCTACATAATTCCAGCTTGGTGGCTCCGTATATCGAGAAACACATGAATATTTTACGCTCCAAATACCCGGAGCAGCCTGAAGATTGGATTCAAGGAGAACACGTGGAGACTTTCGGCGGTTGCTTGCAAACACGTCTCATTAATGACACCACTGTTGGAGAACAACTATACTTGTTGGTCAAGTCACCATCTTCGACTATATTGATTTTTCAAGGGTACGAGATAAATGGGAATACATTTTACACGGCCTACCAAGATAAAAAAAGCACCAACCAAAACAGTGGTGTCCGCTTTGATGCAACAAACAAAAATTGGCAAAAGGACATATATTATGGTTACATAGAGCAGATATGAGAACTTGACTATGGACCTTCTTTTAAGGTCCCTTTATTCTGGTTGGTGCAGGTAGACCCGCAATATAGAATGACTACAGTGGATCTCAAGAATCTTGGGTACCACACCGAACCATTCGTCCTAGCCAGTTAAGTGGCTCAGGTTTTCTATGTGAAGGACAACATGTCTACCAAACCAAAAAAAAAGGAAAGATAAGCAAGCGAATACATCATACGATGAGCCAAAGCGTCACATAGTTCTTTCAGGGAAAAGAAACTTCGTGGAAGTGGAGGACAAGACAGACATGTCCGAAGATTACAATAAGTTTGATGAAATTCCGCCCTTCAAAGTGAACACTGACCCAAGCATCATGTTAAATGATGAAGATTGTCCATGGTTACGGCGCAATCAGAAGAAAGGGACACACACGAAGAAAAAGTTTATACCACAACACTAGATAGGGATGTTGTTGGTGATGTGTAATAATGTATTAAACCTTTTATGTAACTGCGTTATGAAAACTAAGAAGAAAACTCTAAACACTGATTTTTGGTTCTAAAAACTCCAACGGCTTACAAGCGCTCAAAAAAGTTGGAACAAAACACACGGTTTCCCCTGCATACAGCCCGACAGTGACTCGTGAGTGCCCGCATATCAAATGCACCGTCGGATGTATGCGGGGAATCCGAATGCTTTGTATACCAAATGAACTACAATTAGTGCGCACTGAGTGCCGAACATGTCCGAGAGGTTGGCTATATATAGGGTCGTGTGGCTCACGAATTGGTCGTGATAGTGCCGATCCAACTGCTCACAAGCCCTGAAAAGAAACACACCCCTGATCCAACGGCTCACGTGCGCTTGAAAGAAACACACGATCCATGTGCTTCTTCCTAGTCCTTTAGTCCTGGTCCAACGGCACACAAGAGACCTTTAGTCCCGGTTGGTAACACCAGCCAGGACTAAAGGCGGGCTTTGCGGTCACGACTCATGTCCGTCAGGTGTCCTCCCCCATCGCTGCCCTGGTCACATGTCCTCCTCCAGCGCTGCCATGCATGGTCACGTGTCCTCCCCCAGCGCTGCACTGGAGGTCTATATATTGTCGCCGATGGGGTAAACCAAAATCCTCCATTCCTAGCGACGAATGCATCGTCTTCACGAGATGGATCTGCCACGCCCGCCGCAGCGCCTTCTGGACGAGGTCGAGCGTGCTCGGTAGAGCGCGCTTGGGCGCTACCGCGGGAGCTTATCCCGCCATATGCGCACGAGCCCGAGTTGGAGAGGAATGCTCAGCTACCGGCCTCCTGCTCCGGTGCCGGATCTGGTGCGGAGGGTGTACGAGCGCGCGGGGATTTTGTTAAGGATGTTTTTAAAATAAAGAGATAATTATTGCAATTTTTTAGACAATAAAATCAATAGATATAATAGAAATCAGAAAAAGATATGATTTTCATAAATATTGAAACAATTAAATTAAATATAAAAGAAACTAGAAAAATTCAAAAAGCATGTAAATCAAAGTATATAAAAGAAAACAGAAACTAGAAAAAAATTTAAAAAGCATGTAAATAAAAGTATATAAAAGAAAAACAAAAAGAAACTAGAAAAAAACAATTCAAAAAACATGTAAATAAAAGTATATAAAAGAAAACAGAAAAAGAAAAAGGAACTAGAAAAAACAAAACAATTTAAAAAGCCCATTTAATCCCGGTTTGTAACTCCAGCTGATACTAAAGGTCCGCTGGGCTTCGCGCGCAATTTTTCGCGCCCCAAACAGACCTTTAGTCCCGGTTGGTGTTACCAATCGGTACTAAGGTACCTTTAGTCCCGGTTCGTGGCTAGAACCGGGACTAAAGGTCGAATTCGCGCATTTTAGACCGGACTCTTCTCCTCCTCCTCCTCCTCCTCATTCAACAAGCAGTTTCTCTTCTCTCCCCGACGACGCCGACGCCGCATCCCTCCGTCGTTTCCCGGCGAAGCCCTGCTCCGGCCGTCGCCGCGCCTCCCTCTGTCTTCTCCCAGCCAGGTCCGCGCGCCCGCTGCGCCCTCCTCCGTTGTCTGCCCCCACGCGCTCCGTCGCCACGCGGATCGACCGTCCGGAGCCGCCGCGCCTCCATCCGCTCAAGTGTCTCCCCCTCCCGCTGCGTATGTCTCCGACGTCTGCCCCCGCGCGCCAGGTCGCCGCCAGAGGTCTGCCACAGCGCCGCCGCCTATCTGCGCAGGAGGTCACGCGGCCGCCTCCCGTCCAACGCCGCAGTGCCACCTCCCGTACACGCCGCCTCCCATCCACGACGCCACAGCGCCGTCCCGTCCACGACGCCTCCGGCCTCCCGTCGACGGCGCAATGCCGCCTCCACGAACACCGGCCTCCGTCGCCTCCGGCCCCGAGGTGAGCTCTGCCTCTCCCCCAATTAGGGTAGTTTAGTGTAGTTTTTTTAGGTTGTTTAGTGTAGTTTTTTTAGTGCAATTGTTAGTTGCATAGTACTATTTTGATATTTGCATATATAGTACTATTTTAAATTAGTGAATTATTGTGAACACTCCATTTCATTTTAGTGTTCTATATGAATATTGTGAATATTAATGAATTATGAATATTAGTGTTCCATTTTGTACTTTGTAGTTTTGTAATTTTAGGAAATGTTATTACAAATTAGAGTTAGAAAAAATTGTATAGTTAGAAAATTAGAGGTGCAAATCAATTTTAGAGTTGCAAAAAATTAGATGTTAAAAAAAATTAAATGTTAGAATTTTTTTATTAGAAGTATACAAAATAGTACTCCCTCCGTTCGGAAAATGATGTCACAAAAATGGTCTATCTATAGTTCATTTTTGTGACATCCTTTTCCGAACGGAGGGAGTAGTACTCAAAATACTACTAGATTGCTTGTACAAACTGTTATCATCAGTTCATGACCTCTTGATATGTCTCAAACGTATCTATAATTTTTAATGTTTCATGCATGTTTTATGTCAATTGGCACATGTTTTATATGCACTTTATATTATATTATGACATTTATTGGACTAACCTACTAATATTTGCCAAAGTGCACAATGTTCTTGTTTTACACTTTAATGTGTAGGAATTATCAAAATTGGCAAAGGAAACCTTGTTGGAGTCGAATTTGGACTTTTCTGAAATCTGTCTGAAAACTATTTTCGAAGATGGACCTGTTTCGGCATCCAGATGATGTCAAATGGAAAAAATCTAGTCGCGAAAGTTGCAGAGAATTTTCTGCTAATGAATCTAGACATAAAATTCGGCACAATCCGAGTCCAGATGCTCCAGATATGCTCGTTTTTGTGGAGCCCAAGAGGGGATGACTGAAATCCGAGAGTCTATATAAGGGAGGAAACCCTAGGTCGTGAGAGGAGCCCATACCACGAATTTTCCTCCTCCTAGGCAGCCGTTTGGGGGAGGAGAATCTCTCCAACACCATCTCCATCACCAAGGGCCGCCGCCGGCTCCAAGGGCAGCCGCCGCCGCCGCCAAGGGCTGCCGCTCCCGCGCCGGGGGGCTGCCGCCATCACGCCGCCGCCGCCACGCCGTGGCTGCTGCGGGCTGCCGTCTCCACTCCGGGCTGCACCTCATCAATCTCTCCATCAAGCTCCTCATCACCATGACCATGTGTGAGTAGTGTCGCTTGGGGCTGAGGGCTCGTACCGGTAGCTATGTGGTTTAACTCTCTCTCCCATGGTGTGATCTTTATGTGATCACGAGCTTTGTAATCTAGTTGAATCCATAGATGTTACGCTTCATTATCTTATATGCTACTTGAGTGGTTTTATTAATGTAAACTCCGGAGTCACCTTTGTCCCACGGTGCGAAGTTGACTGTGTGCGCACCGTGTGTGGCTCTTAGGCTAAAGATTACAGGAATACTTATCATGAGTTATTATTTGCGTTGGATGTCTCTATGAAATTGTGGTGTTTGTCTAGTACTATTTAGGGCGCTCAAGTTGACAGTGTGGGGTTCCCTAAATGTGGAATGCGACTTTAAGTTGTGCTTTTATAGCCCTACGCAGTGGATTGATGTTCGTTATCCAACGAGAGAATAATTCAGAGTAGCATAGTGAAGAGGAAATATCTATGTATTCAATTATATTATTATTGTTGAGAGTGTCCACTAGTGAAAGTATGATTTCTAGGCCTTGTTTCTAAGCATTGAAACACCGTTTATAACCAGTTCTGCTACATGTTTGCTTTTGCCATTTTTATTTCAGATTGCAATTACTACTTATAATCATCCATATCACTTGTATTTTAATATCTCTTCGCCGAACTAGTGCACATATACATCTGACAAGTGTATTAGGTGTGTTGGGGACACAAGAGACTTCTTGTATCTTAATTGCAGGGTTGCTTGAGAGTGATATCTTTGACCTCTACCTCCCTGAGTTCGATAAACCTTGGGTGATTCACTTAAGGGAAATTTGCTGCTGTTCTACAAACCTCTGCACTTGGAGGCTCAACACTGTCTACAAGAATAGAACCGTACGTAGACATCACCTCTTTTTAGAATTTTAGATGCAAATTTTAAGATTCATATTCTTGTTACAAAATTGAAAGCATATATAATTGATTGTAGGGACGTTGAGCTATGGACGCCCCCGGTAGAGACGAGGAGCGTGAAGACATAGTGTATCAGATTATATATGAGAGTGCCCGTGGAGAAGATGCCAGTGGAGAAGATGACGATTTCAGCTCACAATTTTTGAACGACTCCGGTGTGGGAGTTGAGCTAGAAGAAAGCAGAGACGACGAAAGGCCCTCAATAAATTCCGGCGAGGTATATTAAGCCTCTTTTGATCACTAGATGCAATAATTTATTTGCATTGCACTTATTAACGAATCATTTTTCTTTACCCCTCCGGATCTAGCCAATCTGCTAAAACGCAAGGTCCTCGAGGCCCGACGAAAAGGATGTCGAGCGAGGGTCCAAGGTTATCGATCGAGAAAGTTGGTGATGATGGCGAACCGCTGGAACCCGTCGAGACTCGCCGTAAATTTATAAATCAAGCTGGAGTTCTCGTTAGGGACATGCTCTCGATCACCATTGCAGAATGGCTTAAGCCGAAGGACGACAATGATGGATCTAGTTATGTCCACCAAATTACAAAAGATTTGCTTTGGGAGACACTCATGACACATTTCAACCTACCGCAAGGTCTCACAGATGACAAGAAGGAGAAAGTCAAGCAGTGGACTCTTAAAAAGATGGCCACACAATTCCAGAGCTGGAAGAAAATATTATGGAAAAAATATGAAACAGAAGCTCCAGATTTCACTGGAGCACCAGAGAAGATAAAACATGACTGGCCCGCATTTGTGGCGTATAAAAAATCGTCTGCCGCTGTGGCCCGATCGGCCATAAATAAGCTAAATGTTGGGAAGAAGCCTTTGAAGCAGGACTGCTTGCTAAGGATATCATTCCACAGATAGCGGACTGGCCTGAGAGGTCCAAATTCTGGTTGTACGCGCATGGGGCAGCGTTGGAGCCACAGACATGGCAGATTGTTACAAACGAAAAATGGAAGGAAAAAATTGAAATAATCACAGTGCGACTTGTAGACACAATAGATAAAGTTCGAAAGGGAGAGTACCATCCCGAGAGAGAGAACGACGAGCTGACACTTGCCCTGCGGAATCCTGAACACGTTGGACGAGCTCGAGGCTATCCCGACAGTGTTACGTGGAAGAAAGCGTGGCCAGAGTGCGCTGAAAGTTATATAAGCCGTGGGAGAAAGAAGAAGAAGGAGTTAGACCGGTTATCAGAATTGGAACGTATGGTGCAGCGGCAGTAGGGGCAAATAGACTCAATTAGTCAGCAAAGGGCATCTCAACAACAACTAGAAGATCCTCAAGCCGATGCCGCCCCATCTCAGCGAAAAAGCAACGTGGGTTCCACGCAGATAGAAGCATCTGCATTCAAACCGTCGGCGGCTCGCTACCCCATGGATGACGTCATGGAGAAGACAAGTTGTGAGTTACATATGTCAGTGAGGAACATATCCTTGAAGGTGGCGGTTGGCTATGCTTTACCAAATCAATCCGGAGCAAGCTACCATCTTGGTGAGATTCCAGTTGGCTATGCTCGTGTCGGGGTGGATGAAATTACGCCAAGATTTCACACACTTGAGCTTGACATTCCTGGAGGTGACGACGAGAAGACATTGGGAGAAGTCAAGCGTGGTTTCGTTCTATGGAACAAGAAAATACGTCGTGTTTCCAGGCTCGGCGGCCAAGGTCACCGACTCCTCCTTGTGGCAGTCCACCTCATTAGTAAAGTCCATCCCTCACCGAGAGGGACCCCAGCGCGAGTCCATCTCGATCTCCGCCGCGTCAGCCGTCTCCGCTTGCTAAGCTGCTAAATAAGCGGAGGCTCGCTTATACGCCTCCTAAGAGGAAACCGAGAAAGAAGCCAAAAGACAAGACTCCAGAGAAGTTACCTTGGGATATGACTGTCAAGGAAAACAACGCCATCGTGAAGACCCAGGTGAATGCATTTTTTGCACCGAAAAAGCCCAAGCCACCAAGGGAGAAACTAACTCCGGAGGTCGTTGAGCCATCGTGAAGGCCCAGGTGAATGCATATAAATATGTTGCCGGGAAGTCTTTAGTCAGATCTGAGCAGGTCAAGTATCTAACAACAAAAATGCGTCAGTTGCATAAATGGTACTTGAAAGCCGCAAAGGAAGGGAGAATCAATATCATGGTGGGAGTTAAGGAAGAGCACTACTTCCAAGAATACGCTGTATCCGTTGAGTTTATCGAACCTTTTCAGTTATACAATCAAGACGCCCTTGATAAATCTATCATCAGTTGCTATTGTCTGTAAGTGATTTATTTTTGTAATTTATGTCTTTAGCTCAGCTTGTTCATTGTGTGTAATTATCCTCATTATAATCTTTTGTATGCTATTATGCAGAATGAAGATTCTTGAATGCAAAAGGGAAGAAATCTTGGACATTGGGTTCATTGACCCGGATAAAGTTCATCAAGTCACCATAGAAGATCCCCTTTATACCAAGGACACAAAGGAGCTTTTGCTAAGCTTTTTGAAGCGTCAACGTGACAAAACAGAAATACTTTTTCCTTACAACTTCAAGTGAGTGTTACTGTCTTGTACACATTCTATTTTGCTCACCCGATGTTAAGTTTAACTGATGAGTTATGCCTGACTGCGTATATAAACGTGCGCAGGTTCCACTTTATTCTTATCTTCATTAAAATTCACACTGCAGAAGTTGAAGTCTTTGACTCATTAAGGAGAAATCCCAAAGAATTCAAGAGCTGCTTTGATATGCTCCAAGAGTAATTTCAATTCTTATCGCCTCTTTCGTTTATTTCCTGATATCAAGTAATTAATAACTCCTTTGCTCATTTTCTTTGTCGGGCAGCGTTTGGAAATCATTCATCAAGGAAGAACCCGGTGATTGGGAACCGAAGTTGATTTGGTGTTTGAACCAAGTAAGTAGTACTACCTAGGTCCGCGCATCTCTTTAGTTAATTCTAGTTTCAATACCATTATCATGCTTGATTATTATTTGATTGAATTCTATTATCATACAGTCTTGCCATAAACAGCCACATGGGACTAATTTATGTGAATTCTACGTTTGCGAGTACATTCACATTAGGAGTAATGAGAGATTCAATAATCGAAGAAATCAAGATGTACGTAAACATTATTCACAACTTTATTTTGTTACCATCAGTTGTGTTGAGTTTCATTCATAATTGTTTTACTATGATTTGATATATATACACACAACTCATGTATTCATTTTGATCTCATTCTTTTAAACTTGGCAAGGAAGAGGGAGGCGCTCCTACAAGAGGACCGCCTAAAAGCAATTGCGGAGTAATTGGTGGGATTTCTCATGGCGGAGGTCAAACCTAAAACCGGAGAGTACCACTATATCGAAAAATAGTATACCTCCATGTAATAGTGATCTCCATGTAATTAAGTACTTTATACAAAAACGTGATCTTCACGTAGTACTTTGTATGTGTTATATATATGCATCAACGTGATCTTCATGTAATTGTATGTGTTATATATATGCATCAACTTGATCTTCATGTAGTACTTTATATATACCAAAACGCGTTTTTTGGCGCATCGACGTGATCCCCGTATGATGGAAAGCATCCGAAACCCTAAACCCCTCCTAAACCCTGAAAATTAATCGAAAAAAGGACATACCTTTAGTCCCGGTTCGTGTTACGAACCGGGACTAAAGGTTTCTAGCCCCGCGGGCTCCGCCGCGGCCACGTGGGAGGGGATTTTGTCCCGGTTCGTGGCCAACCGGGACTAGAGGGGGGGGGGGGAGGGGGCCTTTAGTCCCGATTTACTAGTCCCGGGAGGCCCTCTAGAACCAGGACTAGAAGCCCGTTTTCCACTAGTGAGCACACTTTGCACGTACTACTGGCGACACTTTTATTGGATAGGAGGGAGTATCTGATATGTCATATCTTCTCATGCACCTAGGTCTAATTATCGACCTGACAAAATATTGTGAGATACATACGATACGTCGCATGCGTACATGACACCACAAACTATGAATTTACATCGATCGATTTACTCATCAAAGGAAAGGTTATTTCAATACCACCTTGGAATTCCAGCTCGTTAGGCACCCATCATTTCATTTCATTTTATTTGGCAAGTAAAATGACATAGTTAGGGATAAAAATTGGCATAACATACAATAGACATTTGTTGGAATTCCAAATGAAATGACATGTCCATTTTTATGACAGCCAAACAAGTTGTGTATGAAATCACAAATGAATTACATGATTCCGTCTTGAAATGATGGCTAACAAACGACCTGTAAGTGTGATATCTCAAAACATTTCTCGCCAGTGTAAAAATTAATTTGGTTAATGCCTCTAGGAATGCCTTGTATAAGAAACCTCTAAAAACAAGCCTACTGAAAGTGACACCCGGTATGACGAGGACTTGAATTTCAGGCAACTATGGAGGAAACAACTACCACTGAGGTTGTGCTTGTCCATAGAGGTAACGAGTCATTCAAGTACCGCATGAGGACCGAACTTTAGAGGTACCTAACATAAAACATTCGGTGGTTCTGGATCACATATGTTGTATTTTTTGTCCATCTAAACACATTGAATCGAAGGTATCGGAGGCTTCCACCCATCCGCGATTCGACAAGCAACATAAAAGCTCTTAATAAGGCGAGCTTGCATGATGGTTCCGAATGAAGAAATCCATATGCAATGGAAGACTATGGATAAAAGGTCCGAGCTCACCACTTTAAAACCTTCACTGCTCGGTGGTACCGTACGACGCTGGAACTCCTTGGCCAATAAAAACCTAGATAGCTCTGTTTTTTTTAGGCCTCTTACAGTGTTACAGTTGTAGTATCTGAACTTGCGCACACACTCACAACACACTCACGCACCCCACTACGCAAGCTAGACCTATGAACTATCCACACACGCACGCTTTGAACTCGGACGTTCACGAGCGCACGCGGAGGCAGATTAATTCTGAGAGCAAACCAGTGCCTGGCTGCTAAAATCCCGCGAGACACCCAAATTCCCTCCCTGGAGTCGAACTGGGGCGGGCTGGCTGGCCACTGCTGCACCAAGCCACTGCGCTGTAAGCGCGTCCTCGGATAGCTCTGGTGTTACTACCATCAGCGGTTCTCAAACTATGTTGGGTAATTAGGATTTGTCACCAACACACACTACGGACAACTAGCCAGTGGTATAGGATGATAAATAGAAGTTGGAGATGCAAAGCTCTCACTCACTCACTCTGAGCTCCGGTCCAATGTAAACGATAAGCTGAAACATGCATGGAGGAGGATCGATCGATCGACGGCCAGCACTGCACTGCAACGCTCGGACAAAGCTGCGGCCATTTACGACGCTCGGACAAAGCATGCATGCCGACGCGCCATTGGAGGCGCGAAGTTTAAAGCACACACAGTGGGCCGGGCCCACCGACGAGCCACTCGCCCAATGGGAAAACCTTGGTCCTGCCTCTCTCTCTACTTTGTCGTTTACTTTGGTCTTGTCCTTGGGTACACATGGTGCATCCCCTTGGCTCAGAGAGGAGCATGAACAACAGAACCGTGTCGAGCTTTCGAGACGATGAGGACGACATATATATACATTGTGTGCCATCTGCCCAAACACGGGCACCATGTATGCATGCAGGTAGGTTGCAGTGTATGGTACGCAGTAGTATGAGATGTTTTGGTAGCTCAAATTTAGCTATGAAAAGAAGTACTGTTTGGTAAGTAGGTAGAATGACTTATATTTTGATACGGAGGGAGTACTTGTGTATGCATACACGTGCACGTGCCTGGCATACATGCGGGCGGCGACATACTGTGGTGTACTTGTGTCCTCGGTCTCCGACGCTGCGACGGCTCTCGCTTTAGCATCAGAACTGAGCTCGGGAGATTGTTTAGCGGCGCGTGTAGTTGGTAGCCTGCGTCGGTGACAGCTGGAAAACGATAATTCTTGATTGGGTTCGTTATTAGAGAATGATATATAGATATGGTTTCGGTCGTGCGAGGATGTCAGATCTAGATCTAGCGTCGCATGGCTTGTCGGGTGCCGCCCTGGCCATATTCTTTCAACTACACTGATTTTGTCTTTCTCAAGTTATTTTTATTATCCGCAAGGCTGCCGATCAGCGATGGAACCGCGTCGAGGTTGGACAGTGGCGAAGCTCCATTGATGCCAAACTGGGCCGTGGCCTGCCCAGCCCAGCCAAAAATGCTGAAGCTTATGCTAGCTAAATTGAGCTGTGAAAGCAAAAAAGATGCAGTCCCCTTTGGCCTGGCTCGCCTAGCAGCTCCGTTAGAGAGCTCGGGTGATTAGGTGATCTGTCAATTTTTTTTGGGTGGCCTCCACAATGGTGTCGTAGATGAGTGACAGTCAGGGAGTTCTTCAATCTGGATTATAATTTACTCTCTTGGCAGGGTACTTTTTTTTTATACAAATGATAGGTTTTTCCCTATATTATCTTTTCAGTTATGTTTGGTTGGTGTTTCTAGTTTGATCTTTTATTCTACACATATTATCTATCTGGAAAAAAATATCACTGCTTAGTTGGCGTGCGGTCGACACGTAGCAGTGCTACGCAACAACAGAATCAGTAATGAGGCTCTGGCATGGCAGGCGAATGACTCCATGCGAGCGTGGTCCTTGACTGCTGCCACTGCCACATGCATAGAGATTGTCCATCCCTCCCGTACGTATCCGGCCGGCACACTCTGCTGAGCTTCGTCGTCTTGCTCGGCTCATCGTGTCTTATCAGCTCCACATTTCTTGCACTGTTGGAGTAGACGGAACGACAAGCGACATATCGCGGAGAAACAACCAAGGTTCTCTTTATTTATTTTATTTAGAAAAGAACAACCAAAGTTCTCAACACACTACAGGAACGGCGAGCCTATGCCGACGGTCAGAGGCTACGCCGACAGCTTTCTGTCCAGCGTAGAGCCCGCGGAGGACAGCCCTTTAACACGGGGCTGCGAAAAGTGGATACTCTCCCCTCGACAAAATTTTAGGGTCGCTGGTGGAGGTGCTCTCCCATCGATTGTGACTAGGGGCGGTGATACGTCGAAAGCCTATCCATGAACTTCGTAGTATATTATTAAATTATCTCATATATTTTCATCATAATTAATCTTTTCACCATGTATTTTAACGTTATATGTGATGAAATCGCTTTATTTGGGTTATAACTCTATAGGTCAGGGGATCTTCTGTTTTCGCATATTTTTAACTTTCATGAACCTTCCTATACTCAAAAGATTCTGGATGTTTTATCACGTGTGTTGTTATCAAGAATGAGGAATGTGCCAAGAGGAGAGACAAAGATGGCCAGAGGAAGGCCCAAAAGATCCCCATTGCACGGCCATACGGTCTAGTCGCGCCATGGGGATGTTGGTGGGGGGAGGGGAACTAGGATCTCGTGCCAATGATATCGTCCATGATTTCACCCATGCCTTCATTTTGACAAAAAAAAATCAATAAATATATCCTCCTTCGCGAATTCTAGAGAAGGCGGCCACCATCACACAAAAACAACAAAAAACAATGAACTTTGTCTCTGACAAAAATTGGAAGGGGAGACGCTGGAGCCAGCCCTGATTGCTCCATCGTGTTCTCAAATGACATGTCCAGCGTGTCCACAGCTAAGACGAGTCGACCCCGGACTATGGGTTTAAGGCAGTAGGTTCATCTAACTCTTTCTATGTACTATCATGTTTTAGAACCATATGAGTTTGCCTACATGATTATGGTCACATATGTAATTCCCTATGGTTGATCTTATGATTATTTGTTGATCATATGATCATTGATGCTAAAAGACGTCGTTGGGAAGACGAGGCCTTTTCAGCGGCCCAAAGAAGAGGGCCTCACCAGGGCCAAGAAGATATGCAAAAATAGTGTGTGCTTGCTGCGATGTAAATATTGTTCCTATGGTTGAGCGGTGTGAATATGAGTTGTGCTATACACCATATTTAAATGTGTTGCAAAAAATTCTTATTCACCACATGGATTTTAATCTGCTAAAATTAGCTTCCTATGGTAGTCAAACAATCACGCTTGATTAAAATTAATAAACCATATGTGACATAATTAAACTCACGTGACTAGGAAGGACGACTTTTCAAGGTAAGGTGTATACTCATCTCTTGGACTACAAAATATCTTTTTGTTCGCCCATCATTGCGTCTATTTTTTCTACGGTGACGTCGAAATATAATAAACCCTATTTTAAACTATATGTATAGGTTATTCGTCAAAATTTATAGACGATTCAAGCACACATTTCATATATATACGTTCTAGGTTTCGTCATTAGTCTCTAACTATACCAACAATAGCATGTTAACTCTAAAATAAATTCGGATACTATACCAATTAATTGAAATCAAAATAATACAAAGAACAAAACATAGCAATAATAATAACCCTAGAAGATTAGTATCCAAACATGCATAATGGACCAGTGCAAAATAAACAGATAATAACAACACATCAATTGCATAGGTAAGATTTAAAACAAAGCACCCATAGCCAGAACATGTACATTATCAACTCAGAACAATCATAACAGATGAACCATGGAGCCATGGTGGTATGATCCAAAACAGAGGTATGTTCCCAAACAGAACACCCATAAGAATCACAAACTTGTCCATTGTCAACTAACAGAAAGAATAAGAACAATAAAAGTGTAACCTTAGATGCATAGAAATTCCAAATAATCAACACGACAACCGGTAACACAAAAATTTATAACTTGGAGTCGGAGGGAGAGTGTGGTCATCGTTTTCCGCTCTGGTCGGTTCGGAGATGGCAGAGTCGTTCGTGGAGCACCTCGCCATAGGACGAAGGATAAATCAACATCGGTATCTGCCTCAGTGCATCATATGTGGCTGAAAGTGGAGGAAGAGGTGGCCGGATGTGGACCCCGTAAACTCCTACCGTGTGTGCCATCGGTCTCGTCTTTATCCTCGCCTCCCTGGCCACCTCCTCCTTTGTGCCACTAGATTTTGCTGAACAGCGGGAGGAGGAGGAGCTACATCTCTACAAGTGCATGACGAGTAGGAGGCGTGAGGGAGCTACGTCTTCGTGAGTGCTGGCGCCTGACCGCATCTAGATGGGGAGAGTGAGGCAGAGAGTGAGGTGTTAGAGTTTTCTTACGAATCTCCATTCTGGTTTATGCTCACATCATACATAGACAAATAAATTCAACCGGCGCAAAAAAGTTGGCAAGGGGCGTTTTAAAATCTCCGTCGCCGATATGTTAGTAGCCCAACAGCGGCCTACTTCTGTAAGATCTCATCGGCTGTACGACAATTACCTTTTTTCCCCGAGAATATCGATAATTCTTTTCACCGTGGGGTTTTTGTCTGTCGTTGCCAATGTGATGGGGCATGTCCTTATTATCGCCTTGTACTAGTGTGCATAGACTTGGGGGAACAGGGGATCGACCTCCACATAAAAACTTTAGATATATTGGAATTCTTCAAAAGTTCTTAGAAGATGCTTGGGCGCTAAAACCACGTGCACATGAAGACGAACAACAATATCTGCCGATAGAAAAGGAAAGTTTTGAGTACCTTCTTTTTACAATTTTGGGGAGTGGGCACTGGATACTATGTACCCACTGTTTGTGGAAAACACACACGAACTTGGATGTAGAACAGAACATAATGCAGCTGCTGAAAAGTCAGGACACCTCATACTTCCTTTTGATCGATTTGAGATGTATGCAATAACTAGTTGAATGCCCGTGCGTTGCCACGGACCATCAAGTTTTCTTTCCTTCCTACCCACGATTATGTTTCGTAGTTACCCTACTCCAACAAATCACCATTGTACTTCACTACTTCGTAGTTCGTAGTCACCCCACTCCTATGTCACCATTGT
The DNA here is from genome assembly GCA_947311845.1 of Poa pratensis. Classification (NCBI taxonomy): domain Eukaryota; kingdom Viridiplantae; phylum Streptophyta; class Magnoliopsida; order Poales; family Poaceae; genus Poa; species Poa pratensis. Next base: position 36,732,697 of record CAMZMU010000108.1, on the reverse strand, counting down.
ATTACTCCTAGAAGTCTTGTTTACACATAATGAAAGATGCAACACTTTTAAAACAATGTTTGTCCTCATTATTCTTTCACGAGAACAAAGGTATCACACTGTGTTAAAAAAAGTATCACATTTGCGATCGCAATAGACTTGAATAAAAACAAATACAGTGTATAGCTCAGAAAATTAGATTGTTTTTTGTAAAGAACCCTTAATTTGCTACAGAGCGAGCCAAATATTGCAGCACTGATGAAGAAGTTGTTCTCTAGTTTCCAATGTCATCTCTACAAATGTCTATCCTCATGGTACCTTCGTTGTGGTGAGTGGTGACCATACCACTTGCTTATCTGATCTTCTTTATCCCCTTCTTGTACCCCACTACATAAGATATGTATCCATCTCCCTCTCTGTTTTCCATCCACACTTCGCCTTTCCATCTTTCCTGCCCAGCTTTGGTCCACCTTTGATGCCCCGAAGAACCTTTCTTGCCTATAAATTTGCAGTGTTTCATTTGTTGTAAGAAAAAAAAAGCTATCAAGGCCTACATTCAATATATACAGAATCTCAAAAACAGTGTGCCAAACGAATTGAAATTTACAAAATCTCAAAAACAGTGTTGCATCACTTATTCTTTTGACTATATTTTGTCTCCTCGGAGTGGACATGTAAGGAAACCGAGGAAAAATAATTACTTTCCTGACCAAAGGCATATCAGAATTAATTTCTTAGTGGTGGTGGTGCAGCTGCAGAATTACTTCTCCAGAACCACATAAATTTCAATGTCACAATTCATCTTATGAACCGGCTAAACTACAAAACCATAATGCTGTGTTTGGATGCAGTGAATTGAGCATGGAATTGAATCGGCAATGGAAAACCAAATCAACCAATTCAATGGAATACCACAAAGAGTGTTTGGATGCGTGTGGTATTCGGCTATAGAATTCAGGTTTCAATGGAATACCAAATCCTGTTTGGATGTCACATGTGTGGAAATGAGAGTATTTTTGACTTTGAACAATATAACCTCTGTAATATGAATGAAAATATACCAGTATATTTCAGATGTTTCTCAATATTATTTTTCACACAATAATATGTGAGTAATCCAGAAAATATAAGACACATGACATAAATAGCACAAAATGGATACATAATGTCTCACAAAATATCACAAAGTGGATAATTATGTCTTACAAATAGTTGAAAGTGGATACATCATGTCTCACAAATAGCACAAAGTGGATACATCATGTCTCACAAATAGCACAAAGTGGATACATCATGTCTCACAAATAGCACAAACATGAAAGTAAATAATATGGTAGCAATCATCAAGGCAAGGTCATGAGCCATGCCTTTCTCATTTCCATGGGTAGTGCCATGAGTGATTCGAAGGTGCGCTCGTTGGCGGTGACCTTCGCATAATCTATCAACAGATCATTACCCACCAAATCTGGTATTTTCTTTAGTTCAACCTCCTCAAACGTCATTCTCAGCTCCCCCACCATGCTCATGATAGCATCAGCAGTGCGTTGCTTCTTCTTCTTAGGCAGCTCAGGTGTTTCTTCATCATCCTCCACAACCACCTAAGGAACGGATGAGGATCCAACTTGAGCACCCTCACCTCCTGTCCTTGCACCTGCACCTGTGGCATGGTCTTTTGAATATATAGTAGAGATACCTTGCCAATTCTTCACTTCTTTGTGCCTATATGGAGCTGCATCCTTGTTTGCCTACATAATATGCACATCTATTAGAGATGATGTTCAAGTTGCAAAAGAATGCATAGTCAACTTGCAAAAGAATTAGTATGTTACATACCTCCACATATCTAGCCCACACTTCTTCACTGTCAACACTCACCTTGTTATTATCCCAATCCCATCCAAGGCCACTCTGCGAAAGCATCTTGTTGATGACATCATATTGCTTGTCTAATGTCTTAATTCTTGCTACTATCTTGTCCTTGTTGATGACAACGTTACATGTCTCCTTCACATGCTTTATGCAAGCATTGTACACATGTTGCTTCCAACCATTTTGTGCATGGTCACCTCTGTTGTGATGATCAACAAGAATGGACAATAATGCGGTGTCCATCTCATTAGTCCATGCAAGGTAAACCCTACTGCCCTTTTTTTCTCAGCCATGCTTCTACAAGTGACATATCAGCTAAATCCTGCCTAAAATCGTTCCATGATAGAAATATCACACAAATGGCAAAAACATCATCTTCTAGCTACCACAAAATGGGGACGATCAGCTAGATTAATACTACAACACTACTCCATTGCTAGTTCGCCATGTGTCACAAGGTACTCAGCAAACAACTCATCAGCTAAATCCTGCCTAAAATCGTTCCAACCGTCGCTTGGTTGTACACTTGTAATTAGTGGGACATCTGCAGGTGCAGGGTTCATAGCTGCTAGTTCCAATCAACCACACCCAACATATTAGTGGTGATGTCTTGTTTTCTATTCCTGTACCTCCCTTTGTCAGCCACCTTAACAAACACCTCAATATGACACCCGTCTAGAGCTCCAAGTGCATTGGGAAACCACTTCCATTTGTAATCATCGGGAGGGGTGGCAGTAGGCTCAGGAAGCTTGATGAACTCCCCAGTTAGAGATAAGATGGCAGTTAACACATTACCGAAGTGCCTACTGGTTGTCTCTAAAGACCGCTCATAGCCAATCATCCTCATTTTAGTTCCATGGCCAACTACTTGTAAGAACATAGCAACATTTTCTTCTACCGTGACATAGGTTGTATCTTTGAGACCACACTTCTCACGCAGCATAGCACAAAGATTATGAAAATTTCTTTTGGTTAAGCGCAGCTCATCATAGCAGCGTGTCTCTGTCCCATTGTATGTTCTTTTCAATACATACTTCCTATATGCAACCCTCTTCTCAAAGTCATCAAAGGCACCTAGGTCCCTCGGTGACCTCTGAGTACTAGCATATGCTAATGCAACCATGGACACCTCAAAATACAACTTTGTGAGCATTATCCTTTTTCTTTTTCTTCTTTTGTTCTCTTCAGAAATGTAATGGACCAATTCTTGGTGAGACATGTTGATTCTACAATGCACAAACAAAGTTTGAAATTTAACAATTCTTGGTGTAAGCAATGCACAAACATGCCAATATTACCAATATCACATCATTATGAACTATCAAACAACATACACAATTGTTCAGCACCATTGTTCAGCAAAAATACACATGGCCAGATCAAATATAGGGGAGTATACCTTGGGCTGCATACATGGAAGCATTTACATGGAACCAATATGCATATGCATAGCACAAATTCATATCAACATGAAAGAATTAACATGGAACCAATTTGCATGTGCACAATGGAAACAATTCGGGCAGGGAACCAAGTATCTAACTTGCTGTGGGTGTCATGCTAATGGGCAGAAATTTCTGTGCACAATTAGTTGTTGCCGCCACAAATAAATGGTCCACAAAGCAATCCTAACACAACTACTCCATATACTAAGCAATCCTGCATTGGAGAGGCTCAAGGAGGAGGAGCTCTGTTTGGGACCGGGCGGCGCGGGGAGCAGTCACGGTGCACGCGGCCAGCGACTGCGGGAGGGGAGGCAACTGCAGGGAGGCGACCACGACGGCGACTACGACTGCGGGAGGGGAGGCGACTGCAAGAGGCGAGCCTCCCGCCACCGGCCATGGGAGGGGACTGCGGGAGGGGAGGCGGACTGCGGGAAAAGGCTGCCATGGGGAAGGGCGGGATGGGGAGAAGGCGCTGGCGTACCTGCTTGGGCCGCCGGCGGCGGGAGGCTCGGTCCAACGGCGGCGGCGGGACGAAGGCGGGCGGCGCGGGGAGCGGTTCCTCCGTCACGGTGCGAGGATAAGGTTGGCTCGATGTTTCCCAGCGCGTTTCCGAGCTCCAGACCTCGGAAACGAGTCGCGTGATATTTTCTGGGTCGGTACCCCCCTTGTGGAATTGGCCCAACAATTCCAGGTTCAATACCTAGCACATCCAAACAGCGGAATTGGGCCCTCAATTCCAGATTCCCCAATTCAGAGATGAATATAAACTACAAAGATGAACTCAGCTCTCTATGGTTTGTGCAGCATCGATAGGGATCTATCAACAACATGTCAAGATCTCGCAAGGATGGGAGACGTCTGGCTACTGCACTTGCCGCCATCCGGCCACTGCTCTAGCAGGCCCTATAATTGGAAGACGAGCATTGAGGATTAATTTTCCTTCTTCCATCTACACACTTAAACATGCCTATACACGCCCCATAAGAACATGGAGCTTCTCACAATCCAGACCATATTTCTGCATGCATTCTGATAATTTTGGGTTTATTAGTTGTCATAAATCATGTGCAAGAACACTTCAAGTTCTTCAGTTAACACAACTTTGGTTTCGTATTTTACCCACTGCATTCTCGTCAAGTCATAAAAAAATCTCTTTTTTAACACTTTCTGAATCTTAATAAGAAGGACCAAATGATGTGCCTGACCTTGACACCCTTGAGGACCAGATGATGGTGCATTAGCCCCTGGAACACCCATGGATGTTGGTGGCAGAGATGCAGGCGCAGTCTGAATTCCAAATACCGGAGTCTGCATTAACAGATCATCAAGTAATAAATACTTAGAAAGACAAACCGATGTTTTTTAGAATTGTTTCCGTGAAGAACTGAAGAACACACCTCTCGCTGCTCTTGCATATGTTGTTTGTCGACATGGATGAAAGACTTGCATCAGACGACATGTCTGCTGGCTTTCCGCTAAGACCGTGTTACACCTTTTGCCCGCCAGCCTACCATACAGACTGCACATCATTGCTTGTTTCTTTGGCATATGTCGACTGCACCATCCGCCCGCCAGCCCGCCGCTGCATCCACACAAAATTCTTTTTATTTCTTATTTTCTGTGTTATAGGCCAATCTGTATTCATACATGCACCACGAAACAGCTTTAGTAAGGACAGAATATGCAAACGTATAAACTGTAGTCAAAGAAATGATGCTATTGGAGGAATTTGGAGAATTTTTTCAGAAGCTTGCTCTAGTCATATAAGCATCTCCACAAGCTAGGCTAGACGACAGTTCACCATGTCACTTCGTCGATTCTGATCTGGCCAACATATTAACAACACTACATCAGGAATCTATTATTCTACACGATAATAGATCCAATTCGATTGAGGACGTGCAATATTATGAACAATTAATTATATCTCTGAGAAAAACGAAGTAAAGTACACAAGGTGACCAATTAAGCCAATTAGGGATATTCTGATGCAAACAAAGCAATCTAAGACACTAACTTGGAGCAGGAACGAAGGGACTGGGCCGGTGGCGCATCAGCTGGGAAAATCGGGGGAGAGGACACATCGCGTGCACGAGGTGGAGCTGAAAAATAAGATCTAGTGTGAAATTCAAAGTTTAATTTTGTAGGGTCAAGGGTCTAGAATGAATCATATCAGACGATCATGTGGACGGATAACTCCAATACATTTAAGCAACCACATAATTTATTTTTCATAAGACAACAAGGATCATTAGTCTAAAACCATGTACTATTAATAGGATGATTAAAAAGAATCAATAAGATAAATTGATGAAATATAAGTAAAGCAAGGACCGAGGAGTCAGGCCCTTCTTGAAGAACTACTGTACACATACATGCATCAGATAGCAAGGTCAAAAGCAGCAAACATGCAGTAATAGTCCCAGTGCACAGACACAGATAGCATGATTAGAAGATATTTTAGAAGTTGGTTCATTGTAAATTTAAAGAGCCAAATGCATCCAGATGGTCTGATTACAAGGTCTAGTAAGGTGTTCTACCTGCGCCTGGAGAAGGCGAGTTGCTGCGACGTAGATGCTCCTTCCTCTGGAAGGCCTGGACGACAAACTGATTCAGTTTTCTCCCTCTTGAAATCCCAAGTACCAAATATTCAGCTGCATTTTTTTGTACCAAAACGCGCACTCCACAAATCAGTTGTACCAGTTCAGATGCTTAGGATCTTCCAGAATTGCAACGCCAGATTCCTTTAATCATTTAAATTGTGATGTGTCCCCAGCCGGAATTATACTTCTCTTTCCTTTCTGAACCTATAGTTGTTGAAAAGAATAATTATCAGACAACTAATACACATAGCGTTTGACATTCTGGATTGAGAAAGGAATTCACCTTCTTGTCAGCTACATCATACTTTTGCCCATCATCGCAAAATTTAGCTTCAGAATGAATGTCCTGTACTTTGTAGGACGCTAGCAATTCTTAGGTCAAGCTCATCGCAAATATTGTAGTTTCTTCATGAAGATGGTTCACTGGTTGAAGAGATAGCTCACCAGCAGCAGCTGGTCGGGGAGGTGGGCGCGCAACATCAGGTAGAGGTGCTGGTCGGGGCAGGAGGAACAGCTCGGGGAGGTGGTCACCAGCAGCAGCACCTCGGGCAGGCGAGCACCTACTCGTCCTCTGTGCCTCCGCGCCGCCCTTCTGCCCGTGTCCCTCCCGCCGACCGAGGCCGTCGCCCTGCCGCGCTTTGTGTCGTGGGTTTGTCACGTCAGGTGTTATAGATGACTTCGTAGGTGTGGGATTACGTGAGTCAAGCATCTCCGAGCTTGGGATCGCAGGAACAAAGATCAACACAGATTTACCCAGGTTCGGCCCCCTCAATGTGAGGTAAAAGACCTACTTCCTGCCTACCCTAGATTGGTATTGATATGATAATCGAGGTGTTACAATGGAGGCGATCCGATCTGGTACTCGCCGTATGAGCTAGGGTTTAGGGCTTGATAGCTTGACCCGCTCTAAGTCCTGCGAGTCCTCTTTATATACACAGAGGCTCGCTAGGTTACAAAAGGAAACTTCCCCCATAAGGAATACGTCCATAGAGGCCTACTCGGAGACTACTTGGTCTTCACGTCCTCCGGGATATGTCTTCTAGATCTTTCCCCTTATGGCGGTTCAATATTGGGCTTGCTCCCAAGTGGGCCTTTGTCTGTGTGAGTAAGGTAAGTCGCACTGGGCCGCGGGTTAATCCAGAAAGTATTCCCTCGACATTAGCCCCCAAGTTTAGCTTGGATTTCGAGGGAAGGCTCCTTCGTCTTAACAAGCCCCTGAGCCGCGCACATGAATTATCCCAGCTGAACTCCAATTTTCTTATTTCCAATCTGCGACTTATAATTTTTCTTGGCGGCTTAAGAACACGACTTAACCTGCCTTGACGGTTGATTTTCAGATCTAAACGTCTGCCGCATCTGGGCTATTTATCTTGGCTCATCGTTTTTCCCAGCGTTCTGCATCAAGTCCTGCATTACGCATCCACTGCTCCTTTCCGCCGCCTCCAATCTCACTTCTCGTACTCACAATCCTTCGGTGGAGATCTCATAAATCTGAGAAAAATGTCTCGCCGCAAATGCAACTGGGAAGGCTCGTGGGTCGACGAAGATTTCCTGGAATCCCTATCTGCACGGGGCCTTCTTCCGCCAAAAGATCAATGCGAATGGCGGGCGGCTGGTGAGGAGGTAATTTCCAACCCTCAACCAGGAGAAGTAGTGATATTCGCGGAGCATGTTGAGCGTGGGTTCAAGCCCCCGGGCTCTCTCTTCTTTCGCTCCTTGATGCAGTGGTTGGGTCTCCGCTTCCATGATATTGGCCCTAATTCGATGTTGCAAGTGAGCAACTTCCACGTCCTCTGCGAAGATTATCTGGGTATCCCGCCTTCAATAGATTCCTGGCTTGCTCTTTTCAATTGCAATAGTCAAAGGGAAACCACAGATGGTTCTTTTCTCCAATGCGGCGCCATTTCCTTCCAGCGCCGTAGGGGTAGTATTTTCCCAAAACTAACTTTTGCCAAGAAAATCAAGGATTGCAAAGGACATTCTTCTATTGTAAAAACACTTCTCCTGAGGGTGAAATTCCTCTTCCTCTTTGGTCTCCTCTTCCCTTCGAGGCTACCGATGCTCTGTCTTCTAAACCTGATCCTTCTTCGTTGCCCTTTATCGAATCCCTTCTAGACAAGGTGAGAGCACTGACACTCCATGGTCTCACTGGATTAGATCTCATATCTTGCTGGACTAAGTGGCGAGTTCAGCCTGTGAGTCGCCGCTCGCGGTTTATGGTGGATTTCACTTGTCATGCAAACGACGTCGATCGTACTTGCCCTGAAGATTGGGACAAAGGGGAGTGGATAAATTTCATTCACCGAGTGACGGACGAGGATATCGACTTGTATGATAACGTCGGGCTTGCTCCCTTCTGGGCTGAGCACAAGCCTTTTGTGGTAATGTTTACTTGTCACATGTTTCCTCGAAAATTCCTTCTCCAAAATTAATTATTTCTGACCTGAGCTCCTTTTCAGATCGATCCCTATTTCTGGGTTCTTCCCTCAGAGAACGTCGACTTGAACCAAGGAACCGCGGCTGAGTCGTCAAAGCAAGCCACAGCCTTTGGCGAAGATACAGTTATGCACGAGGGTAGCGCTTATGAAGAGGAACAACAAATGGCTGACGCTCTTCTGTCCTCGACTCCAAATACACCTTTCCTGGAACTTCCTGAGGTGCCTCGCAGGTCCTCGAAGCGTATTTTATGCCAGAGCTCAGAAGACCCCGCACAACCTGAGAAACGTCGCAAAGCCTTGGCGTTACTAGCAGAAACAAGAACTGCCAAATCTTTAAAACTCGCTGATCCCAACAAGGCTACTTTTTCTTCCGAGGCTGTTGCAAAGGATTGCTTCTCAATAAGCTCGGGTAATTGTTTGCGACTCTCTCCTTTTCTTTTTGTGTTTACGTATTTCTGGCAAGGAACTATTGATCACCACTTCTTTTCCTACTCTGTAGGTTCGGATTTGCAAGGTTTATCTTCTCCTTCCTCTGGTTGCCTGATGAAGAGTATTCGTCTCGCCTCTGGGTATGGTTCGCCTTCTTTTCAATGTTGCGGCTCTGCTAGGTCAGCTTATTAACCCATCAATGTTTTGCAGGGCCATGTCTGAAGAAGACACCAAGTCTAATTCCCATCCCACTTATTCTCAGCCAGCTATGAGCGAGGACGATGCTGCTGATGAAAACGTGGGAAACAGTAATGGTGCGACTCATCCAAGGCCCTCCCTGGAGGAAGGTATTGCAGATGCGGCTCCTGCCGCGACTCCAGTCGCAGCTCCATCCGCAAGTCCTGCTGTTGGTAGGGTATCCACTGAAGATAGAATTCCAGCTCCAGGAAATAGTTCCAAGTCAATTGCAGATGCCATAATTGCTGCTGGAGATAAGCATGCTGCTCTGCTGCGCGGCCTAGTTGAACAATTTTCTTCAAGTCGCCAGGTACATATACCGTAGCCCCCAAGGATCAAAACCCCCAAGTTCCTGGATAGTTTACCCATGCCTTTTGCTCTGTTTATTTTCAGCTTGAACTGTCCTTGCTTGATGTTTCTGGCTCAATAAAGGGTAAAGGCATTTCCATAGACCATCCTGAAATGATGCAGTCTCGCCTGGAGCAGCATAATGAGGTCATTAGGGACCAAGATCAGGAAATAAAATCTCTCAAAGGTCAACTCGACTCCTGTGAAGAGCAATTTAAAGAACTTGAAGCCGATATGCAGCAGCGACTCATGGAGAAAGACGAGTCATTAGATCTTTGCGAGAAGGGCTGACTCTTAAATCTGAATTGATTGATCGCCTGAAGGGAGACCACGCAAAGGAACTCGCCGCGCGAGATGAAAAATATAACTCGCTGTTCAAAGCCTTTGAGGGTTTTGGCTCCATGGTCAAATCAGCCATCCTGCAGCTTGCTGGTTCGTCTTTTATTCCTTTAATCATATATTTTGGGTAACCAACGTTAGTCTCTGACTTGTTTCTTGCCTTTTCTTTCTTGACATAGGCCTGAGGCCCCAGTGTCCCGCTCCAATTTGAAGGATCAACTGGTATATCTGTCTGACTTCAGCCAGCGCTTCTTAAAGGTTACCAAGGAAGTTATGACGGTAATCTCTCCTGCGACTGATGGCCCAACATCTTGCGAGTATTGGATAAATAAACTGCTCAAGGCTCCGCATTATGTCTCTGATTGGAAACGATCCTCTGCTCGCGCCGGAGCCGCGCATGTCTTGACATTGCTCGAGCATATTATCCAGAGATAGATGTTGGCAAGGTTGCTCGCCACGGCCTGGCGATGAGCGCGGATGATACTGAACTGCCAATAAGCGAGTACTTCGATATCTGGAAAGGGATGCGCGGATATGCCACAAAATTTGTTGATAACTTAGACTTGGGCACTTATCTCGATAAATTCAATCTTGATGGGAGCAAGGTGTCAAAGGAAAAGTCCACAGGAGCTGAGTCATCTCGGGCTGCCACTCCAGCAACAGTATCTGGTGGCCCTTCTGCCTCGTCTGGCGGCGCCCTGATTATTAGGACACCTGCGACTGCAACTGCGAGACAAGCCGCGCCAATTCCCACTCCTGTAGCTCGGAAGAGGAAAAATAAATAATGTGGGACATGCCCGTTAGTCTGTAAGACATTCATGTATTATAAACAGTATTTTGGTGACCTATAAGCAGGTTCTTTTCATGATAATTCCATTAAGTAGACGCTCGCGCGGCTCAGTATTTCCTAGGAACATGTGTGTTCAGGGTCGAGAGCGGCCATGATAGGCAATCAAGCTCGATTGACGCCACACCCCAGTACTTTGGCCGCATAATGCAAGACGCTTCTAGCTTAAGGATTGCCACTAGTTTGGCAAAATTTGAGGTGCGATTGGTACTCGCGATGCTCGTAAGGAGCCCTCAAGGGTCAGTGATATATGAAATTCAAAAGACTCAGCGACTCAATGATAGTTGAGGCGAAACGACAAACCCTTGAATGTCAAGGGTGCCGGCTTTATTTCATAATCACTCGATGTTTTACAGGGTGTTACAGGATGATGCAGGCCCTTTAATGCGGGTTTTCTATTCCCCGCAGGCCATGCATACTTGATACTCATCGCACTTAGTTGCGAATTAATACTCCTAACGGAGTGGGTTGAACACCTGATTGGTTCAATTTTGAGTCGCTAAAAGCGACTCGGGTCGAGCATGATAGCTCCGATGTATGTCTCATGTTGAAGCAGAGAGCAATTTGTTAGGCGATTAGCCGCACTGAGCTGCGACTTATTGAGTTGAGTTTGCTTTGTAAGGACTCACGATAACTGAGCCCCTTTGGCTGGGGTTGTTGATCGAGGCTGGGTCTATGCACATGCGCCATTCTTGTCTTCTTTTTGTATCAAGCGACCTCTGGGGCATTATCTTGCTGATGCGCGACTTCTCGGTGGGTATTTACCATCCGGTGGCTGCATCCTGTTGGCCGCTTCCGCGGTACCTCCAACGCGACTCGTTTTGAGCTGCGATTACCGATCTGCGACTGATATCCATGTGAGGAGTTGGCGATGCAAGCTTCTTCTGCGAGTACTGAGCCTGCGTTCTCGCATTCTAACGCTCTCTGCTGTCTCCATATATTGTAATAACACCGTTTGGTCCTGGTATCTTTAACTGTAGGTAGACGTAGCAGGGGCGAGCGGTAAATTTGACATAGGCTTCTCTTCCAAAGATCGCATGATATGAGCTTTTGACTGCTACAACCTCAAAGTCTAGGAGCTCTGTGCGGAAGTTCCGCTCTGTTCCAAAGCTAACTTCAAGTGTTATCTTTCCGATTGGTCGCGTAACAGCTCCTGGGATTATGCCTTGAATTTCTTTCCTGGATGGTCGCAGCCTCGTCTCGGGTATATTCATTCTTCGGAGCGTGTCTTGATATAGGATGTTTACTCTTCCTCCTCCGTCCATTAGGACCTTACTTAACTTGTATCCCGCGACTTCAGGCGTGACCACCAGAGCTGGCTGTCCTGGATCTCTTACTTCTGGGGGGTGATCGCCGCGACTCCAAATAACCGATTGCTCTGTCCAGCGACGATACCTTTCTGGCGTTGAAATCTGACCGCTCTTCCGGCTTCCATCCGTTGTTTGTACTTCCACTGTATGAAACTGTCCTATGTTTCTTCTAGGTAAAACGTCAGGCCTTGACGAGAGCTAGATTTATTCTTGTGCTGCATCGATTGCTGCGAGCCGTATCTGGCGTGTCGCCTTCTTTCCACCTCCGGTAATAATGACATTGCGCCTTTGTGTGACCCGCTGGCCTGCCATCTCTCCTGCGATGTAAGTCGCAAGGCACGTCGAAGATCCCCTTGCAGTTATTAGGGAGTAAGGCCTTATCACTCCCTTGCTCCTGCATCTGGTGTGCGCGATGTTCAGTTTTCGCGACTTGCAATTTCCCTGTTGGGTTCTGTGATAAGCCGCCTGTCCCTTTATCTGTCTTTGCGTACTTGTCAGCTGTTGCCAAAAGCTGGTCGAAACTATCAATCTTGTGCTCAGCGCGACTTAATTTGTGCACCAACGGCTCAAATCTACAGTTCTTTCTCATAGCTTGTATTGCAGCTTGTACTGTTAAGTTTTTGGCGGAGCCAAGGATCTCCGCGATTCTCTTGATCCAGTCGCCGCTTGATTCGTCCTCTTTTTGAATGCATTGTCTAAGGTTTTTCATGTCTTCTGTTTGGAATCTGCGATGAACTTGTCCTTCAAGTCTTCCCATGTGCTTATTGATTTTGATGGCAGCCTTAACAGCCAATCCCTAGCTTCTCCCTGTATTGCCAAGTGGAAGTATTTCGCACGTATTTCTTGAGTCACATCAGCCCCTGTTATGCTTGCCTCGTAATCTTCTATCCATAAGGCAGGGTCTTGGTCACTGCGATAGGTGGTGACTCGCTGCGACTCGTCGAAGTTCGGGGGGAAACGAGTGAGCCGTATTTCCTCTCCAAAACATGCTGGTCCTTTCAATAATGAATAGGAGTTTACTGGCGCTGAATCTTCATCTGAATCAGTTTCAATCTGGGATGGCTGAGTCGCTCCGGACGTCCGTGACTCGCCTTCTATCTTCTTTTCTTTTTCCAATGATACCTGCAAACCTGCTAGCTGGTTGACCACTTCTTCGACGCTGCACCTTTCTCCTCCCCATGATACCTCGTTTTGCGGCTCATTGGGCGTGACTCCATACATATTTGCTTGTTGTAAAGCAGCGGTTTGCAGTAGGTCGATCGCATAGCGAGCTTCCTTATCAGCTCGTGTGTCTCCAACCGGTGCTATCTTTGACAATATCCCTATCGCGGCGTGCACGTTGCTCTCTGGGTCGCCGTGGAACTGTGATTTCATCTCTCCTCTGTCCATCTTGATCTGATGTTTTTGCTGCCAACGACGGAGTCGCCACTCTTCTTCTTGGAGTTTCTTGCGCTCAGATGTCGTCTTGGTTCGACCGCCTGGTGTTTGGCTGGCAGCGACGGAGTCGTCGACCTTCTTCTTGGAGTTTTTCGCGCTCAGCCGCGAGTCTTTGTGCCTCTTCACAGAGTTCCGTCCTGATAGCTTCAATCTCTTCAATCTTGAGGTCTCCTTCCTGATTTGGTAGAGATCCCCAAACAGGTCTTGACGGGACGGGGATGGGCAGTCTTGCCGTAGCTTGTTGTAGCTCCTCCAACACGCGGACCCTGACCGGCCGCAGTTCCTTCACCGATTCGCTTCCTTGAGTCGCATCATAGATCTGCGACTGACGGATCCGACGAAAACTTTTACTGATCCGATGGGAACAATGTATCCAAACTCGATGCGATCTGCCTCGGGTCCCCACTCTGAGTCGTCGATGAAGGGGACCCCATTGATGTCTTCAACTTGGCCGATGGCGATGTCCTTGAAGCCTGATTTCGATCCTGCGCGGAACGTGACGCTTTTGACCGCAGGCCCCACGGTGGGCGCCAACTGTCGTGGGTTTGTCACGTCAGGTGTCATAGATGACTTCGTAGGTGTGGGATTACGCGAGTCAAGCATCTCCGAGCTTGGGATCGCAGGAACAAAGATCAACACAGATTTACCCAGGTTCGGCCCCCTCAATGTGAGGTAAAAGACCTACTTCCTGCCTACCCTAGATTGGTATTGATATGATAATCGAGGTGTTACAATGGAGGCGATCCGATCTGGTACTCGCCGTATGAGCTAGGGTTTAGGGCTTGATAGCTTGACCCGCTCTAAGTCCTGCGAGTCCTCTTTATATACACAGAGGCTCGCTAGGTTACAAAAGGAAACTTCCCCATAAGGAATACGTCCACAGAGGCCTACTCGGAGACTACTTGGTCTTCACGTCCTCCGGGATATGTCTTCTAGATCTTTCCCCTTATGGCGGTTCAATATTGGGCTTGCTCCCAAGTGGGCCTTTGTCCGTGCGAGTAAGTAAGTCGCACTGGGCCGAGGGTTAATCCAGAAAGTATTCCCCCGACACTTTGGTCGTCCCCTTCGACCACGTCTGGAGCTCCGCAGCCTAACCTGCCCTCGGCTGCTCGTTGTGGCTCGGCCAGCGAGCCTGTAGTCTCGCGCTCGTCCCGGGTCTGTGAAATGAGGAGGGGAAGCGGAGGAGAGGCGCATGACCGTCGGAGGACGGCTTTGGAGGGACAAGGGTGGGTGGCGGAGGCGCGATTGGATCGAGTCTGAAAGAAGGGGATCGTGAGACGCGCGAGAGCGTGATTACAGGGGTTACAATTAAGTGGATCCTGTCGTGATTAGAGGCAGATTTTGGGTCGTTCGATTTCGTCCGTCGTCGTCCAAGAAAGGACACTGCGTATTTTTGTAGTAGAGATTGAATTCATCAGGAAGAGTCAAGATCTGAATTGTTGTGCCGACAGGCAGCTAGCTGCCATGCAGCATTATAATGCCTGTCCACCATGTGTCAACAAGAAGCTACAGTATCTACAAGGGGTCCCTAGCGGCATGCCGAGTATTTGTAGATATATATGTATGTAGGAAGGAGACAAAAGAGAACAATGGTACAAAAAAGGCAAGATGATTGAGTTCTGAGGCGCAGCAAAATTAAGCTGCGAAGACCATTTGCTACATGGATGTGAAGAGCCAGAGAACTAACCTACGCAGTTCTTAGCATTAAACAAAACACAATTTTTTTTTCAAAATGGAAACAAAACACAACTAAGGTGTTTTTTTTCTCTCTTTTGAGAAACATAGAATAACTTGCAAACATACGTTCTGTCAATCACATATTTGGGCAAAATGTACCGACGATTGGACTCGCCTAGCTTGAAGATTGGCAAAATCCCATCTATGTCCCGTAAATTGGCGGAGCATTGTGTAGCATTGACAAAACATTCCACACTTATTTATTTATTTATTTATTTATTTATTTTCAAAACAGAAGCAAGAACACTTCCTCTCGTAATTAACAAGGGTTTACAAGAAAACAATCCGGGATACTTAAGTTACACCAAAGTCTACTCTCACGTCAGAGTAAAACTCAAAAGCTTTGCACCCACATTGCCTAATTTGCGGCTTCTAGTTTATCTTGCTCATACCATGTTTCGCAAAGAATACACATCTCAAAACACTCCCATGTTTCTCTCATTCTAAATATTCCAAGATATGAGCAACACAAGGAAGCCCACAACTTTTCGCCGAATCCCATAAACATTAAACATCGAGTATTACGCATGCTATATTAGAGCGATTGGTAATGCTCCAACTGTCGCAAGGGTCTTCTAAACTTTAGTTGAATCCGCATGAGAACGGTAAATATTTAGTGGACTTCAAGTCTAAAGTGCTGGTCCAGCCAGTTGATAACAAAAAGCAAATATGGAAAATGAAGATACCGCTAAAAATCAAAATATTTGCGTAGTATATTCTAAAAGAGTAGTCCATACCAAAAACAACCTTGTAAAACGCAATTGGCGTGGTAGTAAAAGGTGTGTTTTATCATAACGATGAGACAATCACACACTTATTCTTTCATTGTAAATTTGCTCATTATATTGTCAGTCTTCCAGATAGTTTCTAACTTGTACCCACCATGTAGTGTTCTAAACATATTTGCCAACTAGTTACATGGTATCGATCAAAAGTTTAAAATTCTTATTATTTTGGAAGCGCTGGCCGTTATTTGATAGTTTGGACTATGTAGAAATGAAAAGGAGCGGTAAGAATGTTTCTCTTATGCAGATAATCCACCGGTGTACACGTTTTCTCTGTTCATGGTCACCTTTACAGCTCATGGAGAGCCGAGATCTATTTATGGAGGTATATACATGGTTGCACGATACAACAAGAGATGATTTATCCAACATGGGTGACAGCGTGATCTACGGATTGACTCTCCATAGCCATAGAAAATCTACAAATTATTCATGATTGTATATTTTTTGTCTTATTATTTTATATATGTTCTGAACTCGTTGTGGTTGTGTACATTTTGGGGTGTAATGGCGCATGTGTACATTTTGGGGTGTAATGCTTACGACTTGCCTAATAAAATGCAAAATGCCCGTTATAGAAAAATCGAGTATTCCGCTTTAGGCAGGCACACAAGAGCAGCATATCATGATCCGTTAGTGGCTATATAAATGGCACAATTGCAGCTCACATGTCATCAGTCTCTGCCTGCGTTAGCAGATAAGAAATTAATGAAAGATATTGAGCATACTCTAACCCCTGATCATCAAAATGCAGGTCGGCCTGCTAGCGAACTAGCGACCATGACTATAGCATTGATTCGCCATTAGAGGCTGAAGCAATCACGTGTCCTTGCAAGAATATATTGGCCAGTCCTATGGCGTTACTGGGTCAGATTGGGACAGGAGTATAGGCCAAATTAGAGCACATAGGCGATGTATAAGCCATATCTTTTGTCGGATGCGCATCCTAGAGATATTTTCCTATCTTGTCTTTGAGCATGCTCGACCAATATCTCAAACTGCAATTCGTACAAGTCTAAAGGATTTTTCAATACCACCTTGGAATTCCATAAAGAGAGCTCTTTAGGCACCCATCATTTAATTTCATTTGGCAAGTAAAATGACATAATTAGGGATAAAATTTGGCATAACATACAATATACATTTGCTGAAATTCCAAATAAAATGACATATCCTATTACATGACAGCCTAACAGGTTGGGTATGAAATCACAAATGAACTACATGGTTCCGTCTCGAAATGATGGTTACCAAACGACCTCTAAGTGTGATATCTCAAAACATTTCTCGCCAGTGCGAAAATTAATTGGTTAATGTCTCTAGGAATGCCTTGTATAAGAAACCCCTAAAAACAAACCTACTGAAAGTAACCGCACGCCCGGAGGCAACATACTAAGAGGGTCTGAAGGTATGAGGCGGACTTGAATTTCAGGCAACTACTGAAGAAACAACTACCACTGAAGTTGTGCTCCTCCATAGAGGTACCGAGTCATTCAAGAACCGCATGAGGATCGAACCTCAGAGGTACCTAACGTGAAACATTTGGTGGTGACGGATCACATATGATGTATTTTTTGTCCATATAAACACATTGAATCAAAGGTATCGGAGGCTTCCACCCATTTGTGATTCGACAAGCAATAGAAAAGCTCTTAATAAGGCGAGTTTGTATGATGGTTCTGAATGACGAAATCTGTATGCAATGGAAGACTGTGGATAAAGATCCGAGCTCACCACTTCAAAACCTTCACTACTCAGAGGTACCGTATGACGTTGGAACTCCTTGGCCAATAAAAACCTAGATAGCTCTGGTCATACCACCATCAGCGGTTCTCAAACTATGTGTAATTAGGATTTGTCACCAACACACACTACAGACAACTAGCTAGTGGTATTAGGATGATAAATAAAAGTTGGAGGTAAAGTGTTTAATTTCATAATAGTTTTCATGATTTTTTTAGAACTTCACAACACAAATTTACCTTTCTATAGGCGAGCTAAAGTTCTCCCCTTGAAAGTATGGCTTTTCTATTGACTCGGTGTCATCCCTTTTGATTTGGATGCACCAATTAGTTCATCAAAAAGTCAGAACTCGTGGAGACGGGCATGTGATATATTTCAACACTTCATCCATGTATAGGCTTCTCTAGGCTTTAGGTATGGGATCGGTGTAGGATCTAACTTTTTTATTTATATATAGTACATTTGTTGAGTCATGAACTCTAGACCTCTTTGCTCCGATACCATATTGAACTAGAGGCAACAACCATTTCCTTATAAGTCCAAGCTGATGCAGAATGGCAGGCAATATATTTCAACAAGAACTAATAATGTCCTCAGTTAATCATTTTATGGGTCACCACTCACATTTCGAACTAGCATATTTGACAGCACCTTTAACACTCAATCAAGTCACCACCCACTTCAATTTTTGGCATTAGTAAGCAAAAATACTTTAGGCGGCCTAATGCACTTTCATTGTTTATAAGAATGCACCCCTTATTTCCAACTTGGATGTTCGTTTATCATATGCCCTTTTTTGTCTCATGATAACATATAGTTATACCCATGTGTTCTTGTCATTCTTCTTCCATTGGCGCATGCATATGCCACGACACTAATCGATGGTGGCCAACGGCGTACCTAGGTTCACCTACCAGGATACCAGGTCCAAACCCATTATCCTTGATACAACATTTGTATATGTAGTAAGTGAAGCACCAAATTTAAATGAAAAATATAATGATCTATTAGAGGACAACGGGTCACTTTGGCTTTATACGTAGGGCCCTCATGGTGGCCAATGCTTCATTTGTCCTTCAAAATGAAGACTATGGTTCCATTTGCAATGATCTATCCAATATTGTAGCTGATTCATTTAAGTTAGTAATGTTTTCACCACAATCCCATGGCGCCTGAGATGAAGTCACTTTGACAACCTTCTCGTTCTCCTCAATTTTATCATCCACGTGAGCCATTGTGCGATAGTTATGCTTGTGAAAGACATCAAGATGATCGATGAAGCAATGTATATCCTAATTTATACATAGAATGTGCCATTTAGTTACTCCCCCTTATCCGTAAAAACTGTCGTAACCTGAAGTAGGACTTCGTACAAGCCTAGTACAATCTCAGCGACACTTATATCGGACCGGAGGATTATCTAATTTGACCCCTTAAGAGCATGAACCCATGTTCAACAAAGTAGCATTCACCACAAGTTGCCACACACTAAGATTTCGTCAAACATATGTAACATGTGTCCACTTGATTCCAACTCGTTGATCAACATGATCTACGGCTTCTCATGGGTTGGATTAATATATTTGTGGGTCTCTAGTACTCCCTTTTTAATCAGAAGTTAGAGGATTCTGTCTACCTTGTATAATCATTTCTGAATAGAAAAAAAAAAGGTTTCACACTCCTCATATCTAGCGGCTCCTCAGCCAATCTTATAGTTTAAGATATGACATGCGCGTGCACTATATCAAGACTGATGTGAATGGTCAATGAATGATATTACTTTGCCAATTGGAAATTCAGTAAGATGCATGGATGATCCAGAAAAAATTCAACAAGATCATCATAAAAATATACAACGATTTCCTCGCTCTCTCACAACCCTTTTGAATAGTGGAATCTATTCAACAAGATTGATATACAAAAAATGTACAAGGAATTGTTCCTCTCATAGACTCTTACAACTATCTGGAATTCTGGATCATGTCAATGTTGCTTTTTCTGTCTATCCTTGATTTCCCAAACGGAAATGGAAACGTAGATCGAGTAGCTAGTAATCCATATATGCAGAAATTCAAGAACTAACCGTGCCCTTCATCCACCTGATGATCCCTCGCCCCCTCCTCCGGCAATGTCAACGCCGAAGAGCTTGACGGCGACATGGCCGGTGTCATTCTCATCGCCAATGGCCGCAACTGCCGTGTTGTCCGTCGTCTTCTTGTAATCGATGAAGAACTGCTTCTCCGGCCCGTACGTGGAGCAGGAGAACACGACGGTGTCGCCGGCGCCGAGGCCCTTCTCCCGGACGTATCGGCTCCAGCCCTTGGTGAGCACGTAGCTCTGGCTGCTGTTCCAGTAAGAGTACCTGAACCTCCACACCTTCCCCTCGCCGTCCTCGAAGTTGAGCAGCACGCCCTTGTCATTGCCGCCGCCGGCCACCGTTAACGGGAAGTGCCTCTCCGCGTGCTGCTTGGGCACGACGAGGCGGTTGAGCTTGCCGACGTCGCTGGGCGTCACGGCCTTCTCGAACAGGTGCTCCCGCGCCCACGCCGGCGTCGGCTGCGCGCGCCCGCGGCCGCGGCGCAGGCCCTGCCTGAGCTCGTGGGCGTAGGTGTGCTTGCGGAGCATGTCCACGATCTCGGCCTTGGAGTGGTCGCTGAGGAAGGCCAGCTCGGGATCGAGCTCGCCCGTGAACGATGACCCGGCCTCCTCCGCCGCCGGCGAGCGCTGGTGGTTGGTCACGGCGTCGGGTCCACGGAAGCGGAGCGCGGCCACGTCGTAGGCCCGCGCGGCGGTGTCCTCGTCGGGGAACGTACCGAGCCACACCCGCGAGTGCTTCTCGTAGATCTGCGCGCCCCACCGTCCGTTGGGCTGCGGCACGACGCCCTTGAACCGCGACGACGACGGCGTTGCCCGCTGATGCAGCTGCGCCGGCGACGACGACGACTCCGCGGCGTCCTCGGCCCCGGACTCCGGGGACGAGTACTCCATGTCCATGTCGTTGTCGCCCATGGCGGCCAAGTCCATCTTGGGATTGTTTGTCGCGTTGCCAGATGCCATCGATCGTCAGAATTATTGTACGTGCGTACGTAGCTCTCTGGTGATTTCTTGTGTATATATTGAGGAGGTTGGTGTACGGTCGTTTCCATCTTGTGGTAGCTAGCTGCTTGAACGATTAGTGTGTGATTGTGTTTATGTTGGAGCTTATGTATGCATTAGCAGCTTTACTCTGTTAAAGCCGTTATTTTATGCTGATGTGTGTGCCTATGTGGTTGGCTTCTACTTGTGGACTTTTCACATTAGGTTGTTCATCATGCTTTCCGGCGCCTCGTGACTTACTTGAGAGAATCTGCTCATCAACTTGGCTGTTGTCCGTGCGTGTTAGTACAGTCTTTATCCGTGAACATATTTTGTTTCATAATGGAATCTTTAATTGAAACTTCCCGTCCCATCAAGCCTGATACAACAACAGAACAAGAGAGTTCAAAGCTCCTGCCTTTGCATAGTAACATAAAAAGTCTTTTGCCCAAATTTGTGACAAAAAGTTGGTGCTTAAGTGGTGTATTCATAAAGAGGTGGCCATATCACATCCTTTATTATGCCCTGGCCGAATTTCATTTTGCCAACGAGTACAGTTAGAACAACACCATTAGTAAATTTTATATTTTGGTTATTTATTCAGTTTGGTACTCTCTCTCTCTCTCTCTCTCTCTCTCTCTCTCTCTCTCTCTCTTGCAATTGGCTACAAATAATTTTATTTGCTACACTCATGTTCCACCATCACACAATTAAAATTTATGAAAATCACGCTCTCCTTCAATGTGGTATACATGGAAACATTTTGAGGCTGAAGTCTCCAAATAGACATTTTATTGGAATTTTCTTTCTTAGGTTATCAAGCGTTGGTTGTCGTAGGTAATGCGGGGCAAAAAACAGAACTCGACGAAAGAAGGAAGATATAAAATATATACATGGAGCTTTCATAGGCGAACTTTTTACTCTGTGTGGGAAAGTTTCACTATGTGTATTCAAACTCCACATGATAAATAACTGAGCTGAAAAGACTAACAAGTACCCCATATGCATCCCTAGATTTTTCCACAGGTATATGTGGTTGTGAATTGTGGGAATCTAGTCAAAAATTTGGGTGTTTCCCGTGCATGTTTGTACATTCTTTTTCCATGAAAATATTTTGTTTCATAATGGAGTCTTTAATTCAAAAAATTGTCACATCAAGTTCAAGACATCAAGAGTACATAGCTCCCGCCTTTGCACGCTAAGATGCACACAACCTATCATACACAGTTCAAAAAAAGGCTCTTAATAAAGACAAATACGCAGTAACCTAGACATAATTATGCACTATAATGACATAATAATCATTAGTGCTTGTGTCGCCAACCTGGATTACTCGACGATCATCATGTAAACAATATGAATGATGGAGAAAAAGACTAAATATATTATAGCAGTGTGTTTGATAAGTTTAGGTATTCCATGAACAAATTTAAAAAAATCATTGAATAAGTTACAAACAAACACAAAAGACTTTTTCCCAAATCATTGAATAAGTTATAAACAAACATCCTTTATTATTTTGTCAATGAAAAAATTAGAACAATACCCTTGTGAACTTTCTATTTTGGCAATACATTCAATTGGGTACTTCCAAGGTGATTGATCACAAATAACTTTGTTGTTACATGTATATGTACCACCATCATAGATTTAATAGTTATGAATATACAAGAAAATCACTCTCACCTTTCAATGAGGTACCTGCATACTCATCAGAGGTGGGAGTCTCTACAAAGACCAATATACTGGATCTTCCTCGGGTTGTCAAGCACTCAAGCATTGGTAGTCATAGGTATTGCATGACAAAATAATAAGTCAAAGTCGCAAGAAGAACAACAACCAGAAGAAAATATTGTGCGCATGCTCGCGGTCTTCTCTATGAGCGTAAATATTTGACGTTGATAGAAGTTTCCTTTTAATTTCCACATGTCACCTCAGTATGAGCCATGCATGTTTCCTGGTGATGGCAACATACAACTGGGCAATATATACGAGAAGCTTCCTACGTCAGCTTTCTAGTGTGCGTTTGTGAGAGTCTCACTATGTATATTCCAACACCACACACTGGATAATTGGCCTATAACGATTGACAAGTATCCAAATGCATCCCTATATTTTCTCCTGTATCTTGGGGTTGTAAAAATAATCTTCTTCAATTAAAAACCCGGCTTTGCATTCTAGCAATAGTAACCACAAAATTCATGTCCCCTTACTATGTTATACCTCCTCTCTCTCTCCCTAAAAAATGTCGCTCGTGATAGTAAAAAAATGGAGTGTTAGACTATGAATATCTTTAAAATAGGTTGGATTAGATACTCTAATTAAATGATATGCATATAATTTTGTATTGAAATATACCTCAAAGAGGTACTCCCCTCATGTCATTGTATAAGGTGCCCAGGGGCGTATCCAGTGGGGGTGCCATGCCATGGCACCCCCTCCATAAATACGAAACTCTTTTACCTACTAGTATTTTGACTAATCATATGTGTATACCATGTGCAAAAATACTAAATTGACATGTATTTGTGGTCAAATCTCCAAATTAGTGAAGCACCCCATCTATTTCTAATTAAATGCAAAGCCAAGCAAGCTTATTGAGGATTTATTTTTTAAGCTTGGCACCCCCACCCATCAGGTTCTAGATCTGCCATTGAAGGTGCCTAATCCTTTTTTGCGTAATCTATTTTAGCCGATTCCTTTCGATTTTGGCCTCTTAATTAACCAAATGCCATATGCAAGTTTAAATTATTTGGTTTTTTAACAACTATGATAGAATTAAAAGTTGAACGTGGTCGGAGTCGTGTTTGGAAGACTGCGTCAAGAAAACCCTTCCCCGGCCGAGCAAGGTGGTACGCGGGGGTGTGCACCTGTTGCTGTTGATTAGACCGGAGCAAGGTGGCCAAGTGGAAGAAGCAGATTAGTTGTATGCAGTAGCCACTAGCACCAGATGGTGTGAACGGATTAGATCCACGCCCCGTTTAGAAAGCCCGTTGGGCGTTGGGGGCCCATATCTGGACACGAGTTGGATGTGGTGCACTGTTCATCTACGGAAAAGCTAGCTACAACCTGTTAAATGTTTTTATTTCTAACGAGCTACATCGCTCAAAAACCAAAATCTAGCCATACAGACTGATTGAGGTTTCTTTTTGGCTTGCTAGTTGCTACTCCCTCTGCTTTGTAATATAACATGTTTTAACATTTGTCTACATTCACATATATGTAAATATATTTATACACATTTTATTGTGTATCTGCATTTATTTGAGTCTGAATCTAGTCAACATGTGAGAGATATAAAAATCTTATATTAAAAAAGGTTAGAGTAGCTAAAGAGGTGTGTATATATATGTTGCAATGTGGAGGAAAAGGTCGGAACATATTCCAGCGGCATGCAGGTCGTGGTAGGGCATGCATGCTGTTCCATGGGAGATGCGCACTAGCGTCTAGCGCGGCAACACTTGGCCAGTTGGCCAGGGACAGCAGGGAGGAAGAAGAAGTCTGTATATACCAACTTTCACTCGCTGAGTCGTCCTCGCCCGATGGACGGAGGTGCACGTGGTTTTCCACCGGCCGGTGGCCGCCGCCGGCGGTCTCCGCCTGAGCCACCTAGTTGCACTTGCATGCAACATATGCATGGAGTCGTCGGTCAACAATACATGCATCGATCGACTCTATTATATTACTCCTACAAGCAGCGAAACGGAGAGTGATGCGTGCGTGTGGTCAGGGTCAAGTCTTGGTAGGTATTCCGTTTATGACTACACGTGCCCACCATCACCGTCGATCGGGAAGCGACCGAGTGAAAGAAGAACCCGATCGATCGACAGAAGCTTCTGATCGTGGTCTTCTGTCGACGTCCCATTTTTCTTTCCTCTGGGACACCATGACGCACTATAAAAGATGCTGCTTACGTCCATAGCCTCAACTTGACGCTGGTACCCAGCTCGCCCATAATGCCTATAGGTGGTGGGCCGACTTCGGTCCGGTCCATTAACATGTACTACTATGAAGTTAAAAAATACTTTTGCCCTAATGGGTGAAAAAACAGCGGTACTTAAGCGGTAGTTGTTCACATTGCCCATTCGTGGAAAGGAGGCCATATGAAATCCTTTATTACCTTGTGACACAATTATATTTTGTCAGTGAGAACCAACTTGTGGTTGGATGGTTAGGAGAGTGATTTTACCCGTAACTCACTAGAGTTCAAACCATAGGTTTGACGCTAGTGTTTCTCATTTAGACGAAATATTCTTCAGTGGGAGGCGACGTTCCCGTCGACAGCGAGACGCCCGTGGTGACTTTGTCAATCTTAAGACCTGACCGTTGGCTCAGTCTCTCGGAGATGCTCATAGGGGTAGGGTGTGCGTGTGTGCGTTCTTTGGGTGAGTGTATGCGCGTGTATATGAGCGTCTGCATGACTGCATTGTATTGTGTTTCACAAAAAAAAAATTGTCAGTGAAAAATTAGATCAACACCCTTGTGAACTTTCTATTCTTATAATATGTTCAATTTGGGACTTCCAAGGTGACAGGTACATGAACATAACTTTATTGTTACATGTATGTACCACAATCACACATTTAATAGTTATGAATATTCAAGAAAATCACTCTCATCTTTCAATGAGGTTCCTCCATACAAATTAGAGGTGGGAGTCTCTACAAAGACCATTATATTGGATCTTCATTGGGTTAACAAGCATTGCTAGTCATTGGTATTACATGAAAAAAAGGAAGAAATCCAAGTCACATGAAGAACAACGACAAGAAAGAAAAATTGTGCGCATACTCATGGTCTTCTCTATGAGTCTTAATATTCGACGTTGATAGAAGGTTCCTACTAATTTCCACATGTCACCTCAGTATGAGTCATGCATGATACCTTTCGATGACAACATTCAACTACGTAATATATATATGAGAAGCTTCATACGTCAACTTTCTAGTGTGTGTGTGTGAGAGATAGACTCACAATGTATATTCCAGCACCACACACTAGATAATTGGCCTATAACGACTGACAAGTACAACAAAATGGATCCCTATATTTTTTCCGGTGTCTTGGGGTTTAAAAAATAATCTTCTTCAACTAAAACACGGCTTTGCACTATATCAATAGTAACAACGAATTCCAGGTTCGCTTACTATGTTATACCTACTCCGTTTGGTTCCCTAAAAATGTCGCTTCTGATGGTAAAACATTTGGGAGTCGGTCTATGCATACCTTAAATATATAGTTTGGAATGGATACCTACTACTAATTAGATGAAATGCATATAAATTTTATTGAATTATATCTCAGAGAAATACTCCGCTCATGTCATTGTATAAGGTGTCTAAGCAGTTTTCCGTAAGACTTATTAGTTGATTCTTCTAGAGTCCCTCCGCTTAACCAAAGGGCATATGTTTTATCCTGTTTTCTAACAAGTATTCCATCCGTTTCAAAATAGACGAATATATTTTTAAGTATTTCAATATGGAATACATCCGGATTGTCCACGGGGTGTGCACCTGACGTGATGATTACCGGAGCAAGGTGGCCAAGTGGATTATGCAGTAGCCGGTGGGGGGAGCGTGACCCGTGCATGCATGGGGCCGACAGGCTGAACGGACTAGATCCAGGCCCCCTAAGATAGAGAGCCCATTGGGCCCATATCGGTCCACGAGTTTTTTGTATAAAAAACTTCACGAGTTGGTGGTGGTGCACTCTTCGGTTACTCGTCTACTGGTAGCTAGCTACATTTTGTTGCCGTTTTTCTGTTTAGCTAGCTAGATAGTACTATTTGTCACTGCATGCCCGTACTTACATATACTCCAGGACGTATGTACAGCACCGTCGATCGATATTAAGCTACCGGCATGCAGATGCAGCTGGTGGTGGTAGGCCAAGCATGGATGCTGTTCGATCCATGGCAGATGCATGCATCCCCCGGCGGATTCACTAGCAGCAACTTGGCCAGTTGGTTAGCGACGGGGAGGAAGAAGTGTTCGGGACAGGAGTGCCAACTTGCTGTCGTCGTAGCCGACTAGCCGGCGATGAACGTGGTTTTCCACCGCCGGTGGTGGCCGCCGCGGTCTTGGTCTGAGTTCTCCGTCAGAGTCTCTGACTGGGCCCATGCATGAGCCACCTAGTTGCACGGCGCACTTGTGATGCTGCCGTTGTTGGTCACATTCCAAATCGGTCTAGTTCCGCATATGCAGGGATGTATGGGAATCTGAAACAAGGCAACCAAACAAAATTAGCGTATTAGTCATTAAACACAAACACGGGCAACCAAACATACCAACTCCAGTTAAAATGGTCTGGCTAACACTTGTGAGCATCCAAATAGGGTGGAGAACGAGGCGCATGCCACGTTTTGTGAGGACCGTGCCTCGACGAGTTACGGATGCGGATAGCTCAAAACGACTGCAGGTAACCAAACACGGCCTAGCTAGTTACATGGCGCACTTGTGCTGTTGTCGTTGTTGGTTACGTTCCAAATAGACCTAGCTAGTTCCACATATGCAGGGAGCCAAGGATACATGGCCGGATGGAGTCGTCGGTCAATCCAACCATCCGTGCTTGCAGTAGCTTTCAGTCATGTATAGGTATTATACTACACCTACATGTGCGTGGTCAGGGTCATGTCATGGTAGGCATATCTGGTATTCTATTCTGGTTGATGATTAGCGCGTGTGTACACATACGGACCGTCCCCTATAGCGAGCTCTAACCGGCCGCTCGCCCATAATGGCTATAGGTCAGGCCCGTTAACATGTACTATAATCTACATTTTTTTTTGTCTCCCTCAATTTCGAATTAAAAACAGTGAATGACTTCTGTATTACCAATTTAATTACGAATTAGTCGGTTAAAAAATCCATGTAGATCAAAAAATATGTTCGTGTAGATCAAAAAATATTGCTGGTTACCAATTTAACCACTATGGGCTATATATGTTGGCATGTACAACGTAGCACGATGTTGTACAATTTGCAACAGCAAGGAGACGCTTGTGGGGTAGAGGTTGCCGTGAAGCCGACTGACAGTGAAAAATCAATTAACATGATACTTATCAAGGAAGAAATTGTAGAACCGAACCAGCTAGAAATCAGTCGCATGGAAGGGTAACTGAATAAGCTCAGCTCGAGAATAAATTGCAAAAAGAAACAGGAAACTAATTCCTGATACCCTTGTGCGCCGAGCTCTGCGGTCGAGATGCCGATGGAGAAGTTTCTCCATCACCGCTAGCAGCCCAGTGATACCTCGGCGGCAAACATATTTTGTCAATGTGACCATTTTTTTACAAAATAAAGAAAATCATTTCTGACTAGCAATATGGACTATCCAGAGTTTGAAGGAGAAGTAACGGGAGAGATCGGAAACCAAATTCCGGGTAATTTAGAACTTGAAAGAGAGAACATGTAACTCGCGAACATCACATCATTATTCGGTACACCGGCAAGTTCATCCACATTACACTAACATGGACAAGACAACAGTAACTGGCCAAGCTCATTAGTGGCTGTTCGCAAACAGAGTCATAAACACTCGAACAACGTAAAGCTGAAATTTTGCTACCGCTATCGCTCGGCTTCCATCGACATTGAACGCTCTGCCTCATCGCGGCCTTTGGTCGCCAACATGCCTATCACTAGATCAGGGGATACGTTTGTATATATAATATCTAATTAATTTTCTTCGGTGGCCACAACTTTGATATGAAGCATGCCAACATAGGACCAGTCACATCTGGGCTTACTGCAAGCTAGGATGGGGGCACATGCCCTCCCCCCAAGTTGACCTATAACGAGTGACAAGTAGTAGTTTATCTGTTTGGTGGGTCGCAGCGGGCCCGTGTTGTGACTCGCATGCTTATTGATGCAGCGTGAGCCAGACCCAGCAGGCACGCTTGAATCCATATTGGGGAAAGGACCATGGGCGTGCGGTAAGAGAGGTGGTTCAAGGTTCAGGGTTCTCATCGGTGAGAGCTCCGACGAGGAGGAAGAGTTCCCCCCCACCCACCGCCTCGCCCACATTTCATCGACCATGCGTGGGAGAAAGTCCGTCCCGTCCCCTTTTGGCGAGGGCGCCGGCGGACAGCAGAGATGCGTTCGCTCCGGGAGGTCGAGGCTCCAGCTTTGGCCAGGACGGCCCTGGCGGTGCTTTCGTCTTCGCCGGAGCACACCCATCTAAATCAGCTCAAGTCCTGAATTAATTACATCCAATCCTGTTTGGTTACCATACTAGCTAATAGCTAAAGTGAAACGTCGAACAAAACCTCACTTACATACTACAGAAGATCGGATTGCTCGCAGCTGGTGGCGGCGATCCATGATACTACAGAAGATCGGTCTCCTCACTTACATATTGTTTTTAATATCAAGAAACTTGCTAGTATTGGTAGATCCCGCAATTTTGTAAAGTAGACATGGGCAAGTTAGGGTTAGCCACTGTCTTGCCGATTGGCAAGGACAGATCATAAATCATTATTCTCGTTCGGTACTGGTCCTGATGTTTTCATCCGGGAACTGGAACTAGAACAGCTTGTAAGCCCTATTGCTCAATAAAGGTCTGGTTTTACCCGGAAAAAAAAAGTGAAACGTCGAACAAAAAAAAAAGTCAAGGGATACTCGTTCGTGTATGGGCCTTTTGGAGGGGTGCATGCTAATGCGTGAGGGTTGTATCAGCGGAAAGGAAACAGATATGGACCTCATGCTCTGGCCCGTGATTATTTCAGGCCCATCCATTTACTGCACATGAAGAAAAACTAAAAAAACAGCATGCTTTTCATGAGACATTTTTTTTTTCTGCACAGGTCACAAAAATATCAAATTTTCACGAACAATTTGTGACAACAGAATGTTTTAATGTATATTTTGTTGACATTTTGAAATGTGCCGGGTGCATGCCAAATTGATTTCACCAGTGCAATACCGAAGTTTCATCTAGTGCAGACACAGATTCATAGGCGTCAAGAAAATAATATCCAAATGAAGTCAAGCACATACCAGTATACAGAGACATCATCGACACAACATAACATTGCACATGCAACATAATATCTTTACTGTTCTTGCCTCATTCCTTGGTCAGTAACGTAATGTCAGGTTTTATACAACAACAAAAATACATACAAATAACCAACACCCAGCATACCACACCTGATCCCATCCTGGTTTGTTCTGTCGACGTAAGCCTAAGCTAAAACTATCACAAGAATCCTGGAGAAAATCCCCCTGCTATTAGTAGTTTACACTGGTGATGCGTTACACACATGACATAAGACATAATGTTACATCATTCTCAACAAGAATGCCATGGAAGCTGCTGCTGACCGAAGCTGCAAGGACGCACACCATGCTGATGATCGATTGATGCTGGCAAAATCAATTTGCAGCGTGCCACTGTCCCTGCTTCAACCCCTGCAGCCTGTCATGACTCATGAGTGTTTCCTCATTAAATACAGAACCGGCCCGTTTCCAGTGTGCGTCATTTAACGGGGGCTCCGGTTCCCATTCGTGTGGAAGCTGTCCGAGCTGTTCGCCTCCATCTCCGCAAGCATCACCGACTTTGCCCGCTGGTACCTGTTCCGTTTCGCTGAGATTGCCGATATCGCTGCGTAGGTAAATCAACAAGTTAAAACACATTGCCTTCAGAAAAGTGTCGGACATATACATGGGCACAGTTGAGCTGTGACTTGTGTTGCCTAGTTCAGAAATAACCAAGATCATATAGTATGAATAACCGAGACACTAAAGTTAGGGGGGTAAATCTTCTACCCTCAAGATTTTCAGTAAATATAAACCTACTGAAGTTTCAGAACTAGCATGATAAACTAATTTATGGTCCTTAAAGTGACTCAAATCATATATAAAGACCAAAGAGTTTAGTGAGATACTTACAGGTCAAATCTTGAGGGAACTCAAAATCGTAGTCGTAGGGTCCCCGTCTTATGCACACTATGTAGACCACTATAAGTATGACAAGCAGAAGAAGTGCAAACGAGGCTCCGAGTGCAATCTTGCCAGTTTTGTTCAAGCCTCCTTTCTCCCAGAATAATGCGCACGCAGGGAGAGTAGGCACACCACACAGGCCTTTGTTACCTGAGAGACTGGCAACACAATTCATGTTTGTAAACCACAGAAGAATCAAAATATGTTCACATAGCACAGCTACTCATAGTGCAGATATCTTACTCTATCACACCACCATGCACACCAACTGAATAAAGTATTTCTGGAACTTGCCCATCAAGTTGATTGCTGTTCAGTAAACTGCACAAGAGGTAGTATCTAGTAAGTCCGCATTGCTGCATACTTGTGACTGGACATGTAGTTAAATTCTTATATCTATATGAATATCTCATAAACAAAGTAAATATTACTGTCAAACAATGTGCTTACACAGTCTGTAATTTGGATGAGCCTATGGTGCCAGGAATACTCCCGGTAAACTGGTTCGAGGACAGATCCCTAAGAAACAAATAGATCAAATGCTCATAATGATTAGAAGTTATTAGAGAACAAGGTCTTGCAGAAGCATTAAACCTACAGGACAGAAATACCCAAGAAAGTAGAAGCTTTAGAATCAAAACTTTGCATATTGTGGGTAAAAATATTTGAACTCACAGTGTTGCAAGAGAAGGTTGGCCTAAACCAGGCGGTAAGCTTCCAGTCAAGGAATTAGAGCTCATGTTCCTGGCCAGGCAGAACATGACATATATTAAATTACAAAGGATAGATCAGAAACTGCATAATGCGGAAGCAAGATAACACACATTAATATAGCTTAGAACCAAGTATGCTCAGAAAATATATATGCATATAAAAAATATGAAAAGACAAACAATTCAAACTTGATATGATGGGCTATATATCTAGGACAGGAAAGTATCAATTTCGCAGGTCCTGGAGAAAGAAGTAATTAGGTGAGATAGTGGCATGATATAACTAACATAGCATTGTCATCCAAATGTAATTCCTCACAACAGATGAGAACATGGCGGATAAAAGGTAAAAACTTACCCAGGGCTCCTATCTTAAGAGTTCTCCAACTAGGTGGAGAAACCCAACCCTCCATAATGGTTATAGAGGAAACACGAGTTGGAGCATCAGTTTTGGTCATTTTGGTGTTCATACATTGAAGTTTAGGCTAGAAATAAGGACACTTGATCTGCTACACGAGTCAAATCATCAAACGCAATTTATGAGAGAAGCTGGCGTTCAGAACTCACATCCCCTATGCAGATTCTGGAGTGTTCAAGATAGGCTAGTGTGAAGCGAAATATGGACTCAGTTTGTCTCTGTCTACACATTATCATTAATGAAATCATGCAAGTTGTTTAGTTTTGGGCATGGATGAAGTACACATGGGTTGGAATATTCTAAATTGAGAAATAAGACATTTTTAGGATCACATCCAAATAACCCAGCTTTGATTAGAAAGTTGAAGAGGTCTAACAGTTTAGAAATACAACACACTGGGATTGCCTGCTCACAAATATATAGTCTGTAAGTAAAAGAGTACTGCCCTCAACCTCTTTTTAGAAAAAAAAATCTAGATGAAATATGATTTCGCGATTAAATTGACTGCAGGGACTACAGATCCACAATCAATGAAAACAGTATACTGTAGGTGAGTAGACTGATCGGAAAGGGAATATGGAGGATTTTCGGAGATCCATTTTGTGGCAGAACCCCCTATGAGAAGTTCCTGAACTCGACGAAATGGCGAGCCCATTCTTTGCTGAATAATAGCCTTTCCATTGTAGGTCTGCTGTGGTTGACAGGTGGGGTTGGGAAAGTCCCTCTGCTCATTTCAGATGCATGATATCATGCATGTACAGGTCAAGGCATGGTAGTCATAGTGCTTTAGCACTCCTTCACATACTTCCATTACATACCCATGTGCAGTTGGTCCTAATTTGACTTTAGGACCTTCCAATAATATATTTTCACGTTGAAAGTTTCAAATGCCATTTGTTTCCAGGTGACACCTGTACTGCAATATCTATTCGTCAATCTATATCATTTAAGAGCAAAGAATACAAAACAGAAAATACTTTCTGTGAGGAACAAAACCTACTGTCACTACGCAATACAACTGGGTTTGGGTGCCATGCATGGACAACTTGAGTGGAACTTCACAAATGTAATTTCTTCAATTAGATTAAAACATGACAGTAAACAGAAAGTTATTTCTGATGCCTTTTATTTATAGAGCTCTCCTCTCCAGCTTCTTGGCAATAGCCACAATTCCCACAGTGGTTCTAGAGGAAACCAACAGAAACTATATACAAGTTGGTGCATCCTTTTTAGTCATTTGGTGTTCATACATCAAAATTCAGGTTAGAAAATAAGAGCATACTTCCCCACATAAAAAAATAAATAAGAAGACATACACTTACTACGTGAGCATCTGGTTGTTAGAATTCACAATCCCTACCGATATACCAGAATGTTCATGGCAGAAGCTAGTGCTAAGCGACATAAGGACTCAGTTTGTTGCTGAAAGCAACTACATTAATCAGAATGGGATAACAGAGGTCCAAGGCATTCAATCTTGTGAACCTCCAACGGAAACTTTCTTTTTTAACAAAACAAACATGAGATGGAGCCCTACCTGAAGGCTTTATTTCATTAACCAACACGTATATACAAAACAGGTCTAGTACAATCTGGCAAGGTTGGTAAAGAAGGACATAGTTAGCCTTTTTTTTTGAATGATTGCCTTTCTATTGTAGGTGGGGTTGGGAAAACTGCTTTGCTCATTCCAGATTCATGTTATCATACCAGTCCAGGTCAAGGATTGCTATTCGTAGTGCTCTAGCACTCCTTGATATACTCTCATTGTATACCCATGTGCACTTGGTCCTATTTTGACTTTGGGACCTTCCAACGATATATATTTTATACTGAAGTTTGAGATTTCATTTATTTCCAGGTGATACTCTGTACTGTTATATCTCTTTTTTTTTTGGATTTGTACGGCTGCTTAAATTAGTTTATACAAAGAAAATAATGAAGGAACGTCTCTGAGATGTCATAAGTCATAACCAAGGTCAACCAATTGTCTATAATGATAAAAAAATCAAAGTAACAGTTCAAGTAATTGTGTAAAGCTAATGCAAACATGAAACTCAAGAACCATTGATACACAGAAACTCTAAATGTCAACACTGATCTGGATCAAGCTGAAGTCGACTTAAGTGTGTGCACTGATACTTACAAGCTTACCAAGTCTGTCAGATGACTTATTTCATCAGTGATGAAACCTTTCAGGCCTTGACTTCCAAGATCCCTGTCAACGGAAATGAACACATGTACGAGTAAATGACAGTAACCATTTCAATTTTTCAAAACATATAATATGTATTCACTGTACAATATATTTTTGAAACATACTGATACTTTGGCAGTGAAGTTTTATTCAAGTCCACATAGTGATACTGATGAGCATGAATTATTATCATGTCTGACAGTACGCTTTTAGTCACTAGCATAAAAATTAGAATAATACAAAGACCAGTGACTCAAAGTTAAACCAGAATCAAGACATAAACTTGTTAACACAATTCAAATTTTGCAGTCCAGTTTTCCGGTGCAAGATCAGATTGGTTGAGTAGTAGAACAGCATTCACTGATAGCTTTACTATGCACTATGTGTGACTGATAAAGTATCTACCCTTACCAACGATATGCGCGCACTACCAGTATTTTCGAAAAAATTAGTTCCATCGTCTGTAGAAAGCAGGAATGTGCTTGGTGGATCACAAATAGGTAAAAGAGTGCTTGAACGCGAAGCAGAAACACCCTCACGAAACATATAGCAGATAAGTACATTGGATATCGAAATGTACTCACAGCTGAGTGATCACGAGGCCTTGGTCACCGCGATGGCAAGTGACCCCCTCCCATGCATCCCACGTCCTCGGCGCGCAAGGGTCCCCGTTCCACCCCATCCTAGCTGGAATTTTCAGTGAATCCTTGAGGGCCTTCATTGCAGCCGCTGCCAAAACCAATCCAACAAACAAGCTCAGAGAATGCATGCTGGTTTCAGATAATGGAAATTGGAGGGCTTTCACCCCTCTTGTGTTCAGAAGATACAATTACCTTGGTTCGGCACCGTCCTTGTCTCAAGCGGCACCATGGCGTAATTCTCGAGCCCGCAGAGGATCGGCCGCCCCACGACGGGCACAAGCCTGACGCTCATGGTGTTGCTGGTCAGGTTCTTGACAATGTAGGTCCACTTGAAGGCGGTGAACCCACCGACCTGCTTGAATATGTCGATCCTGGTGACGTTCCTCCCGGCGAGCATAACGTCGAACACCCTCTGGCCAGGCGCGCTGACCGCGGCGTCGAGCTCGGCGAAGTGGAGCCAGAGCATGTAGGAGAGCCTGGTGTCGACGGGCATGAGGTACTCGATCTCGGCGTCGGCGGCGTCCCGCCGGTGGTGACCGCGGACTCGTACATCTTGGCGGGGAAGTAGTTGGGCGGCTGCTCGGCGCCGAAGATCCGGCGCCCGCCGGCTGTGACGGCGTCGTAGACGAGGTCACTGTTCCGGAAGTCGGTCCCGCCTGCCAGACCCGGGAGAATGCGTCGGAGTCGTTGGTGAATCCCGGCCCGAAGAGGCCGTTGCCGCAGGTGAGCGGCCGTAGTTGACGAGACGAGGGAGGCGCCGTGGTGGCCCGTCGTAGGCGAGCGGGTGCACGGGGGCGACCTCCACGGAGCCGACGACGGGCGCGTCGGTGGAGAGGGAGTAGAAGCAGATGTCGGTGGTGGAGGCGTTATTTGAGGAGGTGGAGTGGGAGGGGAAGATGAGGTCGGAGTAGGCCCCGTAGCGCGCGGCGGACTCGGGCCAGGGGGAGCGGAAGGAGAGGACGAGGGTGGCGGCGGCGGAGACGTCGAAGGACGGGGAGCGGAGCTTGGAGTCGTAGTTGTCGTAGACGGAGAAGACGCGGAGGTAGTAGCGGCCCGGCGGGAGCGGCAGGGAGTAGCAGGAGGACTTGCCGGCGGAGGAGGGCGGGAAGAAGCGCAGGTGCGCTCCTGCGGGGACGGGAAGCGGTGCGGCTCGGCGACCATCCCCGCGGCGCCCCCGGCGAGAAGTAGCGGTCGGACAGCCATGGGCGGCCGAAGGCGGAGGTGAAGTCCGCCTCGCCCCCGCAGTCGATGTTGTAGATGTGGTTCGCCTGCGCTGCGCGCGGGGAGGGCAGAGAAAGCGTCAGCGTACACAGCAGGGGTTAATTGTTTGGAGCTGAATTCCGGTAACTCATTAGCGCGGCCGGGGAGCTTACCGCCGGAGAGGAATGGGTCGTCGGAGGCGCCGGCGGCGACGGCTGCCAGGAGCAGTAATGGGAGGATCCGGAGCATGAGAGCTGCATTGCCGCTCCCGGGAACGGAGGAGCGGCGCGCCTCGCCGGAGAATTTGGTCGGGAATTTGGGATGTCGGGGTTCGGGTTGGACGGAGCTGCTCAGCTGGGGAGTGGAGGAGACGTGGTGGTGGAACGGAAGGTGACGGATACGAGACTGGATCTGGCCGGCGCTGGAGGATCGGGCGGTGGGGAGGCGTCGCCGGGCTGCGTCGTGGCTCTGGCGCCGTCCGATCGACGGAGCTGCCGCGGTAGTTACTCGAATTCAGTGAAGGTGAGGTGATCCGCCGCGTTCAGACTGAATCTACTGCGTCACGGGAGCGCACTGTTTGCATCGCCACCTGTGCAGACAAATAACTAAGCTGAGACTGAATTAACTTACCGCCATCCATCACTCACCTACTCACACTGGAGTAGTAATTACAGTGAGCGCCATACCATCATCCAACATATTCCTCAAAAAAAAAAAAAAAATACAGCCGCGAGAGCCCCAAACGTGGAATATTCCCAATCCCCTCTTGTTGTCTACCGCGCCCATCGCCGCCATACCCCTCCCTCTCCCACACGTCGCCAATTTCGGCAGGTTCCCGATGGATTTATGGTCGCCGCATCCCGCATCAACTTCGGCTAAATATCGCCTCGATTCTGCCACGGCCCATCTCGTCTCCGGCCACAGCAGCCCTGCCTCGACTCTGGTTACCCGAGGCTCGCCTCGACCCTGATGTGGTTGCACTGGAAGCCCAAGGCCAGGGCTAGTCCGGCCACTACGCTGTCGAAATCTCCTGCGACGGCATGCCGATGTGGGTCACGAAGTTCAAGTCGTCGGAGCTAGCCTGATACCGTGGTGTGGCGTTACGCCCGGTCAAGGTCCAAGATGAAGTTCCCGGAGATCAAGAGGCGCAAGGACGAGGAGTTCCTTGCACCGAATGTTCGAATCATCTCTCGGGGGATTGAGAAGGAACACTGCATGGCGTTGTAGCAGATCAAGGCGGAGGAGAGGAATGAGGCGGCCGTGGAGAGGTTCCGCCAGGAAAAACCCGGAGTTCGTCACGGCCGAGCTGTGACGCGCGGAAGAAGAACAACGCACGAGGCGGTCCCCTCGACTCCGGCGATCAAGATCGATGATCCATCATCCGGATATTGGATTTTTTGCGGTGATGAATCCGGTGTCGATTGGAATGCGCATGCAAAGGATCCCACTCTTAGGCATTACTTTTGATCCGAACAATGTTTATTTATCATGTTCTAGTTTAATCCGCAAAATGTAGTTCACTAGTTCGCACTATGTATGTGTTCATGTCTGTAGTTTGAACTAGTCAGTGTATGCATGGTTCGTGGTTGAAATATGACTTAAGCATCTCAAGATTTGAACATGTTTTCGTCCCTTTTTTCACAAATCCAATCACCACACCAGGTTTAGTTAAAAAAAGAAACTAGACCCAAACTAGTTAGAGCATCTCCAAGCGAGTCCCCTATAGCCAGCCCAAACGTCGGCGGACCGCCCGGACAGGTTTTCGGCCGAAAACCGCCACCCAAGGGGGCCTCTAAAGTCATCCCAAACGACCGGGCGGTCCGCACACCCCAAGCCCAGCCCATATGTGGGGCGGGTTTGGGGCCGCCCGGACGCGTCCGCCCCCTCGTCGCTGACAGCGCGGACCTACCCATCCGCACCATAAATCGGACAGAACCCTTGCCCGGCCGGTAGATATTTTGGATACTCCGCCAGCTCCTTCTTCTAGCTCCACCCCTCTAGCTAGCTCCGGCGGCCCCGCCCCACCGTTTCGGTCTCCCCACTCACCCGCCGTCGTCTGTAGTTGCTCCGACTAGATTTGGGCCGTAGCATAGCTCCGTTGCAGCCGCATCTCGATGGATCTGGGCGCATTTGGCCTACCATTTCCGCCGCCACCTGCGCCTCTCCCGGAAGAAGCTGTCGATCTTCCCTGGCTTCTTCGCCGATACCATGGTTTCTTGGGAAAAGAAGGAGGACTCGGTCGGCTCCTACCCGCTATATGAGGAGAGCACCTCATCGATCCGGTATGTACGAGCTTTTGCCCACATTTTGAGTTTTTCCCAAAGTTGTGCATTGTGAGTGTAGGATTTGAGTTGTATTTTGTTGAAATGTAGGATTCACAAGTATGTAGTTGCAATATCGTGGTGTGATATCCGAGTTGAACGCCTCCCTCCAAGGGAAGATGCTCATTTTGGAGGATTTAAACTTCACAATAGATGAAAAAAAGATTGAAGACAAATTGGAGGAGGTTCAACGTACAAACCGAAAGTTGGAGGAGAAATTGATGAAGGTTCAAGAAGAGAATAAGAAAATAGAACAAGAAAAGATGATCCTAGAAGCTAAGAAGATGACAATGGAGTTGCAACTAGCGGACGTTGCTGACAAGTACAAGTGCAAGACGGATGAAAATCGGACAAGGATGAAGAACATGAAGAAATACGTCATAGAGAAGGATATGCATCTTAATTATGCATTAGGAGCTATAGTTATCTTAATTATAATTATAATTGCTATGTACGCTATTTCTTCGTGCACTAGATAGAGGTTGCATAATGCAAAACGAAGCAGTTGCATGGGCTGCATGTATTTGAGTAGATAAATATGGGGAGTATGGTTGTAGAGCACCACATTTTGGCACCGTCTCTAAGAGCATCTGCAACCGGAGCCCCCAAATTCGGCCCCCAAACTGTCCGCGGACGCGTCCGGGCAGTCCCTATAGTTGGTGCTCTACAATCATGAACCTTATATTTCTCTCCCCAAATCCATGCATTACATGCAACTACGTTCTCATACGTATGATCTATCTAGTGCACAAAGATATGCCATACATGGCAAATATAATTATAACTAAAATAGCTATAGCTCCCAATGCATAGTAGAGATGCATTTCCTTCTGGATGGCATGTTTTTTGTATTTCTTCGTCTTCTTCATCTTCTTGTCCATCTTGTTTTCGTAATCATCAACGATGTCCACGAGTTGCAACTCCATATTCATCTTCTTTTCTTCTATCATTTTCTTCTCTTCTTCTATCACTTTCTTCTCTTCTTCTTCTCTTCTTTCATCTTGTTCTTCTCTTCTTCAATCCTCTTTATTTTCTCCTCCAACTTCCGGCTAGTAGCATGAACTTCTTCAAATTTATCTTCAATCCTCTTATTTCCCCTCTATTGTGAAGTTTAAATCCTCCAAAATGAGCATCTTCCCTTGGAGGGAGTCGTTCAACTCGGATATCACCCCACGGATATTGCAACTACATGTTTGTGAATCCTACATTTCAACAAAATACAACTCAAATCCGACACTCACAAGGCACAACTTTGGACTCAAAATGTGGGCAAAATCTCGTACATACCGGATCGGATGAGGTGCTCTCCTCATATAGCGGGTAGGAGCCGACCGAGTCCTCCTTTTCCTAGGAAACCATGGTCTCGGCCGAGAAGCCGGGGAAGATCAACGGCTTCTTCCGGGAGAGGCGGAGGTGGCAGCGGAAATGGTAGGCCAAATGCGCCCAGATCCGTCGAGATGCGGCCGCAACGGAGCTATGCTACGAGCCAAATACAGTCGGAGCAACTGCAGACGACGGCGGGTGCGTGTGGAGAGCTAAACGGTGGCACGGGGCTGCCGGAGCTAGCTAGAGGGGCGGACCTAGAAGAAGGAGTCGGCGTAGTTTGCAAAATATCTACCGGCCGGGGAAGGTTTCCGTCCGATTTATGGTGCTGATGGGTAGGTCCGTGTTGTCAGCGACAAGGGGGCGGACGCGTCCGGGCGGCCCCAAATCCACCCCAGATATGGGCTAGGTTTGGAATGTGCCGGACCGCCCAGTCGTTTGGCCTGACTATGTGAGGAGTCGTTGGGTGACGGTTTTTGATCCAAAAACCATCGGAACTGTCCGTCCGGACGTTTGGGATGATTTGGGAGAACCGCCGTTTTTGCCCACGCATAGGTGCCGCGACGTGCACAGTAATGCGCGGCCAGTCTGCCTACCACTATACACGGGCGATACATGCAAGTCTCCTTCTCCGACCTGTACAGCAGCACAGCACTGTACTTAATTGTGATCAGTCAGGACCCATTCGAACAGGACCGACGACGCAGACTTGGCAACCCATTCTAAACGGAAACTAGTTTATGTAAGACAGCAACAAGAACATACGCCATCATGTCTTTTTTTAACAGAGTAACTCCGGTCCTACCGACTAAAATATGTACCTGACCGGTAATAGCTCATTCCATTCCTTCTTCACGGGGAACAGTACAGTAGTACGAGCTGGGGCCCCTGATCAGAGGCGGTGATGATCAAAAGGGAGGACAAGTAATCTAGATGATGCGTTTTTTTATTTAGTTTAAAGCGGTTGTATCCGCCATTTAATTAAATAGAATAGAGCTTTATGTACAGAATTTAGAGTAAGGAAAAAAATCCTTTTACACGCAAGAAATAAAAACTAGTCTCCAGGATCCTGCATGTGGGCAAAAGCCGCAGCGCCATCTCCTCCCGCACCAAAGCCTCCACCTCCTTAGGCTTGCTTGAGCTCCTTTGGTTCCTCTCCTTCCCCCATGTCGAGGAGTGCCCAGGCATCAGAGAAATCAGCACCTAGGCCACCCCCGAAGGGATCTGCCGCTCCATCCCGGTCACTAACGTCTTCTTCTTCTTGGGCTTTTTCCCGAAAAGGACGAGGTCATCGATGGCCGCCACTGCCTGGTCCGAGAGGGGACCATCGTAGAGGGCCAAGTAGTCCTGCCGGCAGCGCTTCGAAGGAGTAGCCTCCTCAGGCTGCGAGCCAAGGTATTAGTTTGCCGACCAACCGGAAAGTGTTTTTTTCTCTCGAGCAAAAATCATACCTGTGATTTTCCAATAATTTTGAAGACGTCTCTGGATGTAGGCATTGATGTTTCCCACAAACGTGCGAAATATCAATTTGAAATGATTTATATTACGGGCTACACA
This sequence comes from Poa pratensis, assembly GCA_947311845.1. Taxonomy (NCBI): domain Eukaryota; kingdom Viridiplantae; phylum Streptophyta; class Magnoliopsida; order Poales; family Poaceae; genus Poa; species Poa pratensis. The sequence continues at coordinate 36,691,768 of CAMZMU010000108.1, read as the reverse complement.
AAAATAACTAATCTGACAAAACATAGAGGTTTGAAAATATGCATATTTAGATCCACACTTTTGTTATTTTTGTGTAGTTCAGAATACAAAATATTTGAAGTTGATATTTTACACATGAGTGAGATATACTATTGGCTACACCCGATTTTATTTTCATATTTTTTTAAACATATAAATGTGATTTTAATTTTTTAAAATTGGCGAGAGCAGTGGAGCTCGGAGCCAAAAAAAATCTCCACTCGCCGACCTACTCCCTACCCAGTCACGACTCACGGGCCCATGGTGGAGTGGAGTATATAGCATCCGTCTGTGGAGGCATGTTAGAGTATACACGTATATGATTATTATGGTAGTATATGATAGAGTTAGGATTCGTGTCCATCTATTCCTGACTTGACTTTTACTCCAAGATGATCCCTGTACCGCTATATATACTCGCCCATGAGCCTCAATAATACATCCACCAATTCCGCCAATCTCATAATTCTACATGGTATCAGAGCGGCACGATCTGACCTACCGCCGCCTCGCTTCCGCACCGCGCCGCCCCCGGGGAGATCGATCTCCATGATCTCTCGGGGGGGCCGCGCCGCCCGTACCTAGGGTTCGTCCGCCGGTCGGTTGATCGGCTACCCTAGAGTCTTTTTTTTCGATCTGTAGATCGGTTTTTCTCTCCGCCGGTCGCTCGACCGGCGTTTTATTTTTTGGTTTGCCGATCATAGATCGGATTGCGTCGCCCACCACCCGTCGTCTTCTCGCGCCTCTACTCCGACAACGGCATCACCTGCACCGACCCGCTCTTCGACAGCCGGCTGTCGCGGCCGATTCGCCGGCGCCGACTCCGCACCGGCCGGCTCCTTCAAGCCGGCTATTGCGGCCGACTCGCCAGCGCCGACTCCGCACCGACCGACTCGTCTTCACCGACCGCGCAGTAAGGCCAGACGCGCCGTCCAAGGGACGCCTCGACGCGTCACAACCGGTTTCCCTCGTCTGCACGGTCTCCATCGCCGGTTCGTCTTTGCCGTCATCGACCGGGACTTCACCGACAACTTCGCCATCGACTCCGATCTGCGCGTCGTCGTCGCCGCCATGGCGCGTACCGCGCTGCGTCGGTCTGATCAACCGTTCGCGCGCATGTCTACGCCAAGCACGTCCCCGAGCATGCGCCTACCACCGATCGAGCTGCAGGCTGCCGCCGCGTTGCCCCTTCGGGCCGCGCCGCCGCCGCCTTTGGTCCATGTTGACGGCTACCAACGCGCCTTCCCAGGCGTGTACGCCGCCGGCGACACCCGCCGTCGCCCCGACCCGCGCGCTGATGCTGCTGCGTCGCCCCTTCGGGTCGTAGCACCGCAGCACGCCGTCCACTCCGCCGTCCCCGCGCATCGACTTCCACATGGTATGTGCCGCGCCGCTTCCCTTCGCGCGGGAACACCACCGTCCGCGCATGGTCTTCGTCACGCCGCCGGGTTCTTCCTCACCTACTTCGAGTAACGGCGCCGCCGTTCTACAGGTAACCTGCATGGCCACTCCGGCCATCGCAGGTCCCGCCGATCACACCTTGTCTAGGCGTCCAGCATGGCCACTCCAGGCCACCGCTGCCTTCGCCGCCTTCTACGTCTTCGTCCACCACGACCTCGTCGCCAGCGTCATCTTCTCGTCCCCGACTACGTCTACTCCGACAACCGCGGACGACATCGGCACCTTCTACCCCATGTCGATTGGCGCCGCAACCGTCCTCGAGTCATCCTCTGCTAGTCCCTCTGACACTGGCGTATGGTTCATGGTGGTCCCTGCCCCCGCACGCACGGTACTGGCAACACCGGTGCATGCCTTCGTCCCCGACGTGTCTCCGAGTCTGGCAAGCTCGGGTCGGCGCCTCGTCTTCATCGGTTTCGACAACGTCCTCGGCATCGGCTCCCTCCTCTACGGCTGCCTCAACCGCGTCACCGACTTCTTCTTTGCGTACTCGGTTCTGGCAAAACCGGAGTATGCCTTCGTCCCCGACGTGCGCCTTGTTCTGGCAAAACAATGGCCGCACCTCGTCCTCGACGGCTAGTGCTATGTCTTCTTCAGCATCGGCATTCTCGACGACTGTCTCGACGTGTCTCTGTCACTCTCCTCGCGTACTATGCGCCTGCGGCTTCATGTGCGTCTACATCGACACCGGCAACCCGACCACGACATCGACCACGGTGACCCCTTACACGGCTACCACAACCAAGGCTGCACCGCCTAACGCTCTCGGCTCCCTCGACATCGGCAACAAAGGGCTATCACCTCGCTTGAGCTCCTCACCAGCTTCCTCTACAGTCCAAGCATCGCGTCATCGACACCGTCCACGACGTTCCCGCACCTACTGCGGGGGGATGTCAGCTTACTGGTTCTTCCTGGGCTTATCTCCAGTCTGACCATCCGCGACGCTCCAGTTGTTCACGATGCTACTGCTACGACTACGGGGGGATGTTAGAGTATACACGTATATGATTATTATGGTAGTATATGATAGAGTTAGGATTCGTGTCCATCTATTCCTGACTTGACTTGTACTCCAAGATGATCCCTGTACCGCTATATATACTCGCCCATGAGGCTCAATAATACATCCACCAATTTCGCCAATCTCATAATTCTACAAGGCAAAACCATTGCTTTGATTGCGGAATGTGATTTTGGATCAAAGCCGTGCGCCGCGACAGCTACCACCATCACCCTGTAATCGTCAAGACGTATGCAGGGGCAGCATCAACCATAGCTCCCTCTGTATCCTAGAACCTTCTATTTGTGATATCTTAAGTGATATTACACTTATATATATGGACCAACGGTATACCTTGTCTCTTTTATTATAGTTTGGTATTATGACTTTGTGAGAGATCATTCTAAATTATTTAATATGACTGATTTGGTCGATTGGGTTGTGTGTCCTCTTACTATAAATTTGTGTCCCACTATTAATAAGATAAAATCCACAGTGTGCACATGGGAATAGACATCTTTGTACAAATAATATAAACAATTAAGAACTAAATAACTTTTGTATGTATTAGCTAAATAAGTTTATAAAATGAATTTATATACATACCCATGGTGTTTATAGCCTAAGTGAAAACCATTTGGACCAATATTGCTCTTAGATAACATCAGAGTAGACAAACGCACTAGCTTGCAAGCAACATGAAGTCTCTTTTGGTTAAAATTGACATAAAATCTACCAGTTATTTAATCTAGAACAATGTTGGAATTTAATAGAGAAGAAAATTTTGGGATAACCCGTTTAGATCCCGATTATCACTCGAAATGTATTTTCTGTGCGACCCCTATAAAATTGGTATATATGTTATGTTATGATTCTTTGTATAACGACGTGTATTTCTCCTTAATCTTTTATCTATGCATATTTTCTCGCATTTTATATCTTTTTTGCAATAATTTTTTTTTTGGGAATGCGGTGCGGCTCGGGCACCAATTCCGGCGGAACGGAAACACTGTCGGCATTGTCACCTGCACAGACACAAAAATTAGCTAGGGTGTACAATAGAACTAGTTGTACATGGGAGACTGTGGTTTGTTTGTCCAGTACTAGTAGGAGCGGTGTTTTGGCTCCCGAGTTCATATGCTCCTGTTATAATAAACAAAATTTCAAAAATAGTACAACATTTCACAAAATTCTGTAAAAAAAATGGAGATGTATGTATGCAAACGTACTACATGCGTGCCACGTTTCATGAGAAAAATACGTGTGTGGTGCTCCGAGCGAAAAAGACAAAATGAGTATTACAAAAAGATATTTTCTAAATCCTATTTTGGCTGCTGATTTTGTTTTTTCCGCACAGAGCACCACACATATCTTTTCGTTACGAAGCTCGACACCCATGTAGGACATTTTTACTGCAGCATCTCCAAAAAAAAAATCAGAATCCTTTGAATGTGTTACTATTATTTGAATTTTGCTTAATCTGATAGGGACATACTATGAGATGGGCGGCCAAATTGAATTTGTGTTAGCTTCATGATTATGGCCGATGGGCTCATCAGTGATTGATTGCAGATCACTGCCAAGATGAGCGGCAGTGGCAGGGCATTACGGCAGCTGCCATCCATCACCACCCGGTAATGAAGCGTGTGACGCCAACCGTATTTTCTGCATTCGGATCGCGTCGCCGCGGGCCCGTCGTTCCGTTCGCTTCTCGCCGCGACGTGCGCGGTAATGCCTCTTTCAGTGCCACCACACACACACACGGACCATCAAACAGGGCCCAAGAAGAGGAATACGCGATAGGGCCCATCGACGACGCGGACCTAGCAACAACCGCATTCTTTTATGAGGCCGTAGTATCAGCGTCCATGGTCTTAAGCAAAACCGGTTTACAGTACACACACGAGACAGCAAGATTGTATAATACTGACAGGCAAGCTGTCGTGTTTTTTAAACAGAGCAACAACTCCTGCCGACTTAAAATATGTACCTGACCGGTACTAGCTTCAGTTCCCGTGTCTTCACGAGGGTACAGTGCGTGTCTAGGCCGTGGCCTGCACGGACCACTTGCTGTCCACCGCGCCGCAACGCCCTCGAATCCGGACAACCTCGGCCCATCGCCACCGTTCCCGCTTCGACTCTGGCTAAATCTTGCCTCCATTCTGCTGCAGCCCATCTCGTCTCCGGCCATCGCAGCCCCCGCCTCGACTCCGGTTACCCGAGGCCTGCCTCGACCCTGAAGTCGTTGAACGGGAAGCCCAAGGCCAGGGCCACTACGCCGTCGAAATCTCCTGCGATAGCATGCAGATATGGCTCAGGAAGTTCAAGTTGTCGGAGCTCGCCTGACCCCGTGGTGTGCCCGGTCAAGGTCCGAGATGAACTTCCCGGAGATCGAGTTCGGAAGGACGAGGAGTTCCTCGCACCCGATTTTTAAATCGCCTCTCGCGAGATTGAGAAACAAGGTTCCACGGCGTTGCGGCAGATCGAAGCGGAGGAGACGTCAATGGAGAGGTTCCGCCAGGAAAAACTCCCGTCCCGCCGACTAAAATGTCCTACAGTCATTCCATCCTTCTTCACGGACGTACAGAAGCTGGACTGGGGCCCTCTGATCAGAGGCGGCGATGATAAAGTGGTAGGAGAAGTAAGTTATGATATGCTTCTTTTTTGACTGACGTGTTGGATTAATTACCTTTCGCTGTTGTCATCTCTCTCCCTCGATATTTTTTTTTTGAACAAGATCTCTCTCCCTCGATCTGCTACTACTATTAGTATCGAAGACTCCCTCGATATGCTACAACAATGTTTGATTAGTTGTTCTGGTTAAAATATGCAAAATGTAGTTTGCACTATCTATGTATGTGTTTTGTGTTCATGTTTGTAGTTTGAACTAATTAGGGTGTGTTTGGTTGAGATTTCTGGGTCAGATTCACGTAGTGGCAGTTATAATCTGAACCAAACGGTTTTCGCCAAGACCCAGATTCGGCAACGCAACAGATTTTTCTAGTGCAAAACGAAAGTTGGGTCGACCCCATATTTCACTGCGTTACGTCCAACCAAAATCTTTGATAATTACCCGCACGGTCACCGATAAGTGAAAAGTGTCCGGTTCGTTTTCTTTTATTTCTTCTCCCAGCTTGCTCTTTCTTCCCCATCGTTATTTTCCCCAAGAACAAAAGCCGATCCAGGCTAGGCTTGGCCTGCCGCCGGCCTACTCCGACCGCCTCGTCGGCGCCCTCCGGCAGCGCGCCAGCAGGGATTCGACTCTACTCAAAACGCTGGTCCTTACCCTCTCCTTTACCGCCCGCTGCTTCAACCGACGGCGCGCGTCAGCACCCAGCTCGCCCGCGCCTCCATTAGCACCGTACGCCGCCGCCTAAAGGAAGGTTGCCCACCGCCGTCCGGCCGGAGATCGACCGCGACGCCTGCAGGTATGACCGCAAGACAGCAAGAGGAGCAACTCCCGTCCTTCCGACTAAAATATCCTACCGTCATTCCATTCCTTCTTCACGGGGGAACAGTACAGTAGTACGGGTAGCAAGTCTAGATGCACCCATTAGGTAATTTTTTTTGGTTTTTTTCAGAATGTCAAAAAATTCCACAAAAAAATGCGGGTGTACGTTACACCGTGATGTGTTAGCACAAAAAATGGCATGGTGAAAAAACTTTTTTAGAAACCTGTACAAAAAAGACAAAATGCTGACACATATATGTACATTTCAGCATGTCCGATTTTGTCTTTTTTCACAGGATGCAAAAAAAGTTATTTCACCATGCTAATTTTTGTGCGGATTTACAATGTGTTGGACTACATGCAAAAAATTTATTTAAATTTTTTGACATTTGAAAAAATATTTTTTGGGTGCACCCACTACCCAAATCGCCGCCTCCTGCGCTTCTTTTTGACTGACGTGTTGGATTAATTACCTTTGGCTGTTGTCATCTCTCTCCCTTGATCTGCTACTACTATTACTACTCCCTCCGTTCCAAATTAGATGTCTTCCATTTGTCCACATGCGGATGTATCTGTATCTATATAAGATGTCTAATACATCCGCATGTGGACAAATGGAAGACATCTAATTTGGAACGGAGGGAGTAGTATCGAAGACTCACGGGCCCACGGTGGAGTGGAGCATCCATCTGTGGAAACAGAACCGTTGCTTCGATTGCGGAATGTGATTAATTTGCTTGATCTAAACTGTGCGCCGCGACAGCTAACGCCACACTAGTAGAAAAGGGGGCAACGGTGCGCCCCCTTTAGTACCGGTTGTTAAAAAACCGGTACTAAAATGGGCATTAGCACCGGTTGTATTTCTGTGCCAGCCGTGCCCCAAGCCTCCAACCCTTTAGTACCAGTTGGTATTAACAACCGGTACTACAGAGCTGCTTTTAGTACTGGTTGTTAATTCCAACCGGTACTAAAGGGTTGGAGGCCCCGCGACACATGCGGCCGCGGTTGGTGGCCCCACGGCAAGCCCTTTAGTACCGGTTGTTATTACCAACCGGTACTAAAGAGTAGCCTTTAGTACCGGTTGGTAAAAGCAGCCGGTACTAAAGGTTCTGTCTATATTTGCTTCTTCCACCCCGAGCCAGCTCCATTTGAAGCAACTCGACCCAACTACATTTTTCCTCTCTCCCAAGATCTAGTTCACCCCATTTTTCTCCAACATTTGTCAAGATTGGTGGCACCCTATACAAGGGTTAGCAACTTCTTCATCTTCTCTTCCGGCATTTCAAATTTAGCTCATTTTATTGCAAGTTTAGCTAGTTTGATTTTTGTAGTGCTTGCAAGGTGTTTGATGAAATGTCTAAGTTAGGGATTTCATTTATTTTATATGCATTTTGAGCTCAAATTAAAGTATAATTTGTGGTTTCATATAGTGTCGTCCCGTCCCCTTCCTCACCGCCGTCGATCGCCCGCGCCACTCCGTCACCGACACCACCTCGGTGAGCCTCTTTTTTTATCTTTTATTTTAAAAAATGTTAGTTATATGATTTAAATGCATAATTATTTCTTGTATAATTTTCTTATGTTTATGAGAACTATGTATTAGATTTGGTCACTCCTCTACTTTTGTTTAAATGTGGTGAACTTGTATTAATGAATTTGGTCACGTATCTCTATTCATTATTTAGCTGGTGTAATGATTTTTGATGTATTTATGTAATGCAGATGAGCCGAAAATGGATGTACGGTGATCGACGCTGTCCCGAATTCATTGATGGAATGCATCATTTTATCCATGTGGCTAAGTTAAACAAGCTGCAGAATGATTTTATGTTTTGTCCATGTGATGATTGTCGGAATAAGAGGAATTACCCTTGTGCAAGAACCATACACTCCCACCTGTTTTGGTGAGAAATATGGAGAAATGCATCAATGACTGCATCCTCTACCGCAGTGAGAAATACGAGAATTTGAATGCATGCCCGATATGCGGTGCATTGCGGTATAAGATCGTGCGAGATGACCCAGGTGATGTTGAGGGCGAGCCGAGCCCCAGGAAGAGGGTTCCCGCGAAGGTGATGTGGTATGCTACTATAATACCACGGTTGAAACGTTTGTTCCGAAACAAAGAGCATGCCAAGTTGTTACGATGGCACAAAGAAGACCGTAAGAAAGGCGAGATGCTGAGACACCCCGCTGATGGGTCTCAGTGGAGAAACATCGACAGTGCGTTTGGGGATTTTGCAGCTGACACAAGGAACTTAAGGTTTGGTCTAAGTACAGATGGCTTGAATCCGTTTGGGGAGCAGAGCAGCAGTCATAGCACCTGGCCCGTGACTCTATGTATCTATAACCTTCCTCCTTGGTTGTGCATGAAGCAAAAATATATTATGATGCCAGTGCTTATCCAAGACCCGAAGCAACCCGGTAACGACATTGATGTGTATCTGAGGCCATTAGTTGACGAACTTTTACAGTTGTGGTCTGACGAAGGCGTACGTGTGTGGGATGAGTACAAACAGGAGGAATTTGGCCTACGAGCGTTGCTGTTTGTAACCATGAATGATTGGCCTGCTCTTAGTAACATTTCAGGACAGTCGAACAAGGGATACAATGCATGCACGCACTATTTAGATAAGACTGACAATATGTATTTAGGTAACAAGAATGTGTATCTGGGGCATCGTCGATTTCTTCCAAACAGGCATCACATAAGAAACAGAGGGAAGCATTTCAAAGGTGAGTCAGATAACCGGACGAAGCCAACACGCCCTGATGGTGATGTTATATATGGCATGGTCGGAAAGGATCCTGGCAGTCTATCTGTTCCGAAAGACGCAAACAAGCACGTACCCTTGTGGAAAAAGAAATCTATATTTTGGGATTTAGCCTATTAGAAAATACTAGAGGTTCGCTCTGCAATCGACATGATGCACGTGAAAAAAATCTTTGCGTGAACCTGCTAAACTTCTTAGGCGTGTATGGGAAGACGAAAGATACATCGGATGCACGGCAGGACCAGCAACGTACGCACGAAAGAGACAAGCTGAATCTAGAGAAGTATCAAGGTACTGCCAGCTACGCTCTCACCAAAGAAGAGAAGGAGATCTTTTTTCAAGTCCTAGCAGTATCAAGGTCCCGTCTGGCTACTCGTCGAATATAAAGGGAATAATAAACATGGCAGAGAAAAAGTTCAAAAACCTGAAGTCTCATGACTGCCACGTGATTATGACACAATTACTTCCGGTTGCATTGAGGGGGCTTCTACCGGAAAACGTTCGAGTACCCATTGTGAAGCTATGTGCATTCCTCAATGCAATTTCTCAGAAGGTAATCGATCCAGCAACTCTACCAAGTTTACATACGGGTGTGGTCCAATGTCTTGTCAGCTTCGAGTTGGTGTTTTCACCGTCCTTCTTCAATATTATGACGCACCTCATAGTTCACCTAGTCGAAGAGATTTCCATTCTCGGTCCTGTATTTCTACACAACATGTTCCCCTTTGAGAGGTTCATGGGAGTCTTAAAGAAATACGTTCATAACCGTGCTAGGCCAGAAGGAAGCATGTCCAAGGGCTATGGAACAGAGTAGGTCATTGAGTTTTGTGTTGACTTTATTCCTGATCTTAAGCCGATCGGTGTTCCTCAAAGTCTAAACCCCGAAAAATAAGCGAAAAGAAAAAAAACCGAAAACATAAACCCCTCGAAAAAATAAGCGGGGGGAAAAAGCAGGAACCTTTAGTACCGGTTACCAAGCGGTACTAAAGGTCCTCAGCTGCGCGCGCAGGTTCGCCCACGTGGAGGGCCTTTAGCACCGGTTGTATATACAACCGGTACTAAAGGGGTACCCCTTTAGTCCCGACGTTTTAGTACCAGTTGTACAACCGGTACTAAAGGCCCAATAAGGCCGGTACTGTTGCCTTGTTCTCTACTAGTGGCATCACCCGGTAATCGTCAGGGCAGCATCAAGCTTAATTAGCTCGCTCTGTATCCTGATCTCGGATCGTGCCCGACCGACGTGATATCTTAGAACCTAGAACCTTCTATTGTGATAACCACAGTGGTATTATACTTATATATATAGACCCTGATATATATGCTTTGTCTCTTTTATTATGGTTTGATATGGTCGATTGGGTTGTGTGTTCCTCTTACCGTAAATTTATGTCCCACCGTTAATAAGAAACAATTCAACAGTGTGCACATGGGAATAGACACTTTTATACACATTAAAAAAGAACTAAATAACCTTTCATGTCTATTAGCTATATAAGTTTGTAAAATGAATTTATATACACAACCATGGCGTTTACACCCTACGTGAAAACCATCTGAACCAATATTGCTCGTTGAACCGTTTGATTTGATAGCATCAAAGTACACAAACAAACTAGCTTGGAAACAACAAGGATTCTCTTTTGATCGAAATTGACAAGAACATAAATAATCATTCCGGGTTAGTTCTTTGGACATTTGAGGGAGAACAGAAATAGAGAGAGAGGGGAGAGAGATGCCAGAGAGAAACCGAAACTATGGAGGTGGATCTGAGAGACATGAGCCTGGTCATCCCGTGGCCTTGCTCGCGGCTCCGACGAGCTGGCCGCCATGCCCAAGATCCTAGAGCAGCACGAGAAACTATGAATTGAATTGATCTTTTCTGCTTTATAATTTCATCTCGGTGATGGTCTTTTCTGCTCCCCCGATCGATGTAACTAGCTAGTACATGACTATGTAACATGATTGATTGCCATGAAGATTCAGTTTTTATTATCAAGTTCAATACACCACAATGCCCTGCCATTTCTAAAATTATAAGTAAGTAGATTGAATTGGGAAAAGAGGAGATATGTGGGGACTGGGCGAAACAGAGAGATTCACCAAATCCCCGCCAATCTCCAAACTTCCCAACCCCAGGAGTAAACAAGGCCTTAGAGAAGAAAATTTTGGACAACCCGTGTAGATCCCGATTTTCAATCAAAATGTATTTTCGGTGCGACACCTACAAAATTAGTATATATGTTATGTTATGTTATGATTCTTCATATAACGACGTGTATTTCTCCTTATTCTTTTATCTATGCACTATGAATACTTTTTTACTATTCCGTCGTATGTTATATCTTTTTTGCAATACAAACGCTAGAAACTACTAGATACTTCATTAATGTCTACTCTCTTGCTCGTATAGATAAAACAAATAAGGAGAAATACTTCATATTGGTCATATAGCCGTTCGATTAGATAATATCGGAGTACTAATCCCCACCAGCTTGGAAGCAAGTATGACACTCTCTTTTGGTTGAAGTTGACATTAATCCCAACTATTATTGAATCCTAAACAATGTTGTAAATTAATTAGAAAAGAAAATTTGGACAACCCGCGTAGATCCCGATTGGTAATCAAAATGTATTTTCTGTGCGACCACTATAAAATTTGTATGTATGTTGTGTTATAATTGTATTTCTCCATATTTTTTATCCATGCATTATAAGTACTTTGTTACTATTTTCTTGCATTCTATATCTTTTTTTGCAATACAAACACTAGAAACTGATAGATATTTCATAAATGTCAGCACTGCTGGAGCACTATGGTACATCCGTACATGGGAGACTGGTTTGTTTTGTCTAGTACTAGTAGGAGTGGTATTTTGGCTCTCAAGTTCATATGCTTCTGTTGTAATAGATACAATGCAAAAATTAGTACATTTCACAAAATTCTTAATTTTTCGAAGATGCATGTATACAAATGCCCTACATATATGTCAAGTTTCATGATGAAAATACGTGTGTGGTGCTCTGAGCGAAAAAGACGAAAATACGCATGAGCTTCACACGCAGGCCTTTGAGGCAGTTGCCGTGGAAGGTGGAGAGCCGCCGGAAGTCCATCTTGGGCTGGCAGAAGCCGCCGCAGTAGGCCGTGTCGATGAAGTGCACCGTCACGTCGAGCCGCAGCGAGAGCTCGCGCTTCACCCTGTCGAACACATCCTGCTCGTTCAGCCGCCCCGTCCTGGCCTCGTACCAGCCCTTGAAGAAGCTGATCGTCTTTGCGTTCGACCGGGCGTAGACGAAGCCGCCATTTGCCTGCTTCTGGAGGTAGTAGGGGTCCTCGCCGAGATATTTGTCACTGGAGATGGCGATGTCGGCGCCCAGCGGGATGTGCAGCAGCGCGTTCCGGAACCATACGATGTCCACATCCTGCAGACAGATCGATGAAGAGTTGTGCATCAGCATACGATTATTTTGAACACGTAAGTGCTTACCAGTGGCGTAGGGCTCACCGTGAAGACGAAGCTGTAGCCCAGCTCCAGTACACGTGTCTGGAACCTGTTCCTGGCCCACATCATCTCGAGGTAGTCCTTGCTCATGAATGCCTGCTCCCCTGTAAGGTTCATGCCGCCCCCTACTTCATACCAGTAGCATAACGGGTGCACGAGCTTGCACTGCTCGAAGGCCTTGTCGTCCACGGTGACGATGACGAGGTGCTTCAGCAGGGGTTCGGTCTTCTCGCCTATGCGGAAGCTCTCTAGGAAGAGATCGAGGAGGGAGCCGCCCGCCGTCCAAGCCTTGTTCGTGAAGGTCATGATTACGGTGTTATCTTCCATGACTGCCCTTCCAGTAGCACGGAAAGGCCGTCGTCTTCAGGTGTACTAAGAGTGAAAGCAGCAGCGGCCTGGAGCTCAATCATACACGCACATGGCACATATGCAAGTATTAGGCCATCACAAATGAAAGCTGTTTAACAATCGAGATGCTTAAACACCGTTGTTTATTTATCAAAGTAAGATAGATTTCCATTCAAGGAATATAAGCACCATTGTCTTCCACCGGATCCCAGTCGTTTTAAATATATCAGTATAGTGAATGGACGACAAGCCCATCTACGCCATCATACACATCTCAGCATGGTGCCATGCCGATGGTGCTCAGAGCCTCAAACTATCCCGACCCCAAAGGGACATTGTCCGTGTCCACGTGTGTCCGCCTCTACCTCTCCTCATGGCCCACGCCTAGCAGCGTCACGACGTTTCCATGTTTTCGTCGTCTGGTACTTTTTATTTCGGCCGCTCGATCCCCTCTTCAAACCGCCCACACACTTCTCTTTTGTCGGCTTCCCCACGCCACATCATCTCCTTCTCCTACCCACACCACCAGGCCATGTCGTCGCCATGTAGATCATGCCAGCTCACATCCACCGGTATACCTCGCCACGCATCGGCCATTGCGCGCGAGGACCAACTCCTGTCTCGCGCGCCTCCGCCTTGCAACTCGCAAGTAGATCAGTCCCTTCCCGAGCATGCAGAGGACGCGCTCGGAACTAGTCGTCACCACCGGCTGCTGCAATGATCGTTATCGATTCTGATGAAGATTAGAGATTATAAACCCAACTCTAGTTCTTAAGATGTAACAATGTTTTTAATGTGCGTGTGTGGAACTTTATGGTTAAGTTTAAGTTTTAATTTATGTTTATGTTTATGTTTGTGTTAGATTTATATTTATGAATCTTTATTTTTGTTTGAAAATAGAGCAAAAAATGGACTGGCTGTCCCAAAATTGGGAGCACCGTTGGACGCAAACCCAAACACAAACGGACACACGATGGTGGGAGTGTTCTTGAAGTTGCCCTAAACCCAGCACGAAGTAGCACATAGGCCTGCGCGTGCTCAGCTCAGATCGGTCGAAAGAAGCTAGCTAGGTGGATCTTCAGTAAAAGACAGATTATTTTGTCGTGTTATTGATTTGTTTCGGTTGATTACCACACGGGCATGCGACCAAGATTTGGGTTCTCATCGATGTGCCATGAAATACCCGGCAACTTGACACTATACCTTTACGTACGCTTGAATCTCACGCTATTTCGAAGATGTAATCCAACATGGCCGAATAAACCGGCGAGTCCCGCGCCAAACCGGCCGACGACCTCGCAGCCATTGGCTGATTCAGATATAGACGAAGCTTCTTTACGTGTTGATGCTGCTGCCGTCTCTTGTCTCTTCCAATGGCCATAGGTCAGCATGCGCTAGTGTAACTGGCACATCATCTCTCAGTGTTTTGCTCTCGTTTTCAGTCCACCGCATGTGCACTCCGGCCCGTGCGTTCGGTGTCCAGTATAATGTTTGTCGTGATATTCCTTATCTTACGTCTCTCTCACTTGTGCTATCTTCAGTGCTTGTCAGCTGGGTGTTGCACCCCATCTTATAGAATAGCTATCAGTATAGTGAACTGCTGGGCATAAGAGGCTGTCATGTCCTTTTGAGCGGCCATTTGAAATCACTCATGTATTATTGCGGACCATATGGTTTGTTATGCCTATTACTTTGTACAATCTTCTCTCTATCTCTTTTCACATTTATTATACTTATCTAGTACTCAATCCGTTCCAAATTAGTTGACTTGTTTTTGTCCAAATATAGATGGAACGGAGGGAGTATCACGTAGAGGTGGGCTCTTACATTACAGTCCACTCCTCTTATTTTTTCATGTCACTCTACATAAGCAGGCTATAAGCCTCTTATCGTACTTCCTCTTCGGGCGATGGAGTTTCAAGATGGGCCCGATGATATTGGATATTACGGGCTGGACGGTGTGCAAACATACACACTGTGGGAATACATGCCAACACAATATATCGTCAACAAGCTCCTGATCATAATTTATGGTCGGTAATCATAATTAGATTCATGTCCATGGCGTCCACCGATGGAACGTGGCGGGTCAGAAATTCAGAGTAGTCGATGGCGTTCATTAGTGGCAGATTCATTGGCCTTCGCGCCGTACCCTTCGCATGGAAGGAAGTTATCTCGACGTTAGATTTTTGGTAGTTTACTTGTGGGGAGATGAGAAGGCTTGATTCAAATTCTTTTTACCACTTTCAAAGAATCTTCGGAGGTGGTGGTTTCAATACACTTTCACCTTCTTCTTCCATATGGTCTCTCCGCCAATGGAGGAGGGAGATGTTTGTACTCCTTGGAACTGTGAAGCAGGTATCCCACTCTAGAACTTTTCATCTCCATGTTATTCCAAAGCACCAAGGTCTTTCCTTTTGACGTCTCCTTCCTCATATTTCAATAGGAATCCCGAACGAGGATCGTGACCAAGACGGCTGAGTTCATGGCGCTAGTAGATCGATATTGGAGAAGAATTTTTCCCAAAAGGGAGTGCGCCTGTTTTTATACCGCCCTAGAAGTAGAAAAGGGTGTCATAGAGTCCGTTCGCGCATGATGCTTCAGAACTCTGCGCCGAGCCAGACATGCTGAAAGGAGCAATGACCAACTGGTCAAAGCTGCAAGGCCAGAGCGTCCCCATGGAGGAGCATGCCAACTCTTATCCAGGAACATATTGCAAATAAGGTAGAGCTCTAAGTTGAATGTGACATGTTGCACGAGGAGACCGTCGTGGTTCTCAATCGGACGATCAACCTCACATCCATAACATTTGTGCCCTGGAGGATATGTGGAACGTAACGGCGTAGGAGCAAAAGCCATGGAGTTGATGAAGAGAGAGAACGTAGAACCGCATACCCAGTGATCTTCTAGTCAGGCCGCTAGGAG
This sequence comes from Poa pratensis, assembly GCA_947311845.1. Lineage (NCBI taxonomy): Eukaryota > Viridiplantae > Streptophyta > Magnoliopsida > Poales > Poaceae > Poa > Poa pratensis. The sequence goes on along the minus strand of CAMZMU010000108.1, from coordinate 36,676,294 downwards.
CGACGAGGAGTAGGGATCAGCCTGACCTCCCTTAAGTCGATGCCTCCACATTCTTTTCTTCCTTCTTATTGTTCTCCATGCTACTTAGAAGTAGATCGTGCTTTTCTATACAGGCAACCTTGAAACGAAAATTATTCCACGGTATAAAAAATATCTCTATTCTCGCGCTAAACACAATCGTTATTGTAATCAGACCTAAGCTAATGCAATGCTAAAAACAGTGTGGTCCTGCTCTTTCGATATAAAGACCCGGAGACTAGAAATTCTAAATTTTTATCTACTTTCCCTTCCCAAATTTACCTTTCCTAGTTGCATAGAATTCTATAACCTGAGCATTGAGCTCCCCTTATTCCCTCCAATTCAATATGTCACTATGCCAGCGATCACCGGGTCCTAACAAATATATCTAGTCACCTATGGATAGCCAGTCTCACGATCAAATTATCCATGCACCCCTCCTTTACTGTGATCTCACGTCTTTTTGTGCAAGTGTCGTCATTTTCTAATACTATATAAGTTTACTCCATTGACCTTGAGCTATGAGAGATGTCTCATAATTAAGCAACGTATGAGCTCGGTTATCTACGTGGTATGCAACACACATTCCAATTGTGCAGAAGTTCCCGTTATTAGATCGAGGTACCGCAGAGTTTGTAAAGTTTTACGTGACGTTGTTATCTAGCCATCCAATATTCATACGCCCAAGTACTTAGCTTTAAATTGAATTTCCCTTTGTGTATGCAGAACATATCACTACACAATTTGTATTTGAGAACTTTTTGAGACTTTCACACAGACGCTTTTCACAAATTTCATTGTATTTAGTACTATCCAAGCATATGCATGGTGTATTAGATCATTACTCTTTTCCTTTTTGAAAACAGATGGGTTGTTATGCCTGAAAGAGCACACTGGATGAACTCTCCCACTAACATATTACTTGCTATCTAGTACGAGTCATTACCGGTGCTTATGAAAGTAACCTAGCTACATATATAGCGCAGCGGTGACATTGTATCGAAGCATATTACATGCTTTTTTTGAAACGGAAAAAAAGCATGTAATATGCTTCGATACAATGTCACCGCTGCGCTATATCAAGGGGGAAGCATTTTCAGGACCCCATCTGCTTCCCCAACACTCGTCAGTACCGACAACACCTTGAGACAACGGACGGTCAAGATATATGCTAGGATAACGGTTCATCTACTGATCTACATCCAGCGGGTAGCAAACTGTAGTGATCAGCAAGTTGAATTATACTCCCTCCATTTTTTTAATATAAGTTGTTTTAGCATTTGTCCACATGCACATGTACACAAATGTATGTAGACATGTATTAGTGTGCATGTTCACTCACTTTAGTATGTATCTATATAACATGCGTAACACCTAAAACATCTTATATTAAAAAACAGAGGATTACGTGTTCAAGCGCTAAACACAATTTTTTTTAGAATAACAGGGGGGCTCCATCTTCATTGAAAACGAAACCAAGCATGTTCGTTCCAGCAATTCTGTTTCGAAAGTAAAGCTACAGCAGGCAACAAAGGCCAAAAAAGGGAAACTAAACCTGAGTCATCAGCACAGGAGCTCAGAAATACAGAAAGAAAGCCACAACGGCAACACACACACAGGAGAAAACTAGGAGACAGCAGGCATCTCCAGGAGCACAACCCGCGCCTTGCACCACGCTCCACCGGCAGTGATCCTCAGTCGATGATGACATGGATATTGTCCACCTCCTCCGGGTGCGTTGCAAGGTATGCCAGGGTTGCTCTTCCTCCTCCTCAGTCGATGATTACAATAATCAGACTTCCACTAATGTACGTAATGCTAAAAACAGCGTGGCCCTGCTCATTCGATATATCTATGCACCCTTCTTTATTGTGATCTCCGGCCCGTCTCTTTGTGTGCAAAGTGTCGTCATTTCCAATATAAGTTCACTCCATTGACCTTGAGATATCAGATGTCTCATAATTAAGCAACGTACGCCTGAACTCTAGTCTCCTATAGTATTCGATCGTATAAACCAAGGCAGAATGTTAATTGCATGTCAGTGCAGCGGTCTCATTGTATCAAAGCATATTGCATCCTCGACGAGGCTAGCTAGCTAGCAATCAGGCCATGAAGAAGCCCCCGCCCATGCCTCCTCGTTCCGGCGGCATTGGCGTGGAACGTTTGCTGCTCGTCTTCTGCTTAGCCTATGTGCTGGGCTTGATGTCCAGCGCCAAGTTCCAGAATCTCTACACCCACATCTTGTCACCACCAACGCTGGCTGCTGCGTCCCAGTTGCAATCGCCACCACCATCACAACCAGTACCTTGCATCCTGCCACCGTCACCTCCTTCCGAGCCGACGCCGCCTTCATCAGTGGGACGGCGCATGGCATTCACGGACTTCCTGGCGCCGAGCACCGGCGGTGGCGTCATGCACAGCATGACCGACGAGGAGTTGCTCTGGAGGGCGTCCTGTTAGGGTATAAGCACGGCAGGATGTCTGTGGTGCAAGGAACCGACCCTGGTCCTATAAATACTTGTAAAACCTCCCTGTAAACCCTAGTCCGAAAAAGCAATAACATATCCTGGCCCGACACGGACCAGTAGCAATCCAATCTGTGCCGCGTGCGTGAGTAGTGTTTGCGTGCTGTGATTTCTTCGCAAGTTTCATCTCTACAGGGATCCGATCTAGGAGCTGTCAATTGGTATCAGAGCCTAGTGTTCTTGCCCGTGATCCTCAGAGAGAAGGAAGAGGGTCATGTCGTTGGTGAAAAAGGAAGATCTCCCAGTGGCGGCTGGATCGCCGAAAGTAATGGCGACGGTGGGGGCGGCGCTATATCCCCGCCTGGATCGCGAGGACTACGCCCTGTGGGCGATGAACATGGAGGTAGCCATGGAGGCGCAAGAGAACTGGGAAGCAGTTGATCCCGGTGGCGCTGATTATCGGAAGGGAGGGGCAAAGTATACGAAGGATATTCTGCAACATCTCGCTGGAAAGAAAACATCGAAGGAGGCCTGGGCAACGATCAAACTTCTGCATGAAGGCCATGATCGTGTTAAGGAGGCGATGATCCAAACCCTAATGAAAGGCTATGAAAATCTGAGTATGGGTACAGATGAAACCCTAGATCAATTTGCATCTCGTGTGGTCACCATGGTGAACCAAATTCGTAGCTATGGAGAGAGGGTGGAGGATCTGTCTGTAGTAAGATGGTTTTTGCGTGCAGCGCCTACACGCTATATCTACAAATCGTCACATCTATTGAGCAGTGTGTCGATCTGAAAACTCTCACGATTGAAGATCTGGTTGGTAGATTCAAGGCTCATGATGCTAGAGTTCGCATGGATAGCGGCAAATCTGATGACAGCGAACAGTTGATGCTCACTAGACATCAATGGGAAGCACTGTCTAAAGAACAGCAGGGTGGACCTAGTAAACCCTCGGGAGGCAATTGGAAGAAACAGTGGAAACCCAAGGCATCCAAGAAAGGCAATGCAGGGCAGGAAGACTGTGAAGCACAGCCGAAGAAAAAATTTGACATAAAAAAGGTGAGATGTCACAACTGTGATCTCTACGGACACTTCAAATCCGACTGCCGCAAACCAGCCCAAGAAAAACCAGCTCAAGAGAGGGCCTATATTGCGGTTGCACAAGAGGGAGATGAACTAGCTGATCTGATGATGTTGGAACTGTGTGAACTGCAAGAAGAGGGAGAAAAACCTCAGAAGGGTTCAGCTACTGAAACTGTCACTCTTGTGGAAGAGAAAGTATATCTCCACGATAAGAAGAGGGGGCAAACCAGCAGCAGTATTTGGTACCTAGATACCGGTGCCAGTAATCACATTACCGGGGACAAAGCTCAATTTGTCGAACTATACACCACGGTAGAAGGAACAGTGCGCTTCGAAGATGGTACTACGGTGAAGATTGAAGGGCGTGGAACTGTTATGTTTCAGTCAAGCCGTGGAAACCATAAGGTGTTATCTGATGTGTACTATATACCCAAGCTCAAGAGCAACATAATCAGTCTTGGTCAGCTAGAAGAGCGTGGGTGTAAGATTGTGCTAGAGGATGGATATTTGTGGGTGTACGATAGACAGAAAAACTTGGTGATGAAAGTGAAGAGATCAAGCAATAGGATGTATATCCTGGATACAAATCGTGCAAACCCAGTTTGTCTCATGGCTAGCATGAAGGAGGAGGCATGGATGTGGAATGCTCGATATGGGCATCTGAACTTTCGTGCTTTGGGCCAACTCGGCCAGAAGAACATGGTGAGAGGACTGCCGTGTGTGGATCATGCGCAGCAAGTGTGTGACGGATGTCTCATTGGAAAGCAAAGGAGAGCACCATTTCCTCGAGAAGCCATCTACAGGGCAAACAAGGTGTTAGAACTTGTTCATGGTGATCTTTGTGGTCCAATCACACCCGCAACTCCAGCAGGGAATAAGTACTTTCTACTTGTTGTTGATGACTATAGCAGATATATGTGGATTGTACTGATTAAAACAAAGGATCAAGCTCTTGATGCGTTCAAGAAAATTAGAGTTGCTGCGGAAGTTGAAGCAGAAGCAAAACTGAAGGCATTCCGTACAGATGGGGGGGGGGGGTGAATTCACCTCGAATGAGTTCAATTCATACTGTGAAGAACATGGCATATAGCGGTATTTGACTGCACCTTACTCTCCGCAGCAAAACGGAGTGGTGGAATGTTGGAATCAGACCGTGGTAGCCATGGCTCGGAGCATGATGAAAAGTAAAGGGATTCCTGGAAAATTTTGGGGAGAAGCTGTGGTGACGGCAGTGTATCTCCTCAATAGGGCGCCTACAAAAAGTGTTGAAGGCATGACTCCGTACGGAGCATGGTGCGGACACAAGCCCAATGTATCTCACCTTCGCACATTTGGTTGCATAGCACACGTCAAGACGGTGGCAAGATATGTTGGCAAGTTAGCCGACCGCAGTACCCCAATGGTCATGATCGGATATGAGCCTGGCACAAAAGCATACCGTGTGTACAATCCCTCTACCAAGCGGGCATGTGTCACACGCGATGTGATCTTTGAGGAAGAGAAGTCATGGAGTTGGGATGCATTTGAGTCTAATGATCCGTTATCTAATGAAATTTTTGATGTTGTGTATAGCTATGAAAAGCAGGAAGAACGAGAAGGTGAACAAGATGATCCAGGGACACCTAGAGGTCGCGGTGGTGACAGTGGTGGTACACATGGTGGCGAGGGAAATCTGCCCAGCACGCCCACTGCCATGAGTGCTGCCACGGCGGGAGAGTCGGCGAAAACTCTGCCAGGGCAGAAAGGCTCGCCAGAAGACGCTACGGCAGAAAATTCTGTCGCGGCAGGAGATCAGCCCGAGAGCGCAGATAATGGTGATGGCGCCTTGGATACTCCTGGGATGGAGGGATCAGCAGCTCCTCCGATGAGAACACGGCCGCCTATGCCTGTGAAGCTACGGCCAGTGTTGGATTTATATCCAGAAGAAGCCCTACGCACGATAAATCCTGTTCGAGTGATTGGACGAGGAAGAGGTCAATGTCTTCTAACAGAAAATGAAGAACCGACCAAGTTTGAGGAAGCCAATACTATGATTAGTTGGCGTCGTGCAATGAATGATGAATTGGGATCTATAAGAGAAAATGAGATGTGGAGTCTTGTTGATCTTCCCAAAGGGCAGAAGGCTATTGGACTCAAGTGGATTTATAAATTGAAAAAAGATGCCGAGGGAAAGATAGTGAAGCATAAAGCTAGATTGGTTGCAAAAGGCGATGTACAAGAACAAGGTGTTGACTTCGAGGAAGTGTTTGCTCCAGTTGCACGTATGCAATCAGTGAGGCTGCTTATAGCTCTCGCAGCACAGGAGGCATGGAAATTACATCACATGGATGTAAAGACTGCATTCCTTAATGGGGAGCAAGAAGAGGAGGTATATGTGAAACAGCCACCTGGGTACGTTGAAGAAGGAGCTGAACATAAGGTGTTGAAGTTGAAAAAGGCATTGTATGGCCTAAAGCAAGCACCTCGGGCATGGAATATGAAGTTAGATAAAACTTTGTTATCACTTGGGTTTGAGAGGTGTCCACTTGAACATGCTATGTACAAGCGAGGAAAAGGTGCTGATCATCTACTAGTTGGTGTCTATGTTGATGATTTGCTGATGACGGGTGCTAGTGAAGGATCTTTTCAAGATGAGTGATTTGGGCCTGCTTAGCTATTATCTTGGCATAGAAGTACAGCAGAAACAGGGTGTTATCACATTGTGTCAGGAGGCTTATGCAAAGAATTTTTTTGAGAAGTGTGACTTGGAGGAGTGCAATATATCTCAGGTACCTATGGAACCTCGTTTGAAGTTGAGTAAGAAAAGTGGAGCACCAGAAGTTGATGCAACCGAATACAGAAGTGTAGTTGGGAGTTTGAGGTACTTGGTGAATACAAGACCTGACTTAGCATATTCGGTTAGAATTGTGAGTCGCTATATGGAGGCGCCCACAACTGAGCACTTGAGTGCAGTAAAGCATATACTCCGATATATTAAAGGTACCACAAATTTTGGTTGTGTGTATTCAAGGGATGAAGGAGGAAGAGTGAGTTACATGGCTATAGTGACAGTGATATGGCAGGAGATATTGATGACCATAAAAGTACTTCGGGTGTTGTATATTTCCATGGCAGAAACATAGTGAGTTGGCTATCACATAAACAAAACGTCGTGGCTCAGTCATCCTGTGACGCGGAGTATATTGCAGCAGCTACCGCAGCAAAGCAAGGCGTGTGGCTATCAAGGCTACTTGGTAATCTGATCAATCAAGAGCCAGAAGAAGTGGTGCTAAATATTGACAACAAATCCACAATTTTTCTATGCAAGAATCCAGTGCATCATGATAGAAGTAAGCACATTGATACTAAGTATCATTACATTCGAGAGTGTGTTGAGAAGAAGAGGATGGATGTCAAACATGTGTGCACCGATGATCAGCTTGCCGATATTCTGACTAAATCTTTGGGGAGGTTGAAGTTCCTGGAGATGAGAGACAGGATTGGAGTTCGAGCTGTTACATAAGCATTCGTGCTTAGGGGGGGTGATTGTTAGGGTATAAGCACGGCAGGATGTCGTGTGGTGCAAGGAACCGACCCTGGTCCTATAAATACTTGTAAAACCTCCCTGTAAACCCTAGTCCGAAAAAGCAATAACATATCCTGACCCGACACGGACCAGTAGCAATCCAATCTGTGCCGCGTGCGTGAGTAGTGTTTGCGTGCTGTGATTTCTTCGCAAGTTTCATCTCTGCAGGGATCCAATCTAGGAGCTGTCAAGTCCATGGCACCGAAGATGAAAAGCACGCCGAAGCACGTCATCCCGCCCAAGATCGCCTTCCTGTTCCTGGTCAGAGGTGATCTGCCGCTGCGCCCTCTGTGGGACAAGTTCTTCGAGGGACACGAGGGGCTCTACTCCATCTACGTGCACGCAAGGCCTGGATACACTGGCTCGCCGCCGCCGGACTCCCCGTTATTTGGCCACATGATTCCAAGCCAGGTACTATTTGTATGATTTTGGATTTTGTTAACTTGTCAGATTCTTGTCAACCGGTATGATAATCTTCTACAGTATACTTTCCAATCCTCAGTTGAGATGCAACATCATCTTTATGTTTAGGTAGCACACTCCACGATTTTTGTATGATACTCGCAACATGAGAGGTCTAAGTATTTTCTGGAAAGTGCAACTTAACCCTAACATATGCATAGAGACATTTCTTGCTGTTTGTCCTGCAATTGCATGCATTCTAATCAAGAAGCTCAGAGATTTATAAATATTATTACTGTGCTAGAGAACGAGCTGGGGAACATAAACCTGGTGGATGCAGAGCGGCGTCTGCTAGGGAACGCGCTGCTGGACCTCTCAAACGCGCACTTCGCGCTCTTGTCGGAGTCTTGCATCCCACTCCTCAACTTCACTACCATTGGCGCCTACATCACCGGCTCTGACAGCAACTTTGTCGACAGCTTCAACCGCGAGGAAAGCCGTGAGCGCCATAGGCCCTTCTTTGCTCAACAAAACATCAGCCTCGCGCAGTGGCGCAAGGGCGCTCAGTGGTTCGTGATGGACCTCGCCTTCGCCCTTGAGGTCATCTCAGACGAGACCTACTACGGCCCCACGTTCCAGAGCCACAAACACGGTTTCGCGTTGGACGAGCACTACATCCCGATGCTGGTGAACCTGCTGGGCTTGGCCAATCGCAACTCAAACCGATCGGTCATGTACTCGGACTGGTGACAGCCACGGGGCCCCAAGAGCCACAGTGGGGACGAGGTCACGGAGGGGCTCATCAAGGAGATGAGGCGAGGAATGGACGGGAACTGCACCTACAATGGCCGGGTGGCAGAGATTTGCGCCTTGTTTGCCCATAAGTTCAAGACGAACGTGCTCCTGCCCTTGCTCGATTTGGCTCCCAAGGTTATGGGTTTTGGATAATCGAGATGTCTTCTATTTAATCTTTGAGCACCCATGATCAACCGACGTTCAATAACCTTAATCTCTTTGAACAATCTAGTTGTTTAGCATTGAACGGTATTTCAGCAGTGCAATCCACCTTGTGCAGATATACTCGTATATTAGTACATGAACTATGTAATGTAGGGATATTCCTCCCAATATTTGTAAAACAAATGAGGAGAACATTACACTTGTCCTTCATAGCATGATTTTTTTTCCAAAGCAAGGTTTGTCCACCATTCCATAACATTTGAAGTATTGTTCTATTGAGCCAAGGAGATGTCACTAAAGCCGCTCCACAAAAGAATTGCCGTCCATATTCGGGACGTCAAATGGCTTTTTTAGTGGAGGTGCGCCACCGATTCCTGAACCTCATTGCAAAGAGGACAATTACCGCAATTTTGCCAACCCCTACGTTGAAGCCCCGTTCGATATATTTTGCATGACCAACCATGCAAAAAAAAGCACTTAGGAGGTGCACAAATCTTCCCAATTGACTTTGTTCATATATATGGCATTGAGACCCTCAAATTGCATGTCGTAGGCCAACGAGATGGAGTAGGAACTATCGTTCGAGAATTTCCACCGAATGGAGTTGGGGGTGCCGGGAGTGTCAGATTGAATATTTATTCGAACAAAAAAAAAAAATTTATAGCGGCAACAATACTAGATTGCAAGTGAAGCTGACAGTAATGGCATCACAAAAATCTATGCGGCGAAAATATCAGATTACAATGAACCGGGTAGAGATAAAATCTTAAAATTCATAATAAGTTGGACATACATGAAAATATTATCGATAATCTACATTTTTTTTCCAAAATGGAGATCAAAAGCCCCTACCTCTGCATCAGAACGATGCATACAACCTTATTTATTGCATAGTTTTTAAAAGTGTATAGGTTTAGTCATCAGACATGAATAAACCAGCAAAAAAAGAGTAAACAAAACGCCTATGCATATTGGAATCTTCTAGCATCCTGTCAGCCACCCTAGTTGAATATAGGCCGTACGACCGCCATCAGCCGAGAACATCTTTGAATCCATGAGATCCTTTGTTCTGGTGGAAGGAGAAATAACCACATGTGGATCTAATAAGTACCTATGTGTACAACCTGCAAAAAAATTAAAAACACCCCCTTTGTTAGAAACAACATCATTTCGACAATTCCTATTGCCCATATGCGAATACGGGATTTAGTTTTCCAATCGATTTCATTAAGGCAACCACCGGACATATTAGCAATACTTGTAGGTAGGGAAATATTGAAAGTGAAATGTATGAGTCTCCAAATATGTCGCGCAAAAATAACAAGATATAAACAAATACTCAACACACTCGTCTAAAGCACATAATACACAGTCCAACATATTTTAGTAAGATTGTCTTAAGTTAACAACACCTTCCAACATAAGAACCACACGAAAATCTTAATTTTTAGTGGTATCTTTAGTTTTCACACGTATTTGCGCAAAAATCTAGCCGGCCCATTCATTAAGTAAGTATATATAGATTGAACAGAAAATACCGCGGAAGGTGTCAAATTCCACATAAAAGAATCCCCATCCTCTTACAAAGAGACATTCGTAAGTCTCTCAACAAGGTTCAGCTAAGAGTTCCATTTATCTCCTGTCGGTGTACGCTGAAACCCAATATTCAGCGTTGTTCCACACAATGCATCCATAACCAAATTTTTTTTGTAGCATACAATACTAAAAAGGGATGGATATTGAATCGAGAGTGGCGTACCCTAAATCGAGAGTGGCGTATCCCCAAGCCAAACATCTTCCCAAAACCGAGTCCCATGTCCATCTCCCACCACAAAAGATCCACGATCGAAAACTCTCTCTTGATGCCATAATTCGTTTCAAAAAGGGGAGTCATTAGGCTTTGGTTTAACTTGATATCAATTTTTTTTTGCGAAAATACCACGTAAGTACTTATTGTATAGCAACAACTGTCATACATCATCCTCGTGTAATAACTTAAAGTCATTAGCTTAATAGGAATAGATTTATAATACCAAGCACCTCAATACCTAACCCCCACCCCTCTCCCACTTATCTGTAGGTCTGCATATAATATTCCAATGCGCTAGACGATATTTTATTTTCGATTGGTCATTTTGCCCGAAAAAACGAGATCGATAGTAATCGAGTCATTTCTTAACCCTTTAGGTATCTCAAAGAAAGACAATAGAAACATCGTCAAACAGGTAACAATGGAATTAATTAGGACAAGACGATACCCATAAGTGAGTATCTTTGCAGCGCATGAATCAAGTTTTCGCTCAAACTGGTCCTCAATAGCTTTCATTCTTTGTTTAATAGTTTGCGAAAATGAACTGTAATGCCTAAATACTTGAAAGGCAAAGAACCAACCTCACACCCAAAAATGCGATGATACTAACTATATTTCTCGTTTGTTTTACCAAAACAATATATTTCATTTTATGAAAGTTTATCTAGAGCCAAGACATCTGCTCGAAAATAGATAATATAAGTTTCATGTTTACGGCGTTGTTTGGACCGTGTTCAACAAACAAAATAGTATCACCGCATATTGTAATATCAAAACCCTTCCCTCGGCAAGATGAGGTATAAGCCTTTGCCCTTGCTATAAGAAAAACCAACATGTCTGCTACAATATTAAAGAAGGACCGGAGACAACGGATCTTTCTTTTAGAGTCTAGAAAAACTGACCAATATCAACATTAACTCGGTTCCTGCACTTAGGAGCAAAACCTTTCATAGGAACGTAGTGTTTTTGGAAAGAAAACACAATTGAGTTTATCATAGGCCTTCTCGGAATCAATTTTGAAAAGACCCCATCCAACTTTTTCTATGAATTTCATGGATAGTTGAGTGCAATATAACCATTCCTTCAAGAAGATTCCTACTAGGGATAATAACAGACTGTGTTGGTCTAATCAGCGGCAACCGTCAAAATTCGATTAGTGTCCACTTCTTTAAAAATTGAAACTTACATTTAACACATAAATAGGTCTATATTACTACTTACATTTAAAAAATGAATACTTTTCAATACATTAAATCATGTGCAATGTTAAATGGCTTGCAAACGAGTTTGTAATGGAAACCGTGGGAAAGCCCTTAGACATAGCGCACGTTCCAATATAACTACGTGTGCGTGATGACAACCCCCATTGGCAAACCCCATATGGTAACGGTTAGGTAAACCGTGTGCGAAGAGCGATTTCAATCGTGTACCATTGGCTGATCTGTAACTAATGTCATCTTGACATTAGTACATTTGCTAAACAGATTGGTATCCTCTAGTATTATCCTCTAGTATTAAGTAACACCATCCTCTAGTATTCTCTAGTATTAAGTAACACCTAGGCTAAGTAACACCTTCTATTGACATATATATATTGAAAGTGACATCACACTTATATAAATTCAACTGTACTAATTTGTCTCTTTTACTATGGTTGGATAATCTAAGAGATACGGTTGAATGGATTATGTGTTTTCCTTATTATAAATTTATATCCCCATGTTTCTCTGATACAATTCAACGGGACAAATGTGAATAGACATCTTGATATAAACTTATTAACGAATTAAGAACTTCATATTTTTTGTATCTGTTAGCGAAATAAGTTTGTAAAATGAATTTATATGCACACACCAATATCGTTTATTGACAAAATATGTCAACCAGTATCGCGTGTAGAGCCATTCCATTCAGTTAGCACAGAATGATGCACAACCACTGGGTCCCGACAGCGCACCGATCCGTGGGACCTTTGCTGGGACGATCCATGGGATGAATTTATATATATACACTCTCTAGAGAATTCTTCTTTATCTCCACAATGAGAACGAAGTTGTCCACCCCTGAGTCATCAGTTTGTGGCAGTAGTTTGATCAATCTCTCTTTATATACTATCACGTTGTAGAACCATATGAGCTGCTTAACATGATTATGGTTAATTTTGTATTATCATCTTGGTGAATATTTTGATTTTGAGATGAGTAATGAGATGCAATTTTTAGTTCTTACTAGTTTGATTTTGGTTTTGAGATGATTAATGAGAAACCATAACATGATTATGGTCTATATTTAGTTTTTATTTGAGTGCCATATGTGTGCCACCATGCCAAAGAGAGATGTCAATTCAACCCATGAATCATGTTCCATCTTTTACAATAAGAAATACAGTAACTTTCACTTTACTTTAGAAATCTTTATAATTTCAGCTCTTAATTATTTTGAAAATCACAAACACATTTATTTTTGCATTTATTTTGCATGTTAGTTTGTTTCTCGTCATCAACGCTAAGTTTTCAGGCGCCTGCATTTAGTTTGCTTTACTGTACTTTGGGTGCAATATCATTTTAATAGTCGTGTGTCTAACAGTTGTTGTACTTTCTTGTTCTTGTATTTTTAATTGAAAATCATAAATCTTTTTAGTGTATTTATTTTTCATGTACTTTAAAAAAACACAAATAACTTATTTTACTTTCAGTAGTAAGCATAAACCCTTGTAATAACGTTGAAAAAGTGGAAAAGGATGAGATCAGGGCCTTTGAGCAATTACCAGGAGAATCTCTATTTGAAACTTAGGTTAGAATTTGCAAAATTTCATAAACATAATGCTAAGCTACAAACTCAAAGCTTGTGATGGGAAATTACATGAAGGGATAAAAGTTGGACCAAAGTTTTTCTTAATAGTATGGCTAATTGCAATTTGAAGTTCTGATTATACACAGTCAATACTTATAAATCCGTTTGGAAGTTTGGGTGCAACTGTGAGTCAATAATGAGCCAACATTGTAATAGCGGTGAATTCCCCAGTTATGTAGCATGCATTACAATTGAGATTCAGTCGCAAGTACCTGCTTTTGCATTCAAGTAATGCCCTTAATTCATCGGTTTTGGGCTATGTTTTATAAATAGCTTCGCCACAAAGACAAAAGGTCTCTCTAGTGCCTAAATGGTTGTGAGTGTACGTTGGCATCGTCTTTGGCAAAATCAAGTCCACCATGTTACCACTGACAGTACGCTCTACCATATGTTTTTTGGATACTCCTGGTTTAATAGTGCATCCCAGTGAAGGACCACCATATTTGTTTAACTTATATCTTTCCACTTGGATACCATAAGGCGGGCCTTGGAAAGTTTTTGCATAAGTATGGGGAATTCATAAGTTCCACCAGAAGTAGAGCACATATATAGGTGTTTGATTCCAAATATGTTACGCACAATGGAAGTGAACATGTTAGTAATGGAACCGTCTTCAAATATATATATATATATATATAATGGATAATCTACATAACAGATACATTGGGTGTCTTCCCCGGCAACAGGCTGGATGTGATAGCATCGTCCTTTGTAACTAGCTAGACTTGTAACTCCATTAGTCCAAACATTTTTTCATGTACAGGTACATGATTCGGCAGCTACTGCAGCCCGTGCTAATTTAGGGGAACCCCAGGCTAGTGAGTTACTCGAATGCTGCCAAGATATCAGTATCCTTGGTTTCATACTCTAGGGTGTCATAAGTCAATTTATAATCTTTAATGCCAGCTTGAAATACAACACTTGGTTTACTTTCTTTTTGTGGTAACATAAGTCCCTGCCTACAATTTTGAATTAAGAATTCCCAAAATAAAGGGATCTACTCGATGTGAGTTAGGTGTAGATCTAACTTTAGCAACAATATCATAAAGACGAAGAGCATATTCAAATTAACATAATATAAACTCATTATAGAAAATTGAGGGCATACTTAATTTAGTGATAATGTTTCATTCATACATATTGTGTGCACCCAGTGCATGTTCTATCCTACAGATATTCGATAGGAATTGAGTTGTTGTTATGGTAAGTTAACATGGTTCAATATTAAACTATCGATTTGATTGACCCAATCATCATTATTGTATACACTTTGATAGATAGAATGCAAACCCAAATAATTCCCTACTCCTCATTTTACAAGTTATTAATAGGCCCCTTACTTATTTTGAATGCAAATACCTAACTAAATAATAATAATAAGATTCTATGTTGATGACAATCTATGCTTCACAGTAGTATATATTTTATATATCGAAGTCCTAGATAGGAAAGTAGACTAGGCACAGATACCTAAAAAAAGCAACTTTAAACCAAACAACACTACCTATCCGAGTTCAACGGCAAAAAGCGGCGCCAGTTGTTCAAGTTGCATGCCTCCAAATTTCTGATACTACATGTGGAGCTAAAAAATGTCATCGGTATTGTCATGTGGAGAAAAAAAATTCTGATACGACGATCGACACTGCCATAGCGAGATGCAACTTCTTACAACACAAGCGGTCACGCCGTGCCACCGTTACCATGAACCGGAAACGCCCCCCGTGTACCTTCTCATTATGTTGTTTTTACGATAAGAACACAACCCCTCCCCTTTAGTCGATATAGAAAACATTCTAGTGGTATCATTGTAAAGAAAAATTATGTCGACCACTGATAGATGGATATCATTGTAAAGACTTTCACTTTTTTCATGGCACAAACTATGCTAGTTGGAAACATAAAAGATAACACACCTAATTGCATTTAATCCTCTTTGTTGGAATGTTGTTGCGAGGTGCTATCACGTTCAAAATGAGAACACTCCAACCGTGTGAGAATTCAAGGAGATTCACCTCAACACTCAACCTTGTGATCTATTGCCTTGTGTGCTGAATAATTCAACCAGATCGATCAATGGCTTTGCCAATGCTGAGAAGATTTGGATACACTCCAAGAGATTCTGGAGGAAATATCTTCCGTCAGGGAGTCTAAGCTTGATATCTTGACTACCCAATTAGCCAAGTTTAGGGCATGGAGTGATATACTAAGGCTTAGCCTTCTCGCCAATGAGATCATCAGGCCTCGAAGCACGAAAATGACGAATCACTTTATTATAAGAGCATCTCCAACAGCCGCGCTACCGCGCCGCGCGCTAAAAACACTATCCAGCGCTGAAATAGCGTTTTCGCGCGCGGGGTGGGTATTTTGGTTTAGCAGTCGTGCTATACTTAATTTTGGGCGCCGCAAGCACCGCTCCAGCAGGCACGCTATACTCCAGCGCGCGCGGTGAGCGCAAACAACATTTTGCAATCAAACATAGACCAAGAAGATCAAACACACACTTTGAAATCAATAACAAATAGTATAATTATTATTACAACTCAAACAAATAGTTTTTGTTCAATACAACAAATGGTAAATGCAACAAATAGTTCAAACAATACAACAAATATGAATATAGAACATCAAACTAGTGGTGACCATTCCATGTCCACCACTCCTCGATTAGATCCTTTTAAAGATCATCATGTGCCTCGGTACGTCGAATGGCATGGTAAGAGGTAAGAAAGTAGGCAACCCTCTCTGCCCTCCTCCTCACTTGAACCGGATGTCCCATCAAGTCGTAGTGGGTGTAGTCTAAATCTTGTCCACGCTCATTCTCGATGATCATATTGTGCATGATCACACAAGCGGTCATGATGTACTAAAGCATTTTTTGATCCCAAAATCTAGCCGGCCCTCTCACAATAGCAAATTGGGCTTGCAAATCCCAAATGCCCTCTCCACATCTTTCCTAGCCGCCGCTTGTGCATTATGGAAATCAACATTTTTCTTACCTTGGAGATTTTTAACCGGCTTCACAAATGTTTGCCGCCTTGGGTAGATGCCATCTGCAAGATAATAGCCATAATTGTACGTACGGCCATTTGCTACAAACTCCACCGGTTGAGTTTCACCATTTACAATCTTAGTCATGAGTGGTGACTTGTGAAGAACATTTATGTCATTGCAAGCTCCGGACATACCAAAAAAAGCATGTCATATCCAAGTCTCATGATCGGCCACTGCTTCGAGGATTATAATGGAGTCCTTTTTGTGACCTTGGAATTGTTCTCTTATGCAGGTTATCTAAAGGTTGATGCCAAGGTTTTTAACGATAAAAATTGTTCTCTTATGCAGGTTATCTAAAGGAGTACAACGACACTCCGTTTGTGGTCTCAGTTGCAACGTGTGGGGAATCGAGACCTGTTTATGGAGGTGTGTATAAGACTGGAGGATACGGCGAGAGACTTTTTATCCTAACATGGATGGCAGCATAATATGCGGATTGGCCCTCCACCGTCATAGGCGTTATTACAATTTCTAATTATGATATGTAATTCGCCTTTTTATGTTTTCAAACTACTAAACTCTTATCGGCTGTGTACATCGTTGTTATGCAGAGGCTGGGTGTAATGCTTAAACCTTTTAAATAATAAAACTCCCTTTATCAAAAAAATGGTGTATGCAATGTCTATGTATGTGTTCATGTCTGTTGTTTGAACTAACCATGTATGCATGGTTCGTAGTTTGAATTATGACTTACGTTTCTCAAGATTTGAACATGTTTTTGACCCTTTTTTTTTCCTTCGAGCATATGCTACGGCTCAAAATTTCTCGTGTTTCCTTTTTTTCGAGCATCTGCTATGTTGGCCGATATGGTTCGTGCCGCGATGTGCGCAGTAATGTGCGGCTTGTCTGCCTACCCGTGGCTTCCTTCTCGGTGTTGGCTCCACCACTATACACGGGCGATGCATGCATGCAAGTCTCCTTCTCCGACCTGTACAACACACTACTTAGGGCGCGTTTGGTAGCTCGTGTTGACTTTTGAGCTCCGTGGGGGCAGGCCCTCTAGGGCCAGGTCTGGCAAATTCACCCTCCCGGCCATGTTGTGCAAGTTGTTTGGTAGCCCGCATGTCTCCTGGCCAGGGTTGTCATATGCAGCTGACCAAACAACATGCTTGTGTTTCCTGTGATAGTTAGTCTCACCTTCTTCCACATGGGTTGAGTTACCTCCCACATCACCAAACTTGAACAGTTCTAAGTGACAAATACATGCTGACGGAAGAATAAGCAAGGCCGGACGACGCAGACTTGGCAACCGCATCGATCCTCTAAGCAGAAACTAGTTTACACAAGACAGCAACAAGAACATACTGTCATGTGATCATGTCTTTTTTTAACAAAGCAACTCTTGTCCTGCCTACTAAAATATGTACCGCATTCCATTGCTTCTTCACGGGGGAACAGTAGTACGGCCGTACATGAGCTGGCTAGGGCGTCTGAGAGCATCTCCACCGGGGCCAAATGACCATCCAAAGTTTCATTGAGGGTCCAGACGTTAAAATCGGCCACCAGCGGCACCCGTCGGGCCGAGCGCAATCATGTCTGGCACACTTAAAAGGACCTCCAAGTTTGGAGGCCTCTCGGGGGTGCCGGACATGGGGCGGACATGGCCTTCGATAGGTCTGGCTCGCCCGTCATACACACAGCGCCGGTGTGACCTGATTCATTCGCTCCCCCACCCTCCTTCTTTTTCCTCTCGCTGGGATTCGCACCATCGCCGCCACTCTCGCCTCCGCCTGCTTGATTCGCACCTCGGGGCCCAAGCCGCAGCGCTCACGCAGCCGCCGCTCCCCGCGGGTTTCCGACCTCGTCTAGCGCTGGCGCAACTAATTCAAGCCGCTACCCTTGTCTTTCATGGTCGCTAGATGAAATGTGTGAGATCATGAGTGCTTGTGTTATCATGCACAACATGATCATTGACAGCGGACGAGATACGAGGAAGCAACTGGTCAACGAAGTGTTCGATCTCCAGGGGCCTATGGCCCATCCATAGCCGGGCGTGCCGATGCAGTATGAGAGTTTCTTGCCATGCATTGGGAAATTCGTGATGGAATAACACATACCTGTGGGCTATCAAAACGACTTAGCCGGCGACGGTTTGATATGTCATGTTTTAAACTTCAATTCGTATTCATACCTTACATTTGAATTTGAACTTGTCTTATAATAATATACTTTTCTATCTTCGATTCGTATTGAAATGCAAGAACTTGGGTTCTATCACCGATGTGGTTTAGATGAATAAAAAATTGTAGTGCTTGTTTTGGGTGCGCCGCTGTGAACGGCACCCCCAATTGGCCGGACACATGTCCGGCACCCCAATTGGGCCTCAATTGGGGGTGTCGGACACCGATTTGGAGGCCCCCGGTGGAGATCAGAGACACCGATGAAAAGCGGGAGGACAAGTAGATGATGCGCTTCTTTTGACTGATGCTTGGATTAATTACCTTTCGCTTTTCGCATCTCTCTCCGTCCACCTGTACTGTATTAGTTTCGCCGACCTACTCCCTAACTCACGGGTCCATGGTGGAGTGGAGTATCTAGCACCCGTCTCCGTCTATGGAGACAAAACCGTTGCTTCTTCGATTGCGGAATGTGATTTTGGAGCCGCGATAGCTACCACCATCACCCTGTATATAATCGTCAAGACGTATGCATGCAGTGGCAGCATCAACCATAGCTCCCTCCGAATCCTAGCTAGAACCTTCTACTTGTGATATCCAAAGTGATATTACACTTATATATATGGAACCACGGTATACTTTGTCTCTTTTATCATGGTTTGGTTTAAATGTGTTACTGTTATTTGAACTAGCAAGGTGGCCCTCGCAAATGCGAGGGCATTGTCTTTAGCGTATTATACTCCCTCCGTTCGGAAAAGGATGTCACAAAATGGATGTATCTAGACAAATGTTAGTGCTAGATACATCCATTTTCGTGACATCCTTTTCTGAACGGAGGGAGTATATGTTTGTGAAATAAATTTTGATAGAAACTGGAAAGATGAAATTTAAATCATAACATTTTATAATTGTCGTGAATATTATGGTAGATAAAATATCAGATATGTGGAATCTTTTAATTTATGGAGTTAGCTATGCTTCCATTTGCAAAAGTACCATGTCACATGTCTCAGAAGTTCATTTACTTTTAATTGTAAGCAGTGTTATTTTATAGGAAATGCTAGACTTACGGAATTATACTTACAGACAACCCTTACGGAAGGACGTGTAAACAATTGGTTCGTGCAAATAGCTGAGCCTCCGTGATTTCAGTGATGTGCATCCTCTAGCTGCTTTCCACGTGAGTCCGTAACCATGATTTTGTAAAAAAATCCCGTATGTGTTATTTTATTGATGCCTCCGATCCATACGAAGTGTCGCAGTTTTGAACTAACCTCCGTTCAAAATTGTGACACTTATTTTGGATCGAAGTGAGTATATGTTTTTACTCTCTACCCGCCATCACCCGTAATTATTGTAGTCTCTCGCTAACACATTACTTCTTGTCATGTAACAATGGGTACATAGACTTAGATTCCACATAGATTCATGCAACCTACTGAAGTTAAGGAAAATACTTG
Organism: Poa pratensis; assembly: GCA_947311845.1. NCBI lineage: Eukaryota > Viridiplantae > Streptophyta > Magnoliopsida > Poales > Poaceae > Poa > Poa pratensis. Next base: position 36,656,504 of record CAMZMU010000108.1, on the reverse strand, counting down.
GATTGTACATAGTTTCAGCATTTTAATCAATCAACAATTTACTTCAAGTCATCTCACAAATAAATTGCACCACAAAATTTAGCCAACGGGTTATTATCGCTCCTTGCAACATCCTCATAGCACTCAATACTTTATGTCGATTAAAGATGATTACTCTATTGAATATGAGTTGACGTTCCTATCAATAGCGGGCCAATACTGATACCTTTGTCAATCTAAAAACTACTCGACTCAAGTCTTCAATGGACAATGTAGTGTATACATGGGTAGTGGGCTCGTGAGTAAATCTACATCGTAGTCAATAATTCTAAAAAATAGTTATCAGATTAACGTTTTATTTTCAGTCATGCACACACACACATATATATGAGTACATTTTTATCACCACATTCTAGCTAGCTAGTGTAAGTAATTCCAGTTCTTTGGCGCAAATTGGTTTCCTTATCCTATTTCATGGAAACAAAAGGAAGGAAACATTAATGTCTTGACGATAGGGTAAGCTTCGTAGGATCAACTTTGATTTTATAAACGGGCGCGGCTTGGTTATGATGAGCTTTCAAAAAATTTAGGGGGTGCAACTTGTTATTTATTTTATTTACCATCCGAAGAGGCATATGCCTTGACACGATAGAGTTAGCCAAGTACGATTTTTTAAATTGTGCGATCTAGTTTTTCCTTTGCAAACTGGACCAGATTGCAACGTATGGCTCTAGAATTGCATGCTATATGCGTTTAGGAATTTTAAATTGTGCGATCTAGTTTTTCCTTTGCAAACTGGACCAGATTGCAACGTATGGCTCTAGAATTGCATGCTATATGCGTTTAGGAAGAAAAAAAATTGCATGCTATACAATCGTGTGGCTGGGGGATTCCTTCATGCGGTTTTTACTTGGCAGGACCCACCAGGAAAGGAGCACACGATCAGATCTAATTAAATCTCAGTTTTTTTCTTTTAGCAATCACGTTCCGGTCAAGATACGCATATTTTTTTTTAGGTACGTATATTACTTAACCAAGTGACATATCTTCTCAACATAAGTCGTGTCAGATGTGTTACGTAACTTTTTGAAAAAATCTCAGCCATATATTTTAGATCTAACTACTATAATTAATTTAGATGATGTGGCTTAACGTGGTGTCTCTATTTATAACTCATTTTGCTTTTAGTATATAATAGATGTGTTACTGTTATTTGGATTTTGTTTAATCCGATAGGGACATATGAGTTCGGTAGCCACAAAGTGAATTTGTGCCGGTGCTATTAATTAGCTTCATGGTGGTGGCCGGTGGGGGGCTCATCAGAGATTTGATTGCAGATCGCTGCCAAGATGTGCGGCAGCAGTAATGTCCATCAAACAGGGCCCAAGAAGAGGAATATGCGATAGGGCCCATCGACGACGCAGACCTAGCAACAACCGCATTCTTTTATGAGGCCCTAGTCTCAGCGTCCATGGTCTAAAGCAAAATCAGTTTACACGAGACGCATGCTCCATTTCCCGTGTCTTCACGAGGGTACAGTACGTACGTGTATAGGCCGTGGCATGCACGGACGGAATCTGCAGAATTTGGAGCTGTGGGAGTGGAAGACGGTGGCGGGCTCGAAGAGTCGTGTGTAGCTCGGGCCAAGAAAAACCATAGAGGTGGAGAATGATGTACCCTGCAAATTTTCAACTCCAAATATTTTGTATTCCGGCCTACACGAAAATGACAGATTCCTGACAGATCTGAAAAAATATTTTGTATTCCGGCCTACACGAAAATGACAAATTTCTGACAGATCTGAAAAATTACCGGCTCATATTCAGAGATTTTTCATTTTTACACAGCGCAAAATACAAAATATTTCGCATTAATATTTTGCACACTGGTGGATATCATCGTTATCTACATCCGGAAAAAAATTCAGATTTTTTTAAAACTTTAATGTATCGTTTTTTAGTTTTTCAAAAAAACGGGCTACATGTAGCCCGTGCTACAAAACGCCTCTCTCGGTGGGGCTGCGGTACAGCTGCTGCAGAGGCTTCACCCGAAGTGGGATGTCGCCATGCACTCACCGTCCGATCTGGCTTCCGATCAAACGGTGGTGACTCACTCGCCTGTACCCACTAGTACCTACTATGTGACATCGACGACGTGAGAGAACAAACGGTGGTGATTCGGCTTGCAAAGCGAATCACCACCATATGTTCACTGTATATACCCACTGGCTTTGCATTCACTATATATTATCACGTGCAAACGTATAATCCGTCCGTGGAGGCAAAACCGTTGCTTGGATTTACCGAATGTGAGATGCGAGACCGTGGAACACAATAAAACATAGGGATGGCCGGGTTGGATGAAGCGTCTACTATGTTACTACACATTGGGCCAAATCGGTGGTGGTGTCCCCCCCCCCCCCCCCCCCCCCCTCCCTTCTCCCCTTCTCCTGCGAGGATGGATTAGGTGGTAGGCTCCTCTCTGTAGATAGTAGTTATAGGACTAGACCAAATTATGATAACCAATACTACTACTTGCGTCCTATGGTTTCCACAATTGAAGAAAAGTAGATACATCAACCATATTATTGGACATGTGCAAGATGTCACTTTCCCCTAGGCAAGTTAACTTATATTGATAAAATTGGTGGTCCAAATTAGAGACACTACCGATAAATAAATTAATGTGACTCGTGAGGTACAACAATTATTAGGAAATAATAGTGTAGCTATGAGTTCTACAAATGGGTTGATGGGAGGAATGGAATTGATTGACACGGTAGTTCTTCTTAATGTTAAGGTCGTGGAAGCTACTCTGAGACGGATGTTTTAACGACGTGAATAGATCTACACCTGCCTTTATCGCGTTATCTACGAAATTATCCATCTTTGAAACAGGTATTAAGGTCATCAATATTTTGGCTCCTTGTTGACGTGGAGTAAAAAATAGAACTATTTGAAACAATCAAATGCAAGATGTTTGGTGAACACGGCGCGCAGGCTGAGCACCGTAGCAATACTGGTTTGCACTGTTTGCGAAGGATTTGTATAATCTGAACATTGTTATTCACCCGGACATTGTCATTCCAAGTTTGCAATCTCACCGTTTATCAAAAGTTCCTGTGCATGCGCTAGAAATAAAGCATTTATCGTACTTTAAAAATATGTTACTACATCATTGATGCTTAATGTGACAAAGTGCCCGCTGCCGAGCAGTCTTGAACTTCTTCCATTCGCCTAGGACGCCCCGAAGACGCTTGAGCTTCACACGCAGGCCCTTGAGGCAGTTGCCGTGGAAGGTGGAGAGCCGCCGGAAGTCCATCTTGGGCTGGCAGAAGCCGCCGCAGTAGGCCGTGTCGATGAAGTGCACCGTCACGTCGAGCCGCAGCGAGAGCTCGCGCTTCACCCTGTCGAACACGTCCTGCTCGTTCAGCCGCCCCGTCCTGGCCTCGTACCAGCCCTTGAAGAAGCTAATCGTCCTCGCGTTGGACCTGGCGTAGACGAAGCCGCCATTGGCCTGCTTCTGTAGGTCGTAGGGGTCCTTGCCGAAATACTTATCGCTAGAGATGGCGATGTCCGCGCCCAGCGGGATGTGCAGCAGCGCGTTCCGGAACCATACGATGTCCACATCCTGACAGATCGATGAAGAGTTGTGCATCAGCATGCGATCATTGTGAACACGCGCACTCGCTCCGTTCCAAATTAGATTACTTCTATTTACCAACATGTGAATGTATCTAGACATGTTAAAAGATATATCCACATTTGAAAATAGAAGTCATTTAATTTAGAACGGAGCGAGTACGTAAGTACCAATGGCGTATGGCTCACCGTGAAGACGAAGCCGTAGCCGAGCTCCAGGACACGTGTCTGGAACTTGTTCCTGGCCCACATCATCTCGAGGTAGTCCTTGCTCATGAATGGCTGCTCCCCTGTAAGGTTCATGCCGCCCCCTACGTCCAACCAGTAGCATAGCGGGTGCACGAGCTTGCACTGCTCGAAGGCCTTGTCGTCGACGGTGACGATGATGAGGTGCTTCAGCAGGGGTTCGGTCTTGTCGCCTACGCGGAAGCTCTCGAGGAAGAGATCGAGGAGGGAGCCGGCCGCCGTCCAAGCCATGTTCGTGAAGGTCATGATCACGGTGTTGTCTTCCATGGCTGCGATTCCCAGTAGCTCGGAAAGGCCGTCGTCTTCAGGTGTACTAAGAGTGATTGCAGCAGCCTGGAGCCCGATCATAGACGCACATGGCACATATGCAAGTATCGTTCGTGCAAGTATTAGGCCATCACAAATGCAAGCTGTTTCGAAATCGAGATGCTTGAACACCGTTGTTTATTTATAAAAGTAAGGTACATTTCCATTCAAGAAATATAAGCACCGGTGTTTAAGAAAAAGAAAAAATAACAGATTTATTCTTTTAAGCTCCTTGTATTGCTTGCCTTACATACACACAAAATAGAACTAGGAAGTCGAGACAGAAGAAGCTAGGAACATACAATTAGCACTCAACTCAGTGTTTTCACCTTGCTAGTTCGCTAGATTCTTAACTAGCAAGATTTCACAATAATGTAAACTCCACAATTATAAGGATCTTCCCCGGTTATCTGAGATGTCCAAATGATTTATGATCTATGCATAAATTATCAATAAATTTTCAATATCAATGCATCATTGATAACTTCTGAATTTATGTAATTTATTTTTAGATTCATATACTAACAAGAAACTATTGTTCATGCATTGACAACAAAAAATTAAAACCACACATTAACATTTTTCTTAGTTTTACCAATACATCAATTAGTAAGAATATATAATATCGTTCGTTAGATGCAAAATCGAAGATCAAGAATAATATGGTAATTTTTTTTGGTTTTTTTCAGAATGTCAAAAAATTCCACAAAAAAATGCGGGTGTACGTTACACCGTGATGTGTTAGCACAAAAAATGGCATGGTGAAAAAACTTTTTTAGAAACCTGTACAAAAAAGACAAAATGCTGACACATATATGTACATTTCAGCATGTCCATTTTGTCTTTTTTCACAGGATGCAAAAAAAGTTATTTCACCATGCTAATTTTTGTGCGGATTTACAATGTGTTGGACTACATGCAAAAAATTTATTTAAATTTTTTGACATTTGAAAAAATATTTTTTGGGTGCACCCACTACCCAAATCGCCGCCTCCTGCGCTTCTTTTTGACTGACGTGTTGGATTAATTACCTTTGGCTGTTGTCATCTCTCTCCTTGATCTGCTACTACTATTACTACTCCCTCCGTTCCAAATTAGATGTCTTCCATTTGTCCACATGCGGATGTATCTGTATCTATATAAGATGTCTAATACATCCGCATGTGGACAAATGGAAGACATCTAATTTGGAACGGAGGGAGTAGTATCGAAGACTCACGGGCCCACGGTGGAGTGGAGCATCCATCTGTGGAAACAGAACCGTTGCTTCGATTGCGGAATGTGATTAATTTGCTTGATCTAAACTGTGCGCCGCGACAGCTAACGCCACACTAGTAAAAAGGGGCAACGGTCGCCCCCTTTAGTACCGGTTGTTAAAAAACCGGTACTAAAATGGGCATTAGCACCGGTTGTATTTCTGTGCCAGCCGTGCCCCAAGCCTCCAACCCTTTAGTACCAGTTGGTATTAACAACCGGTACTACAGAGCTGCTTTTAGTACTGGTTGTTAATTCCAACCGTACTAAAGGGTTGGAGGCCCCGCGACAC